>CM038637.1:1966330-2101330 GCA_021554675.1 Leuciscus idus
TGGCAACTCTCGTGGCATATGAATAAGTCATGTGATTGGATACACCAGGAGAGTGGCACATATGTGTGTGTGTGTGTGTAAACATTGACACGTTAGGTGTGTGTGAGAGATACATTACCCTGCTAGTGATATACGATACATTATAGAATTGTGTGTGTGAGAGTGTGTGTTATTAGAGTGTGTGTGTGTGTGAGTATGAGTGTGTGTGTGTGTGTGTGTGTGTGTGTGTGTGTGTGTGTGTGTGTGTGAGAGAGAGAGTGTGTGTAAGAGTCTTTGTGTGTGTGTGTGTGTGTGTGTGTGTGTAGGTTAATTCATGAGTCATTTCCTGTCCAGTTTACAGGGATGGTCAGTAACCATGGTGAACAGCAGTTAACCTCCCTATAGCAGGTGTGTGTGTGTGTGTGTGTGTGCTCCACGTCACGTTTAGGGGTCAACTGAAATCCCTTGCAGCTCAACACAAGTCTTTCACTCTTACTCACAGTAGCATTAGTTATTATAATTGAGTTAGTTGTTTAGAGCTCATATTCACTCACACACACACACACACACACACACACACACACACTCGCTCATGTGTTTGAGGACGAGGATGTCACACTGTACATGAATGCAGTGATGCGTGACCTGATCACATGACCCCTCTGCTCAGGTGTAACCGCATCTCGTTCATTAAAGGTGTATGATCTGTGACCGTGTGTGTGTGAGGGTCCACAGCGATGATGCGTTTCCTGTTCCCCTCCCGACACAGAGCCGTTCTTCAGGGATATTTCAGGAACGGGGTTTATTAATTCATGAACTGTTGGAACGGGTTTAATGACTCTGGTGATGTATTATTATTCTCATGACTTCAGGTTCGAACGTCTCGCACACGCTTCGTTTACTTCAGCATTCAGATGATGCGTGTGTCACATGATGCGTGTGTCCTAAAGTTAGTTTGTTTAAAGAAATGTATCTAGAGCAATTTTAAAAAATACAGAAATATATAGCACTTTAGAAAATGGTTGTATTCATTTTGGTTACTTTATTATTATTATTATTATTATTATTAATAACAATAATGATACAAATTAACCAAAATTAGTGCAACACATTCTTTTCCTTTTCTTCTTTTTATTATTATTAATAAAATAATAAAAGTTAATAATAATAAAAATGACCAAAAATGTACACAATTGCAATAATATTAATGACATTTGAAAACTTACTGTATTATTAATATTAATAATAATAAAAATTCACCAAAATCAATACAACATTATTTTAGAAATGCTTTTCTTCTTTTTTTATAATAATAATAATAATGCTAAAATTGACACATTATTTTTAAGATTTATTATTATTATTATTAAGTGTAATTTAGATATTAATAGCATTTAAATCAAATAAAAAAGTTTGTATTCATTTTCTTTACTTTTATTATTATTAATATTGTTGTTGTTATTACAATATAATAATAAAAAAGGAAAATTATAACTTAATAAAAGATTATTAATAATAATTAGAATAATACAAATAATTAACCAAGATCAATAAAATCTCATTTTAAAATGTTAATAATAATAATAATAATAAGAAGAAGAATGTAATGGATCCTATAAATATGATATGTGCGTGTGTGTGTGTGTGTGCGTGTGTGTGTGATTTGTTGTTCTCATCCAGAATGCCTGCCGTCTCTAACCTCCTCCGTCTGGAACACAGATCCATTATAAACCGACCAGTTTCCCAGTAAACCCGTCCTGGTGTCCGTCATCCAGAGCCGTCAGTAGAACTCAAGAACTCATCGGGTTTCGTTTGTGATTCGACACTGAAACAAAAAATACTGTAGAAACAATTTCCACTAGAAATGCTGGTAAATGACACAATTAATAATAAAAAGAAACATCAAGTTACACATTTATTTAATTATGACATTTAGACTGAAATAGTATTTTCTCGTAAAACACTCTAATAATCCTTGTTTTATTTGCAACTTCGAAAAATATGTATTTTACAGTGTAGTGCAGATATAATCTCAATCAACTTATGGAAAACATTCAACAAACAATTTTATTGTTTTACACCAACATTATAATGGTTTCATTCTGTTCTGAAAATATAACCATAAAAAACATTTTCGTTTCTTGAAATTAAATAAACGTTAACTTAAAGTAAAATATATATATATATATAAAAAACGTATTATTTACTAAAACAAAATTACAAAAAAATGAACTAAAATGAAAACATTAAATAAATAATAAACATTAGATAAAATTAAAATATAAAAATTCAAAATATTAATAAAAACTATAATAGTATCTCAATGATAGTAAAATAACACAGATTGATTATAATGCGGATAGTTATTAATATGCAGATTATGCGTTTGTTGTTTGTGATTGTGAGTGTCCACACGTGCAGAAGGGGATCCTGGGGATCATCAGCCGAACTGTGAACGAACACATCACTGCTTCACTCTGCATATTCACAACCAAACCTGCGCTTCTCACACACACACACACACACACACACACACACACACACACACACACACACACACACACACACACACACACACACACACACACACACACACACACACACACACACGCCATCCTGAATCCGACAGCCGCTCTCCACACACACACACACACACACACACACACACACACACACACACACACACACACACACACACACACACACACACACGCCATCCTGAATCCGACAGCCGCTCTCCACACACACACACACACACACACACACACGCCATCCTGAATCCGACAGCCGCTCTCCACACACACACACACACACACACCTGATTTATCCATCTCACCGTGAGCCTGCAGATCGAGATCATGAAACACTCTCAGGAAAATCATCTCACAATGCAGAAAAAAAGGTCCTAAAATAGGTTTAGTTTCTTTATGCAAAATATACTTCCTTGTTTCTTTTTGATTTTAAAAGTTATTGGTTTGATTGTCAGGAAGTGCATGAGCTAATAAAATGTGTGTTGAATGCAATGCGAGTCTCTTTGGATAAAATGTATAAATGTAAAGCATCATGTGACTGGAATGTGACCCAGACTTTACAGTTTTTGTAAGATTGACCCAGACGGAGAGACACGGATGAGAAAGAGATGCAGGATGTTCTAGTTATGATTCTGCAGGGACAAACTCACTGTCCTGTTTTGGGGGCGCACACACACTCTCACACACACACACACACACTCACACACACACACACACACACTCATACGCATGCACGCACTCACACACACACACACACACACACACACACACACACACACACACACTCTCACGCTCACTCACACACACACACACACACACACTCTCTCATGCTCACTCACACTCACACACACACACACACACACACACACACACACACACTCTCTCTCGCTCACGCACGCACACACTCACACACGATCACATACGCACACACACACGCTCACACACGCACACGCATACGCACACATACACACGCTCACATATGCTCAAACATGCTCACATACGCTCACATACGCACACACACACACTCACATACGCACACACACACACTCACACACACACTCTCATTCACACTCACACATGCACACACACACACACGTGCGCATACACACGCACGTACACACTCACACATACGCTCACACGCTCACATACGCATTAACGCTCACACACACGTGCGCACACACGCTCACTCACACTCTCTCTCTCTCTCTCTCTCTCTCTCTCTCTCTCTCTCTCTCTCTCTCTCTCTCTCACACACACACAGTCTCACACACACACACAGTCTCTCACACACACAGAACTGTAAGTGTCCTCAAGCGTCCAGCACAGGTCACACACACGCACACACACTCTCTTTCTCTCTCTCTCACACACACACAGTCTCACACACACACAGAACTGTAAGTGTCCTCAAGCGTCCAGCACAGGTCACACACACGCACACACACTCTCTTTCTCTCTCTCTCACACACACACAGTCTCACACACACACAGTCTCTCACACACACACACACACACACACAGGTCACAGATCTATATTGGACAGACTGTGATCTAGATTAATGATCGCAGGTTTTCAAGAACTGGAGTTTTCAGCTCTGTAGATGCAACTATGTTGATAGTGACATGATGTGCTGTTTATTATATAATACTATCTAATATAATTATATTTTGAAAGAAAATATAAAGAAAATGATTTTTCTGATGGTATTTTGTGTCAGAAAGAAATAGAAAGAGCTTCATCACACACTAATCTTCCCAGTAATCTCTGGGAATCAGAGCTCAGGTTCGGATCAGTCCACCGGGAAATACAGTCATGTTTACAGAATCCCACAATCAGCTCTTCTGTGTGAGCAGTGGCCAGATTACACCCATATACCTATAAACTCTGACGGTTTACAGACGGATCGGGTTCCTACACTAAAGTTCAGGTCAGAAACTCATTAAGACCAATTATCATGGATCGGGTCCATTGCATTTGACGTAGAAACCAGCAGTTTTAAGTAAAAGTAAAGTAAAATTTGCAGCAGATCTGAATTGTTAGTTGAGTGACTGATTAAGATGAAGGTGTAAATGAAGTTGTACTGTCACCCGCTGGTTAAAGGAAACGAGTGAAGCGCTTAGAAAGGTTGAACCTGCTCGAGAATAAACGCTGCATTTACATGCAACTGAATAACCCGTTAGTAATCAGATCGACGGCTCAATCAGACTTTTCATGTAAAAACCTTAATCGATCCGATTGGGCGAACCGAATTAAATTTCTATCGGATTGAAAGGGGTGGTTTATTCCTTTTCTAATCCGATCGAGAGAACATGTAAACACTTGATCGGATAGAAAATGCGATAAGATTCCAGCGACAAATAATTTGTCTGTCCACACTAGACTAGACTGCGAGATGCGAAAAAATCTATCAAAAACCCACAGCCAATCAGAACAGCGTGTGGGCGGAGTCAGCCAATCAGACCAGCATGTGGGCGGAGTCAGCCAATCAGAGCAGCGTGTGGGCGGAGTCAGCCAATCAGAACAGCGTGTGGGCGGAGTCAGACAATCAGAACAGCATGTGGGCGGAGTCAGCCAATCCGACCAGCATGTGGGCGGAGTCAGACAATCAGAACAGCGTGTGGGCGGAGTCAGTCAATCAGAACAGCATGTGGGTGGAGTCAGCCAATCAGAACAGCGTGTGGGCGGAGTCTCGCGGAGAGTGCACGGCACCAGTGAGTAATCTCGACGTAATCTCACACGTTGTCTCACTCGCAAGAAAATGTATAAGTAGCTACATAATCAAATTCACAAATATTACACCATTTAAACATTATTAAAAATACATAGGCTGAGTTACTAAAACAATCTTTGTCAAAGAATACACTTGCTTGTTCACAGTTTGAACGTTCTTGTTTCCATTTGTTTAATTTCAAGATCTGAGATGAATTATCCACTGTTGCTTTTACAGCTTCAAAGCTGGAGCACTAAATGATATTCAGAGTCACATGACACGCTTTTAACATTAAATAAAGCACATAAACAGTACCTGAGATTATCATCGCCACACTTTGTGTTTGTTGTTCCAGCGCGACGTCGCAGAAAAATAGAAACCGTTTCTAAAATAGAGTCGTTGCGTGTCGCCGTCGCGGCTGGTTAGGACACACACTCTCATTAACATGGAGAAGAAGCTTTTATCGCGTGTCGTGTCGCGTGTAGTTAGGACACGGTGTCATATAAACAAGTGTCCCGTCATCCTATAATCCTCCTTTCCCTGCGTCGGTGAAGTGGAGCAGGACAACGGCCACCAGTGCTCGTTTCAGACTCTCATCCACACACGACTGGTTTTGGCCATTTTTACTGTGATAAATATAAGCAGCGGCACAATGGTTCATATGCTCATTGTCTCCTAATTATGACCAGAAATGGATAAATATTAAAGTCTGATATTTAAAACAAATAAAGAACCAGTGTAGGAGAACAGTTATTATGTGCTAACAGCGGGAAACAGTGTATTCGTGCGCATGTCAAAAAATCTATTCAGATTTGAAGCTCGTGACATATAAACACACACTCATCAATCCGATCACTTTATGTAGCGTTCATGTAAACACTGCGTTCGGTTTCATCGATCGGGATGAAGTCAGTCCGACTGAAAGGAAAGTTGTGCATGTAAACGTATCCAGTGAGAGAGAGATGAAATAATCTGCTCTCTTTGAGGAGATGAGACTCCAAATCCTCTTCCACACGCTCGCAGTTCCCACCGCCTCGACTCCAAACCCTCGTTATGAAATTCCTTTTATTTGAGTCTCAACACACAAAATATCATTAGAGAGTTACATCACAACACTGGATTACATTCATCCTCCCCCTGATGCCCGAAACATCGGCTCTGGCTCAGACAAAAACATCAAGATCCCGTCATTCGCTCTTCCTCACACTGTCCAGAGCCTCCATGAGGACTGAGATGTGGCCAGTCTGAGTCTGCACAAGTGATCCTGTGTGATATTAGTGTCCAAAATACTGATGATATCATCGAAACATGGAATTAAATATTGGTATCGATCAGTAATTTGGTGTTTTTCAGCCACTATTACCTTTTTGGATTTGGATATTTGTTTCCAGCTTCGTTTTGTTTATTATTTTAGTTTAGTTTTTGATTTATTGTGTTTTGCACATGCACATTTAATGCAAATATGCAGTTTGAATTTAATTATTTATTAGCTTATTTAATTTAGATTTTGTTTTATTATGGAAAGACGTCATTAAAACAGCTTGTAAACAATGTCATGTAACGTCACATTTACCTCAGAAAACCATATCCAGTGACCATAAACTCGTTAGTCAGCCAGAAAAATTAACTCTAGAGAGGAGCATTTTGCTAAATACATGCACCATATTACATATTCATTATCATTTTTAATGTTCTTCAATTTTGAATGCATGTTTGAATAAATCTGGCAGGTTTTTTTGACAGCCACCATTTAAATGTTTACATTTCATCTAACTTTATTATTATAAAAATAAAAAAAAGTGTAATTTAAGTGTTTTTATACAAATCAGTTCAATATTATACCTTCAATATTATAGTAGGCTAATGAAGCCTATAGGCCACCACTGACTCCCATAGTTTACAGCATTAGTTAAGAGATGTTTTCCTTGAGAAAATTTGCCATGTATTGTCCCTGATATCCAAAATAATCAATATTGAATCGAATCGGAATCGAATCGAATTGTGAAATTTGTGTCAATACCCAGCCCTAGTAAATACAACAATTTCAATCGATGTTTGAAAGTATCTATTAGAAATATTGTCCATATTCAAAAGGGGCTACGCTTAAGAAGCTGTCCGTACATTAATATGATCCAATCATGTCGTTTATCATGTATATTATAAGCATGAGCAGCAGAGACTAGCGCTCTCCTTCACAACACACTTCAATAGAAGATCTGTGACATTTCCCTCTCTTTACTACAGCCACTCATTTACAGAGCACTTGTGAGGATGAGGATGATGATGAAGATGAAGAGGTGTTTCAATAATTCACTAACCCACTGTAAATCTCTCTCTCTCTCTCTCCGTCTCCTCCATCATTCCTCTGTGTGTTGTTGACAGATGAAGTGAGATGAGTGGAAGTTCAGGCCTCCTGCTGACTCTGGATCTGCCGTTTTCAACCTATTAAACGCGGTGACATTTCTGAGCGAGTCGCGCCTCGAGCGTCAGATCTGCTGTGATTGTCCTGATAATGAGCTCAACCTTTATTAGCCTTTAGAGCCGTTATGTGTTCAGTCTGGTGGCCGAGAGCTGCGCTTCTAAATGGGGAATTGGTAAAGTGACCAAACACATTTTTTTTGTGTGTGTGTGTGTTTACAATTGAGATGAGAATGTGTTGAATAAATGTGTGTTAAGAGTGTGTGACGCTCTCACATCTTGAGCGTTTCCACAGCGCTGACCTCGGGAAAGGTCGCCATCATTAAACGTTGGTCAATTGTTTAATTGGAGTTCAATTCAATCTTTAAATGTGACTTTTTTTAGTGGCTTACTCAAGTTTGCATTGATCGTTTGCAGTACATAAGGAAGAATATTGCATATGCACCCGAGTGCACATTTTAAATGTGTGTATCTGCTGCTGTATTGTTTATGCTGTCGGGTTTAAGAAGACGCGAGAGTTGATTTCAAGAGGTTTTAAAAACTTTGTGTTACATAAAATATAATATAATTTTTTTCAATTGCACTGAGAAAATCATGGAAGGAAATTATGCAGATCTCAAATTATAGTTTTTGGGAAATGTGATGCCGTGCGTGACAGTTGATCGCTCGTCTCTTGTGTGAAAATGTACAGTTCACACACACACACACACACACACACACACACACGTCTCCTGTCCTTGTTTCCTCACTAAAGGACACACACACACACACACACACACTGGCAGTGAAAGCATTCTTGAGTGCTCCTGTGTTTTTTATATATTTATTTTTGTTGATTTTTTATCCATGAGGTGAATTGTGAACAGATAAAATCTCTCTCTCTCTCTCTCTCTCTCTCTCTCTATATATATATATATAAGGTTTTGAAAAGCTCTGCCGCAGACTGTTAATGAAACGAGGTTGACCTCTGACCTCTGCAGCTGTAGTAAACGCTTTGACTCGGTCAGCTGTAGATTCGGCGTGTGACAGGCTCTTCTCCTCTTCCACTGTTGTCAGGCTCTCACAGGTGTCTTAGATATCAGTCGGCGATTCGAAATCAAACGGAGTTTCACTTTCAGACAGGCAGATTCAATCTCGTGTTGGACACACATCTCACACTCCTGCATTATACATCAGATCAGCGGATTACAATTCTGAATTATTCACATACAATTGATTCAGAGACAAATTGACCAATCACAACACACTGCTCCGGCCGACCAATCAGAGCACAGTGTGCTTTTCAGGAGGAGGGGCTTCATAGAGACAGGAACTAAACAGAGCGTTACTGACAGACTGGGAAGAGAGGAGCCGCAACAATGGAGAATATGAGGAGAATAATCAACATTCAAGCAGGAAAACCTGTTCAAGTAGAGTTAAAAACAACATAACATGGCCTCTTTAACACACGACTCGTTTGAGGAACTTAATCATGTGAGATCTGTGTCCATGAACGTTGAGGAAGCTGGTTTAAAGACTAAACCTGTGGTTGTGTGTGAGCATCATGTGCTCCCTCTGCTGGTCAAACCAAGCCAAAGTGCTGCGATTACCATGGAAACTGATGTGTGAAAGCATGAGCACGCATGAGCCAGACGCCAGTCCTGCTGACTGACTCGGCCGTCCTAAAATCAGGCGTTTGATGCAGTGTTTTGACTTGGACCTGGAACCGGGACGCTCCAGTGTGTGAGTGGCCATTAAAAATACATGCAGGTGTTTTCTCAGTACGAGTGATTCAATGGTTTAGAGACAATGGCATTTCCCCTCATGGAAAATAATCTATACCTGCTCATTTAAAATGCATGAGAGGCTCACGGCGAGTGGAAGAGTAGGTTTCCTCCAGATCTGCGCACCTGTGTTTGCTCACCGTCATTTTGCTTGATTTTTTTTAAGGGATGGTTCCTTCAAAAATGAACAATCTGTTATTATTTACTCGCCCTCATGTGACTCAGATCCTGTATGACTTCATTTCCTCCATGCAACGCAGAACTGAGATGCAAAGTCAAGCTAGTTTTACATTCAAATTGATATTTTTATATTAGGTTCTAATACTAATTAAATTGTATTTCATTAAAATAATGAGTCCATATAGAGAAACTAAAAATATTCACTACAATTCACTATTTATTACAATTACACTAAATTTCACTACAAGTTCAAAATGTTTTCGGTTCATTTTTTAAATGTGTCTGTAAGAGTCTCTTCTGCTCAGCATGGCTGCATTTATGTCATCAAAAATACAGTAAAAACAGTGAAATATTACAGTAGCCAACATTTGAAGTGGATCAAAACCTTTCATCAAAGTTATACATGAACTTTGAACAATAACCATTCTTGTTTTAGGACAACTTTGATTAACTTTATGTGATCCACTTCAAATGTATTACAATTTAAAATATCTGTTTTCTATTTGTATATATTGTAATATGTAATTTATTCCTGCTGAATTTTCAGCATTATTACTCCAGTCTTCAGTGTCACATGATCCTTCAGAAATCAATCAATCAATTAATCAATCAGTCAATCAATCAATCACAAAAACAGTTTTTGCAGCTTCATATCTTTGTGAAAACTGTGATATATTTTTTTAATAAATAAATGAACATTTTCTTATTTGATGAATAGAACTTATTTTTTACATTTATAAATGTCATTTTTGATCAATTTAATGTCTTTAACTGAATAAAAGGGTTAACAGTTACTGTCCCCAAATCTTTGAATAGTAGTTAATATTTATAAAGTTATTATTAAAATGATTTACTATCAAGTCATATGGCTTCAGATGACATGTTATGATACGTTTATGGTGTTTTATGTCAGCGTAAATATTCTTCTGAACTTCTCTTTGTGTGCTCCAGTGAATGATGATGTTCATTTGGTCTGAATTGTTCCTTTTAAAGATCGGTTCTGATGGTTGCTAAGAGGTTTCTTCCTGTCCTCGGTGGCGTGATGTTTACACACCATCCAATTCCTGCCCAAATCTCATCTGGATCTTTAGATTAAAATGGGTTTCTGCCAGCAGGACACACTGACTAATGAGGAAGATGCAAGTCTCGCTCTCACACACAGCCTTTCAAGGAGCTTTTACAAGCAAATCAATAAAAACACAAGTAACTCTGTATACAAATACCACAGTTACACTATGGTTAATAGTATAATATGGTTAATTTTACAGTGTACAAACACCTTGACCTCTTTATCTTATGGAAAATGCACTTGTTTAAGACATATTCCTGGTTCAGTACAAGTCATATATAAGTTAAGCATCCAGACCAGCAGTTCCACCTCAGAATGACAATTTAGACCCTTCTCGGATCAAACATGCATTTGTTCTGGGAAACTGAATATAAGCACTTGATCCGTAGACTTGCATTGTAAAGTGCGTTATTATAAACTAGGTCTGTCAATAGATTAACATTTTTAATCGCGATTAATCACATACTTATCTTGAAATCAAGCATACATCATTTATCTCGTTTAACACATTTATTTTGTGTTATTTTGACCTATATTGCATTTATGATGCAATTTTGTGCACTTCAGTGATTTATTTGCGCTCAATTATTTTTATGCGTTACGGATTTTGAAGTAATCGTTGACAGTCTTACTATAAACCCAATTTTTCATGTTTCATGTAAAGTAACACACATGTGTTGTTGTCTTGTGTTTCAGGTGGTACTGGTATTCGCCCTGAGCATCGGCGCTCTTGTGATTTACTTCATCGACTCCTCTGAGTGAGTATATTTCTTATTTTATCACTGTGCATCTCATTAGATACAGTGCATACAGTAGATAAAGACACTCACCAGCTTGTGAATGCAAGTAAAAACTCTTTTGTGAGTAAATAAAATGGCTCACTAGTTGAGTATTGTCACGTATTGTCAAGGTTGAGGATCCAAATTAGGGATGGGCATGATTAATCGACGATCGATAATTGATCGTTAAGAATTTCGTCGATCACGTTTATTTGTTATCGATTAAACTAATGCAGGTTGCGTTGCGTAGGGTGAGTCTTGAAGCAATGGAATTAATTTTAGCGCGGAGGTACCTGTGCCTCCCGGCAACGTCAGTCCCCTCAGAGCGGGTGTTTTCGGCGGCTGGACTGGCTGTCACCAGGTTGCGGTCGCGTCTGATCCCAGATCATGTCAACATGCTTATCTTTCTCAACAGAAATCAGTAGACTGGTGCAGAAGTTCTATGGGAACTAATAAGTTCTATCTGATTTATCAAAACGATTCCATTTACACCTGGTCACATAAATGTGTTTTTGCAAAACGGATATAAATCCGATCTTGAATTCCCGCGCTATATGCATATTTAAATTGTTGCACGTCATCGAAAGCAACTGATATGAGCTGCATTTTATTGATCATCAGCGAAAATTTCTAAATCAAAGACCGCAACAAGATATTGCGGCAACAGCCCTGGTAAGATCATTTCGGTTCTTTACTTTTAATGAAGATGATTGTGTGTTGATGAATGACTTTAACTTTGATTTGCGATAGTTTGCACGTTGGCTTGATGAATAGATGCTCATCTGTGGTGATGCGTGTTGAAGTAGCGTCGTCATATCTGGATATAACATGACATATAGCCTATAACACGCTCTCACACGTTTATTTCTTATCATTTTTGGGATAAGTCAAATTTACATATGTGGTTTCAACAACCAGATGCATTTACTCTTGTCCAGTTTCGTCTGGAATGCGTCTCAGATCTCCTCCTGAAGTGGTTTGAGTGATCGGATTTAAATCCGTCTCGAATGCGTTTCGGAGGGCATTTAGATTTGGTCTTTTCACGACCGGATAGCTATCCGATCACAGAAAACGCATGAAGTGGCCATGGGTCTCTGTTTGAACGCCGGCTCGCAGCTGCAGGTTCCGCTGGTTTAGAGCACCGCAGGAATCTTCAAGTCTACCGAACGTCCAGTTTCACTGCCACAAGTTGATCTTCTTGTAATAAAGATCTCATCGAGGACAAACAAACTGTATTTTTGTATTTTCATTGCATTTTTAATTTATAAAAAGTTAAAGAAATAATGAATTTCAATATAAAAATATTAATGATTAATCGATAGTCGATCGTTAATTCTCCCGACGATCGACTAAGAAAATGTAATCGAATGCCCATCCCTAATCCAAATGCAGTCTTATTGAAAGGGTAATCCACAATCGTAGTCGGAAACAGGCAAAGGTCATAAACACCGGGGAATCAGTCCAAACGATAACAGGGTCAAAGGGGCACGGGCAATAACAGAGGAAACCAAGAAAACTGGACAGAAGAGTGAAAACCAGGAGAATGCTTGGAATCGCAGTGTGACACTAAACAAGACTTTGCAGGGAATGACTGAAAGAACCAGGCTTATATAGGGCGAGCAAACATGAAGATGAGACACAGGTGAACACAATGAGTGCTAATGAGGCCAGGCAGAGAATTATGGGAGATGTAGTTTGTGAGGGAATGACAGTAGTGTGATGTGGAGGCTCTCAAGGGCACTCCAGCCGGTGACCCTTACAAGTATAACTCATGGTTTAAATCAAATCGTAAAGGCCAGTTTATGCCAAGCACGGATATTTGTTGTGAACATAATTGCTTTATCAGCAATATATATGCTTATAATAATTGCTTTTTCTTTCTCCAAACCTCATATGTGGAAGGTTTCTCCATTAAACCAACAAAAACTACAGTATGAGGAACAAAATCATGAATTTCACTCAGAGCTCTTCACTGCAGTCTGCCAAAATAAAAGTTTGGTTTAACTTGGAGAAATTATGCCAGTACAGTTGTACAGTAGACTGCACTGCTCAAAGTCATAATAATAATGCAATTTATTAAAAAATAATTTGAGGAATATCACACTATTTAAATGTGCATTCATTTGATTACCACAGTTTTTTGATAATAAATTAATAATAATGGATAACAAATTGGTATATAAAAAAAAAAAACGTAGAATCCAGAAATACACACACATGATTTAAAAAAAAAAAACATTTCATAAGGAACTTTTATTTATAAATTGTTAAAGTTTGATGAATTAAATTGATTGGATAACCTTTTTGATTATTACAGTTAATTAAATCCGTAAAATGAAACCAGAATAATTAAAACGCAAAACAGAATTTGGGTAAAAATAAAATGCAGTTTGGGAAACAAATAATCTATATTTTATAGGGCCATGAAATGAAAAACTGCAGCATACATATAATTCACAATTCACTGGAATAAACATTTGATACGTTTTCTCTATTCAGAAAGTTAATCATGGACTCTGTATGCAAGAATAAGTGATGCGGACTGGGGTGGAAGGAAGCGTCTCTCGGGACAGATTTAGGAATAAAGAGAGAGAGCGAGAGAGAGAGAGCGCATCACCACTGAACATACGTTTTTTCAGGGATCACGGCGACTCTTAAACTGACGTCATTCAGACATTACACACATCAGTGAGCTCATAAAGGTGAAGAGCGCTTTGAGTCAACCTGTTTATGCCACGGGCACAGTGAAGAGAGAGAGAGAGAAAGAGAGAGATAAGCCTGGTGTGTTTGTGGAGTTTTTCCTCTGAATAGACTGAGATTACATCAGAAGCTGGTGCATCTGTCAGAGATCATCAGAGGGTTTCAGTCCAACACTAACTCATTACTGGAACAGTTTACACACAAAAACTAAAGAAAATGGGCACAGATGCCGTCATGCTCCCAAAATGCACCACAGAAGTATTATAAAAGTAGTTTATTTGACCACAAAGGCAATAAATGTTAGTGCACAAGTCAAAATAAACCAGACATTTAAATAATTATTTGCTGAAAATCTGAGCTCTCAATTCTCATTCCACTTGCCGTGTTGCGATTGGTCACAAGACGCACGAGAACCAATTACTTTTGGTGTCATTGACAGGTTTGGAAAGAAATGAGAGTGTGTAAATGATAAGGAAACCAAATTAACCCTAATTGCATCACTTCAGTTAAATACACATGCTATCTAGTATGTATGAAATGACGTTGTGTCAGATAGACTTGCATTGATTCTGGCTCTGTGTACTTTGTGTTTTCTCTGCATTTAATGCAAACGTGGTCATCTTAAACGTGTTACGCATTATAAAAACACGTGTGCTTTCAGTTTATTTTCAGTATCAAATATCACGATCAGTGTGTGCATTTTAGATCCCAAAATAGTTTTGCTTGTTTCAGTAAATTATGCTCTGATCCTTTGTGTTTTAATCTTTCCGATCTTCCATATCTGAACAGCACGTCCTATTCAGCATTAGAAACACACACACACTGCTCAACACAGGCCTGTTAACACAGGAAGTGAGCCTCATCCACTTCCTCATTAGTGCATCATCATGAGGGATTTAGCCATTAGATTTGAGACGTTGTGCTCTGGATAGCCGAGTGTAATTGTCCTGAGCACAGTAAACCTGGAGCGGGGCATCAGGTCACGGCCCCAGAACAGCTTTACACCGCGTGCTGAAACTGCATTAGAATATGAGGGATTTGATTCGTCAGATAAACAGCAGGTACAGACGTGGGCGAGTGTCGTTCTGCATCTCTGGAGCCGTAAATCGCGAAATAAAAATGTTGCATGACCTAAAACACACGCCACAAACTACACTGCGTTCATTAAGGTCGTGTGAATATCACTGATGATCGTGTGAATGAGGAACAGTGGAACATTTACTCAGAGATATTATTTGTTAACAAACAAGTATTGATTACTTCGATGAGCTCATTGTTTCTGCCTTAAATTCTTACATTGTTTAATACATTTTTTGTTTTGTTTTTTGGTAACTGTGATTTGTATATGTACATTTCTGAAATGCATAACTTAGACAGTTTCCTCTGAATAAGAATAATATTATAATAATAATAATTTTCACTCTTAATTGTAATGTGGCATTTTCTCTAAAGCTAATTTGAAACGATGTGTATTGTAAAAAGCGCTATACAAATAAATGTGAATTGAATTGAGTATTTCAGAATATATAGATGGATGGATGAAAGGGTGGGTGGATGGATGGATGGATGGATGGATGAAAGGGTGGATGGGTGGATGGATGGATGGATGGATGAAAGGGTGGATGGATGGATGAAAGGGTGGATGGATGAAAGGGTGGATGGATGAAAGGATGAAAGGGTGGATGGATGAAAGGATGTATGGATGAAAGGATGTATGAAAGGATGAAAGGGTGTATGGATGAAAGGATGGATGAAAGGGTGGATGAAAGGATGAAAGGGTGGATGGATGAAAGGATGAAAGGGTGGATGGATGAAAGGATGAAAGGATGGATGAAAGGGTGGATGGATGAAAGGATGGATGAAAGGGTGGATGGATGAAAGGATGGATGAAAGGATGAAAGGGTGGATGGATGAAAGGGTGGATGGATGAAAGGATGGATGAAAGGATGGATGAAAGGGTGGATGGATGAAAGGATGAAAGGATGGATGGATGAAAGGATGTATGAAAGGGTGAATGGATGAAAGGATGGATGAAAGGGTGGATGAAAGGATGAAAGGGTGGATGGATGAAAGGATGAAAGGATGGATGAAAGGGTGGATGGATGAAAGGATCGATGAAAGGATGAAAGGGTGGATGGATGAAAGGATGAAAGGGTGGATGTATGAAAGGGTGGATGGATGGATGGATATTAGGGGTGCACAATTCAGAAAATTTCACGATTCGATTCGATACCGATTTTTAGTCTCAAGATTCGATTCAAAATCGATTTTCGATTCAAAAAACGATTCACTGTATGTAAATGTAGTTGACTTTTTCCTGTGTGATTGCAGTAGACATACAATTTAAAAGAAAATAAATAACAAATTAAATGAAGTTTGATATTACTTTGTCTTCATAAAAACTTTTGCAACTAAACAGTGCAAAGTGCCAAGCTTTGGCCAGCTTTTGAATACATTTAATTCAAGTTTAAATTAAAACTTAAATAAATTTTTATTTTTTATTTTTTTTATTTAGCTTTAAAGTGCTGTAGTCAGATCAAACAAACAATACTGCTAAATGTAGTTTAAGGAGTAGGCTATTGACGGCAAAATAGGCTACAGAATATTTCGTTCTGTATTGACAGGTGCAATTTTTGAAAATCGATTAAAAAAATACAATAAGCCTACATTATATCTGCATTTATGTCAAAACCTAGACTTTCAAACATCAAAATGTCATTTTTTAATATGAATATTCGTGTCAAAATGACATATAAACATTCTATTTTGCCTGGAAACGCTTCCAACACGCTTGCGTGTCGCGAGAAAAATAGGCGTCGGTTCTATTTCTAGCATGCACGCGTTTTCCGCACGACTCGGGCCACACCTGAGACGCGCGTGTCACGCAGGCTGTGTGCAAGCTCTAACCTGTTAACATGGGAGCCGAAATAAAAACAGACACGCCACGCCAGCCAGCCAGCCAGCCTTCCTTCTGCTGCACTTCTTCTTTTGGCTATGACAAGAGTGTGCAGGCGTAAGTGTGAATTCGATGCAGCGCCATCTATGGGAATGACAAGCTAAACTCATTTCAGGACAATACCAAAAAATATATATATAAAAAAAAAAAAAAAGAATCGATTTTTGGAATTCTATGAATCGATTTTGAATCGGTAACGTTTGAATCGCGATTCATATGTGAATCGATTTTTTTGCCCACCCCTAATGGATATTATGTATTTTAACAGTGTTGTTCTATAAAAACATAATTACTTACTTTCGATACTTAATTTGAACCCAGTATTATTGCCTCATTGTTATTATAGGCCTATACAGAATATACTTTAAGTCATTTAAAGGCTTTGCTGAGGTCTATTTTTATTACCACCAAAATATCAGATTACTCGATTAATCGCTTATCAAAATACTGGTCAGTGACAGCGCTGGAGTTGTTCACGTCTGCTGTATGTAAAGCTCTACGTGACCTGAGACTCCTGTGAAGTATTACTTACGTTAAACGTCTCTTAATTACAGCCGGGGTTCAGTTTCAGTCTCTCTGACCCGCTGGAACACAACTGAGCAAACAGAGATGGATAGAGTTGCGTTTCCCTGTCCTGCAGCTGTTCTGAAACTTCTTCAGGTTGAGAGTTTCACAGCTCGCTGTTCTCTCTCAGGTCCTTTGATGATTCGCCGTTCAGTGGCTTACACTAGAGTCAGACCTGAATAACCTGAAGATCCATAAACACTCCGATCTCTGAACCTGAATCCTCACCCCAAGATAAAGTCACAGTATATATCGTGCATACACACATTTATATGAAAAGCTTCAAATAAATCGCTTGTATCATTCATTTGTAAGTCGTTTTGGTTAAAAGCATCTGCTAAATTAATAAATGTATAATGGTTATTGTCTAATGGCAACAAGAACTATGTAATAGTTCATATTATGTTTGTTTATATTGTTTAAAAGGTATTAGTGTTTAGGTGATTTATTGTCTGTGTTTAGTTTAGATGGATGTCTGAAAACATCTGTGATTCAGTTTTTGCTGTGGAAAAATACTGTAAAACAGTAATGAGAATAAAATAAATGTAAAAAAACCCCACAAAAACGTAAAATGTCCAGATGCATTGCAGTAATGAGACTATGCTTAATTTTTTTGAACAATGTCTCAATGGGAAAGTCCCCCCCCCCCACACACACACACACATAAATTGGCCAAAATAAATAAATAAATACAATGCCGGACACACAAAAATGGATTGACGCCCTCACACATCCATGATTGTGAACAATTTAACAAGCATAACACCAAGTTCAGGTTTGACTGTAATGTGACGTAATTGCAAAAAAATAATGATACTTCAGTTAAAAACAATGCAACAAAATGTTAAATTGTCTTATAATAATGATTTTATCATTTCTAAACATAAATCTAAATAAAAACATCTTGTAAATGATATATGAGCCATTGAGTAATCCTCTGCTGCCATCTAACGTCTGTAGTCGAACATTCATGTTATTTTCAACACAAGTGTTTGTTTTCCAGTAGAATGGTTGCGATCTTCCTCTAAAGTCAAACCATGTTATTATGTAATCACCATGAAACTGAGAAATGTAGATCAAAGTGATTTTTCCCAAAATATAAATATTTTATATAAATGAATATATTTTAAATGATTAAAAAGGGAGGCAAAAAAAAACATAATAATCCCCCAAAACTGTACAACTGTACGGCAAAAACATTCAATTAAGTGAGTGATATTACGTTTGTTTTAAATATATATATATACATTATTATGTTAAAAAAATGAAAATGTTCTGTCTGTTCAGAAAAAGGAATATTGTTTCCCTATGTGTAATTGCATAGTAAGAAACATATATTCACATATATACATAATATTATACTCTCAAGTCTTAACGAGACGAGTTATAGCTGCATACATACACTTTATTTTCTGCATATCTTTGGCGTGATGTTCAAATGAGCGGTATATTCCCTTTTTATTTATTTATGAAATTTATTATTTATTTATTTATTTATTTATATCTATTTATTTATGAGAAATGTCTCTTTGCCGTGTTGCCCAGGTCTAAACCCTCCACTGCTCTGATCCTGGACAAACACTGATTTAGGCCTCACACATACAATATGTGAATGCAAACACTTGTAGTTGTGCAGACTCCATATTTGTGTGTTCCTGAGCCGTTGTTTGCTCTTCATCTCTCTGTCCACACTGTCTGATCAAGTACTCTGTTTGCTTTCGACTGAATTAAAACAAGGGATCTAATCCTGGTACCAATTACCAAGTGAAATGTCTCTGATTCCCTGTGCTCTTCAACTCAACTGAGCCACCAGAACATTATCATGTAGGAGAAACCACAAGCATGATTACATTTTAGATACAGTATTACATTTACATCTACATGCCCTCCTTTGGTATAAGAAACACATGAAAAGCATTCATAATATTCATATGCCAACAGTTATTAAAGCAATAAAGCAACAGTTAAACTTTTGAAGCAACAGTTGCTTTTAGGGGATATGAAATATGGACTCACTGTAAATATGGACTCACTGTCACATAATAGCACACATCAAAGTCAAAATATGATTGCTTTAATAATTGATAATATTACTGAATATTATATGTTAATTATTTTGCTGTCAGGAATAAAATGCATGTAAAGTCCAAAGACAAAAGCTTTAATAATGCTCAATGCAAATTTGAAAGATTGATATTTTTAACGTATATCTGTCACTAATGATTAATCATCACAGATAAGTTAAATAATGCAATATTACATGCATTAATCGTGCAGTATATTTAGTGTGTTTCACTGAACTGAGGTCTGTTGTTCTGCTTTAACAGCCCCATCGAATCCTGTCAGCATTTCCAGAAGGACTTCACGTTGCAGATCGACATGGCCTTCAATGTGTTCTTCTTGTTGTACTTTGGACTCCGTGTGAGTTTCTTTACAGTATTATGTTCAGTACACACCTCTGCTGGACACAACACTGACACACACTTACCTTTCACTCATTTAGAAACTATTTTAGAATTTATTAATACTTTGAATTAGCTTTTATTTTGATATTTGTAGTTATAATTTTTTTATTTTAAAAAAGGTTTTTGTTTTGTGATTTCGTCTTTTTAAATATTTCTTTAATATATATATATATATATATATATATATATATATTAGTAATTTTAGTACTTTTTATTTCAGTTTCTATCATTTTTACTTTATTTTATTTTAGCTTTATTTCAATTATCAATTTTTAAAGAAATATATTTTTTGTCAACAATAAAAAGACTGGTTTATTTATCGAATGTGTTGACTAACATTCAGTGTTATTTTAGTATTACGTTTATTTATTCAGTGTTATTTTAGTATTGTTTATATACCATTTTTAGTGTTTATTAATATTTTGAATAAGCTTTTCATCTTAACTTTAGTTAAATTTTTTGTAATTTTGTTATGTGATTGTCATTTTTATAATTTTTTTATATTTCTATATACAGTAGCTTTGATTAGATTTATTTTTAGTAATTTTAGTACTTAAACTTATTTATTTTGGTTAGTTCCGATGTCAGATATTCGTATTGGATTTTATTTCAGCTTTATCTAAATTTAAATATCGATTTTTTTGTGTGTTTTTTTATTTTTTATTATATGCATTTGTTGAATAACATGCATTCCTCTTCTTTTGTTTCTTCCCCTTCACAGTTCATTGCAGCCAATGATAAGCTGTGGTTCTGGCTGGAAGTGAATTCAGTGGTGGATTTCTTCACCGTTCCGCCCGTGTTTGTGTCCGTGTATCTGAACAGAAGCTGGCTGGGTAAAGCACTACTCTCCCATTACTGCCACTTTACCGTTAATACCTGATTATTTCATCAGATTATGAGCAGAGGGTGTTAGAAATGAAACCCCGCTGGAGGAGATCATGAGATGAAGATCTCTGCCTCCCCCTGTTGGTCATTATACGCTTTAAAGGCCAATTTAAGCTCTCATTCTCCACAAATCCTCCTGTTGCTTAAAATCGCTGATTGTTTTTCTCATGCGTCATGTGTGAAGTGTCTTGAGGGCATGTGCAACTGCGTCTAAACAAAACCTCGGAATGATCATAGCAGGAATAAGCAATTGAGCAATCACAGATTGTTCTTTTTTTTAAACTAATTTAGGTCAGAATTATTGTCTGTGGTAATGAGGCATGAACCCACTGACCTCAATATTCTTTTAATTAACCGCTGGATTTACTGGATTATTTGTGATTTTCTAAATGAATGACTATTCGAGTGAATTGATTTGTTTAATTGTTTGGAGTAATCGTTCTTCTGGTTTTCCAAATGAGCTTGTGTTTGTGGATTGACTTTGATTTTAAAGCTTAGCTGGTCAGAACTTACTTTTATTCAGCAGCACGGACACATTAAACTGATCAAAAATGACAGTAAAGACATTTATAATGTTCCAAAAGATTCTATTTCAAGTAAATACTGTTCTTTTGAACTTTCTATTTATCAAAGAATCCTGAAAAAAACTAATTTGTCACGGTTTCCACTAAAATATGAACTGTTTTCAACATCGATAATAATCATAAATGTTTCTTGAGCATCAAATCATCATATTAGAGTGATTTGTGAAGGATCATGTGACACTGAAGACTGGAGTAATGATGCTGAACATTCAGCTTTGATCACAGGAGTAAATTACACTTTACTGTATATTCAGATACTCTATATGTCAGTAAATGCTCTTGAATATCCTCAGCTTTGAGGAGAGGCCTGTATGTAGAGAGAAACACTGTTTTAATGCTTCATTTTTCTCATGAACTCGGTCAAAGCGCAGCTTATCTTCTTCATGTTTTCAAGGACTTTAATCCTCCAATAGGGAACGGGAGGTCACGGGGTCACATCATCCAGCTTTAGAGTTATTATTATTCAGCTTTCATTAAATTAATGTCCTTTTGTTGGTATGTGTGTGTGTGTGGATGTCCGTGTGGAGTGTGTCCAGAACAGTCTCATCCTGGTTTGGGTTTAATGCAGTTTTAAAAGGTTTACAAGTCAGAACTTCTGTTTGTTGTTAAACATAAATTTGTGTTGCCGGCGGCGATGGAATGGTTGCTTAGCAACTGCATAGAAACATTCAAAAAAGCCACTCATGAATCTGTTACATTGTTACATTAGCCGCGTTTCCGTTACAGATTTGCGCAAAACTTTTGCGATATTTTCTAAATGTTGCTTAAAAAACGATTGCGAAATTATGACGTTTTATTAACCGATGTTATGCGACTGAAATGTAATTTTTTCCTTGCGCGATAAGTCATTCTAACAATTATGGCATCGGATGTCGGTAGGTTTATGTATATCCCAGTCGCTGCATTAGCCATTATTTTTAATGGAAGGAAACGTAGTCGTGTTATCCAAGCATTAAAGCAACACTAAAGATTATTTTTTACCTTAAAATAATGTTTCCAAAATCGTATCAGTGGTTCATCAACTCGTAACAGGGTGAACGGCACTTCTGCATTCGCTTTGCGGCCCTCTATCGGCTATAACCACACTATGTAAGTTTGCCAGATCGGGTCGCGTTTCTGTAGTTCGAATGAGACATAAGAAACTACAAATTTGACTTGCTTTACGGCAAGCGTTACAATAGTCAATATTTAGTTTTTCTTCGTTTCTGATGTCGCAATACATCATACTTTCATAAAATAATGCAACATACTCTACCTTGTCTGTGCTGTGGACATCGTTATTTAAACATAAACAGCGAGCGTGTGTGCGACGGTAGACTGCGGGCGGCGAAATTATTTACAACAGCGGTAATGGACAATTCCGCTTTCAACCTGTAGGGGGACCGACGAGGAGAAGTGCTTTAGTGTTGCTTTAATAACAAGGAAAGCTTGTGCTTGACGAGTTTCTGAGTGTTTCTCCCTCAGATCTGCTTCAAGCTCTTGATTGTGGCATTTCTTAGTGGTTTACAATCCAGTATTCCCATAATTCTGTTGTCTTTTATGAGTTTAATAAAGAGCTTCTGTCCAAACACACCGCGTCATCTACGTCAGGTGACTGTAAATGCGCAAAAACTGTTTCCATTGCAGTTTTGCGAAATATTCCTTTTTGAATAACCACCTCATACGAGCGTAAAAACTTTTTTTGCGATAAATGGGAGTTTTTCGCGAAACTGACGTGTTTCCATTGGGCGTATTTTCAATTCGCAATTTCAGTTTGCGCAATTTGAAGGGTAATGGAAACACGGCTCCTGCTACAGTGAGTTCAGGGGCCGGTTTCACAAAGCTATTTTAGACCGGTCTATAGTGTTAGACAAGTCTAATATTGCTCATAGACTAGTCTAATGCAAGTTAGACTGTTTCACAAAAATAAAGACTGTCTTAATTTAGACCAAAAAAATTAGACACCTTCCCCCAGGCTAACTTACCCCCAGACACCTTACCCCCAGGCTAACTTACCCCCCAGACACCTTACCCCTAGGCTAACTTACCCCCAGACACCTTACCCCCAGGCTAACTTACCCCCAGACACCTTACCCCCAGGCTAACTTACCCCCAGACACCTTACCCCCAGGCTAACTTACCTCCAGACACCTTACCCCAGACACCTTACCCCCAGGCTAACTTACCCCCAGACACCTTACACCCAGGCTAACTTACCCCCAGACACCTTACCCCCAGGCTAACTTACCCCCAGACACCTTACCCCCAGGCTAACTTCCCCCCCAGACACCTTACCCCCAGACACCTTACCCCCAGGCTAACTTACCCCCCAGACACCTTACCCCCAGACTAACTTAGGTCTAAGACTGTTACATTGGCAACCAGCAGTAACAATCAGTTACATTACAAACAGCCAAAAGAAAAGGGAAAATGGCTCATAATTTAAACATTTCTTCTTGTTACTACATTCTCCGCTAAATTTCCCAAGTAAATGTCCTTGTAACTGTTATACTCCTCCAACAAACACATCTCTTCCGCTGGGGTAAACTGCACTGAGCGGTTGAATGCGCTTACTCGATCCGCCATGTTTTTTGTTTTGAAAAGTGTCTTATTTTACCCAGAATGCATTGCAGTGTAGTCCTACTTAAGATAGTCAGAGTCTTAAGTGCTTTGTGCAACGGTCTGATTTAGATGTCTATCTGAAGTCTGACTATCTACTATATCTAAGCCATAGTCAAAGTCTATCTTTGTGAAACCGGCCCCAGAACAGGCAAACACACTCAGAAGATGCTAAAGATCCAGTAATGTGTGTATCTTGGCACATCAGACGTCAGTGTGACACTCAGAGATGCTTTATTGATGATGCGGATCTGCTGGTGATGTTGAACAGGCTTTCCGTCCCAGAGCGATTCCTAAAGGAGCTTATACTGTAATATCCTGATGAAAAAGGGTTTGTTCTAAGCTTTCACTACACGACTACATGATCACACACGGGATGCAGTTTTTTTTGCAGTCTGATGGGCTTGGGTTTCTCCTGAGCGCGTGTCGCGTGGCTTTCTGCGGTTTCTCAGACTCTCAGATTTGATCATTTTCATCATTATCATCATGATCCCGACGAAGCTGCTGGTGTACCGGAGCCCTGACGGGGCCACTCGCACCGAGACCCTGCAGAACACACGCAGACGCAAGAAGTCGTGCGGCGAGCTGTTTCACAACGGCTACCGTGTGAAGATCCTCCACGCGCCGGTGTGTGAGAAAGAGGAGCGTGACCGATGTCATCACACACTCTCCTCCTGTTTCCACGCCGTGTCGTACTGGGGTAAGAGCTGACGCTGAGACTCCACGAGGAACACGGACGAGCAACACATGTTTCAGAGCCGTTGATTCTTGAGACGCGAGACTAAACAAAACGGCTTACAAACGAAACTTACACTCTGAAAATAACATAGATGGAAACACTTTACAGTGAGAGGTTCATTAGTTAACTTCCTTAGTAGTTACACGACTCTACACGAGAGTTAATATTTTAATTTCAACATTTACTAATACGCTATTTAAAATCAAAGGTTGCGTTTGTAAACATTAGTTAATGCACTGTGAACTAACATGAACAAACAATGAACAGCTGGATTTTTATTAGCTAACATTAACAAAGATTAATAAATACTGTAACAAATGTAATGCTTATTGTTAGTTAATACTGTACATTAACTAATGAACCTTATAACTTATGATGTATAAATATATCATTGCATTTGATTGTCTTAAAATGATGATGTTATTTACTACCATTCCTCAGATATGTTCAATAAATATGTTAAACAGAAATATAAATATGTAACATTACTACAGTGTCCTGACAGAAGGAAGTTTTCCTCTTTATTGTAAAAATATTCCTCTTTTATAAGGTTTCACAGCTGGGTCAATTCTTTTTATCAGGTGTTTATAAAGATATTCATAATATCGGGAAATATTGAAGTCAGTTTTTATACTGAAGCGCAACTGGGGAATTGTGTAGTTTTTTATTGCAAGAAATTTATGTTTTTTTATTAATTATGTTTTAATATCATTGTTTTTTATGCCAGCTTAAATAGTTTGGGATTGTAAGATAATTTCTCTAATTTTAATTTTAGGTTTAAGTTTTGTTAGTAGTGAGCAACAAATATCAAAATACAGTGATTGTGGTTAAAAATCAATAGATACTGTAGAAATGAAAATTCATTCATTCAATACTGCATTTGTACATTTTTATAATACTTTTATTTTTGTATCTGACATATTCGATACTTATGAATAATTGATTCATCTAAAATAATTTTGTTTACACTTTATTTTAAGGTGTCATTGTTACAGTGTAATTATACATTTAAGTACTGAGTAATATTAATTAACTACATGTACTTACTATAGGGTTAGGGTAGGATTAGGGTTAGTTGCATGTAATTATGCATCATTTACTGTTATTACTATGGTAAGTACATGTAACATGTAACAAGGACACTGTAAAACTGGGGAATTATATCGTTTTTATTTCAAGTTTTTTATTAATTTATTTTTTTTTAAATATCATTGTTTTTTATGCCAGCTTATATGTCAAATAGTTTGGGATTGTAAGATAATTTCCCTAATTTTAAGTTAAAGTTTTGTTAGTAGTGAGCAACATTTGAAAAGTGTTCAAAATACAGTGACTGGTTAAAAATCAATAGATACTATAGATATGAAAATTCATTCATTCAATACTGCATTTGTAAATTTTTATAATACTTTTATTTTTGTATCTGACATATTCGACACTTATGAATAATTGATTCATCTAAAATAATTTTGTTTGCACTTTATTTTAAGGTGTCATTGTTACTACTTACCATAGTAATAACAGTAAATGATGCATAATTACATGCAACTAACCCTAATCCTACCATAACCCTATAGTAAGTACATGTAGTTGCTTAATATTACTCAGTACTTACATGTATAATTACACAGTAACAATAACAACTTAAAATATAGAGGTTACACTTTATTTTAAGGTGTCATTGTTACAGTGTAATTATATATTTAAGTACTGAGTAATATTAAGCAACTACATGTACTTACTATAGGGTTAGGGTAGGATTAGTTGGGTTAGTTGCATGTAATTATGCATAATTTACTGTTATTACTATGGTAGTATCATATGTTACAAGGACACTGTAAAATAAAGTGTTACCATAATTTCTTCATGCATGAATAATTTTTACTTTGATTATTATTATTATTACTCATTCCTGTGACCTGTTTTGTCCCACATCTCAAGAATCAATGTCTGTGTTTTAATTTTTAGCTCATGTGTGCTTAATCATAGCTTACGAGCTTATCTTCGGGAATACTCAGAAAACCATTTTAACCTTTTAATCATTGGGAAAGGTCATTCATAATCGCTATTCCTCTAGAAACGCGTATACATGAACCGTGAGCACTACTAATGGACGAAAGGAGAGGCTTTTTCTTGGGTTTTGTCAAAAACGTCATGCGTCACACTGTATATGGAAGGTCAAGTGCATTGCATTGTGGGATACAGTGTTTTCATGATTACAGAAAATGTGCATAGATATCATACATACTATAGGCAGCTCTACAGAGAAGTAGTATAGTAGATCTCTCGTTTAGTGTGTGTGTGTGTGTTTACATGTCCTGTGTGTTTGAAGGTGAACTGCACGATGCTAAACACTGAAAAATCAAATGAATGATGATATATGTGTGAATCTGTCATGCACGCAAGGTCACCTCACTGAAGTCACGTGCTTCTCTCAGAGTTTCGCTGTTGCTGCTTTAATGCTTCTGAAACCAGGACCCAAATTTAGGCCTTTACGTCACGAGTGTGTCCCGCAGATATTGAGCCGGCTGTCTGTCGCTCTGTCAGTCCAGAGAGAAATAACCTCTGTCCAGATGTGTGGAGTCCATCTCTTCAAACGCAGTAATACTTTGAGTTAGCTGTAGTTACTCGTGTTCTGAAGGGCTGATGAAATCAGTGTCTTTGTTAAACATGGATGAGCGTTTCAAAGGTACGCGCCGAGCTCCACTCTTTGCGCTGGAATGTGTTTTTGTGCAACTGTGTTACTTCATGTGTTTCTTGTTTCTGCTCTTTCATGCAGGATTGAGGTTCTTACGAGCCTTGAGGCTGATCCAGTTTTCAGAAATCTTACAGTTTTTAAATATCTTGAAAACAAGGTAAGAGTCCCTGCATCATGTGACGTGCGAACTCTTCTTGAAATAGTTCTGCATCATAAATTAAAAACTTCTGATCTAACATTATATCATCTTGAGTTATCATGGTAATTTTAGTTTAATTTTTTTGTCATTTCATTTTGTGATTTTATTATTATTATTATTTTTTACTATTTTTTTATTTTACTAATTAGTTTTGATCTATTTTTATTGCAGTTTTAGTTAGTTTTAATTTATTTCCATTTAATAATTTCAGTCATTCAACTTAAACTTATTTCAGTTTATTGCTAATTTTTGGTAATTTTTTAAAACAAAAAAATCAACTGGTTTTTCCAGCTAATATGTATATTTGATTATATTTAAGCTTTATTTCAATGAACAGAAATGTTTTTAATAGTTATGATTAATGCTAATAACCGCGCAGATGGTGGACCAGATTTGCTTTCTTCTCATTTCTTTTTTCTTTTCAAAACATGTCATTACAGAATGAAAAGTGTAAATGCTAAACTGAAATCGACAACAAATAGTTGCAAATAAACTGCAGTTTAGTCTTTATTATTATGTTTCATGTTTTGCGTTCTGCACTCATTGCATTGTGTTTTAGAGTTAAAGGAAACAGAAAATGTCCTGGAAGAAAATTACCACTATCTTCTCTGATTTTTATCAATTTATATTATATTGTATTATTTTTTAGATGTTTTTGTGTCCGCCTCCCTGCAGCTTAGAGCTAAAGCTTTAGCACAGATGTCCAGGAGAGCTTATTGTGCATCAGAATGAATAATCTCACTGCAGTTCATTCAATCAGAGGACAAATCTACTGAACAGACTGTGCCAAAAACATGCAAATTGATTTTCGCACTAAAATTGGCCAGTATTATATAAAGAGCTTCAGTTTATGGACACAGCAGAAATGTTTGTGTTGTAATTTAAGGAAGTGTTCAGCAGGCTATAGACCTTATTCACAGCAGCGCCATCTTTGGGAATAGATCATATCATTTTTAAATGGGAATGAAAGCGAGGCTGTGAGGGACAGACGTGCATCTCTTCAGTGGGCTGTACTGTTTTGTAATGTGTTTTTGGATTGTTCTGCTCATGAAACACTGGAAAAATATCTTTCCAAGAAATTTCCGTTGACAAAAAAACTCCTGACAATATAAGCCGTGGAAAATTGTAAGGAATCAAGGAGCTTTATACAGCTTTTTACAGCGGATGCCATTAGAAACACGGCAAGACGATCCCTCACAGCCTCACTTTCATACTGGTCATGGCGCTGCTCTGAATAAGGTCTATTGCTCGGGTCAAACTCAAAATTACGTACAGTATACCGTGTGTACCAATCCATGTACTTTCGCACTATTATACGCCGTTCGTAGTATAATAGTGCGAGTATTGTGTTCACACTGAAAATTACAAAAAGCAAAAGTGCACTTTAAATATCCGGATGATGCGCTTAATTACAAAAAAACAAAGTGTATCAGATTAAAATAACCTCAAAGTTCACACACTGCACAGCTGAGTACATACAGTAGTGCATGACACCGTGTCCTAACCAGACGCGATAAGATTCCAGAGACAAATAATTTGTCTGTCCACACTAGACCCGACGCGACTGCGAGATGTGAAAAAATCAATCAAAACCCACAGCCAATCAGAACAGCGTGTGGGTGGAGCCAGCCAATCAGAACAGTTTGTGGGCGGAGTCAGACAATCAGAACAGTGTGTGGGCGGAGTCAGACAATCAGAACAGCGTGTGGGCGGAGTCAGACAATCAGAACAGTGTGTGGGCGGAATCAGCCAAACAGAACAGCGTGTGGGCGGAGTCAGCCAAACAGAATAGTGTGTGGGCGGAGTCAGCCAATCAGAACAGTTTGTGGGCGGAGTCAGACAAACAGAACAGCGTGTGGGCGGAGTCAGCCAAACAGAACAGCGTGTGGGCGGAGTCAGCCAAACAGAACAGTGTGTGGGCGGAGTCAGACAATCAGAACAGCGTGTGGGCGGAGTCAGACAATCAGAACAGCGTGTGGGCAGAGTTAGCCAGTCAGAACAGCGTGTGGGCGGAGTCAGCCAGTCAGAACAGCGTGTGGGCGGAGTCAGCCAGTCAGAACAGCGTGTGGGCGGAGTCTCGTGGCACCAGAGAGTAATCTTGACTGCATTCGCAAGAAAAAGGATCATAATCATAGGTTACATAATCAAATTCACAAATATTACACCATTTAAACATTATTAAAAATACATAGGCTGAGTTACTAAAACAATCTTTGTCAAAGAATACACTTGTTTGTTCACAGTTTGAACGTTCTTGTTTCCATTTGTTTAATTTCAAGATCTGAGGTGAATTATCCATTGTTGCTTTTACAGCTTCAAAGCTGGAGCACTAAATGATATTCAGAGTCACATGACACGCTTTTAACATTAAATAAAGCACATAAACAGTACCTGAGATTATCATTGCCACACTTTGTGTTTGTTGTTCCAGCGCGACGTCGCAGAAAAATAGAAACCGTTTCTAAAGTAGAATCGTCACGTGTCGCCGTCGCGGCTGGTTAGGACACACACTCTGATCAACATGGAAAAGAAGCTTTTATCGTCGCGTTGCGTCGTGTTGTGTGTAGTTAGGACACGGTGTAAGTGTGTAGTACATCATTTGCAACACAACCATAGTATTGTAGATTCAAGTCATTTGTGAGCTAATGAGAGTATTTCTGAAATTTGTTTTTATAGCAACTCCATCAAGTTGGTGAATTTGTGCTCAATCTTTATAAGCACATGGCTGACGGCAGCGGGGTTCATACATTTGGTAAGTCGATCGCATCAGGACGGTGAAAAGTTGCATTTTAATGAATAATGTGCATGAATTTGAATGAATAATGTGCATTCAGGAACGTGTGTTGGGAAAGTTAGGTAGAAAGTTTTGTTTAGGTAGAACTGAGATAACATTTCCTTGCATATCGGCTGAAATACTGAGGCTGTTGGTGTGTTTTCAGGTGGAAAACTCAGGGGATCCTTGGGAAAGTTTCCAAAATTCCCAACCTCTTACCTACTGGGAGTGTGTGTACTTGCTCATGGTAACCATGTCCACAGTGGGTTATGGAGATGTTTGTGCTAAAACAACCCTCGGACGCCTTTTCATGGTCTTCTTCATTCTCGGAGGATTGGTAAAAATAACCTCAATAAATAGAAGAAATCCCATAATAATTCATCCACAGCCTGCATTTCTGCCTCCAATTATCAGGTCCTTTAATCACTGTATCCTTGACAACCAGAGCTGGAAAACAATCCCTTCATTTTTGCCTCAATCCCCATCCGAACGTTCCCAGCTTCTGCTCATCATGATGGAAAGATGTGGTTTTTTGTGCTTGTACTGCATTGCGTGTTTTGGTTCTTAAGCAATTATTATCTACTTTACTTTAGTGTTGCTATATTTCAAATGCTATTGTTTATGCTGTTATAAGTGGAACCATCATTAGGGAGTACAAAGTAATTCTGTTTGTAGATTGACTGCGGTTTTAGATGACCCGACCCAATTTACCCCCACCCAGACTCCAACAAACTCTGAAGGGTTGAGATGTGATATGACACGCCGTCATGATGTCAACACACACGCTGTAAACTCAGAAATACATAGAGAACTGCCTCGAGTCATTTATTGCTTTCATAAATAATTAAACATTAGTGCTCAGATCATTTCAATGTGCCCCATTTAAAAATGATCAAAAATGAGTCAGTCGGTGGAATACAAAATAGATAATTCACTGCTTCTTTGAAAGTTTAAAAAAAACAAAAACGTATTGCCATAATGATTTTTTCCTATAAATATGAATATTAAAATGTCACTTTAATATGAATTATTAATATTAATAGTTTTTCAAAGTTTATAAAAACAAATAGATATGTTGCTATTAACTGTAGTATGTACTTTAATGCTTCTTTATTTTCTACATTAAAAAACATTAAGTACACAACTGAAAGTTTTAAAACCAGAAAATATCAGGTTTTTTTTATATAAATAACTTAAAATATTAATCTTAAAATATTATTTTGATATGAACTATTCATATTAAATGTATGTAAAATATAATTTGAAATATTGAAAATAATAAATCTATTAAATATAATTGTGTTCCTTTATATGAATAAAATGTATTATATGTACAATATATGAATATATAAAAAAATGTATAATGTTCATAGAGACATGGATTTTGCAAGGTGCTGTTGCAAGTACTCTATTCATATTGATATTAAAATGTTATTTTGATTATAACTATTAATATTTATATTATTATTATTTATTTTATATAAAATAATATTATGTAAATATAAAAAAAGATTATATTAATTTTATATTAATACAATTATATATACTATTTTGTAAATACATTAAAATTAGAATTCATTTTTAATAATAATTGTTTATAAAGACAAATTCAAGAAAACAAAATAAAGTGTGTAAAGTTAGATTTATCTGTTAACTGTGGTGTGATGCTTGAGATCTGACGGTCCTGTCCATATCAGTCCAGCGTGAGAGTTTGCTTGGACTAAACATGGCTCTTGAGGTTTCCTCCTTTGCATCACTGTTTTCCCTCTTAAAACGGCAGATCGAATCTTATCTGTGGCTTTTTTTCTTTTTTTTTAACACCGATATCCCTTTAAAACAGGGATATTTGCCAAACAGAATGCTTTTACTTTTAACCTAAAACCTTCCATCCTTTAATTCTCGGCAATGCATGTATACAAGCATTCTGACCCTCTCTAACTGTTATTCAATCTGTCTGGAGTTTTAAAGTTACAGCTCCAATATTTGACACTTAAAGGGATAGTTCATGCAAAAATGATAACTCTATTATCGTTTACTCACCCAAAACACATCTTGCCTGCTTTTCCAAACAATGAAAGTGAATGGAGACTCTAAAGTAACAGTCCATATGACTTGTTCACCCAAATATGTTCTAATAACGTTTTGCTAATTTTCCCATTAAAGGTATAGCGGAGGATCTTTCCAAATTTTAGATAAGACCCGCCCTCTCCACTTTTTGAAAAGTTTGATTGATTCACCAGAGTGATTGACAATTAGGAGGACCAATAGTTTAGACTACCCACCAGGAAGTAAAACATCCTCCGCTATACCTTTAAGTTATGAAATCATTATTTCTGAACTTTCAAAACGTAAAAAAAAAAAAATAAAAAAAAAAAATTCTTGGTTATTCGAACTTTAAGGAAACATTCCATTTTATCATTCTTCAAACATTACAATAATGTTACTTTTCAATGTTCTCTGAACATTCCGGAAAAAAAATTGCAACATTTAAAAAATGTTGAACGTATAATAAATAACTTGTTTGTGCTAATGTTTTGAGAGCGTTTTCGAAGACCGGATAACTTTGAATGAACGTTCTTTTGAAGTCCCCCTGTAGTCAATAATTTTATCCCTTAAAACTCATCTTTGATCACCAAAATGACATATTTAAACGTTTTTAAAAGTCTTAAAATATCTTGAATGTAACTCGACACCCTTGCCTCATTTAGTATGCGTGGTTCTATGAATATGCAAATGAGCCCCGCCTCCACTCACTCACTCAGCTCAGAGATCCACTGGTTGACGATCACACGTTGATCTGATTGGTTACAAGGTAGTTTGTGACGTCAGAAACACCAGCGATTTCAAAGTGTGTTTTTGAGACTGTCTTTGGTTCACTGCAGTTTTAAGGAGAAAATACTCAGCAATGCTGTCGACTTATGAATTTACACATGGTTTGTCTTAAAGCATATTAAAAACACCACATAGACATATAAACAACATTAAAAGCTGGATTTTCACCACAGGGGGACTTTAATGTTACTGGAAGAACGAAATATAAAGCACAAGTTGTATTAGGCAACTTATTTTTTTTGTCATTTTGAAACTTAAGCGCCAATATATTTCATTATATGGCAATGAGATGCTCTATAGATGCACCTTTTGTCACGGAATAAAGAAAGTCGCACGGGTTTGGGCTGACATGAGGGCGAGCACACAATGATTTTGGCCTGAGCTATCCCTTTAAGCCTCTTATTTCTGATATGAGAACTCTCTTCTACTGAAAGTAGAAGCATTAGCAGACTTCTATTGTCCTTTGTCTCCTGTCTCCTCCTCCAGGCCATGTTTGCCAGCTACGTTCCTGAAATCATAGAGTTAATAGGAAACCGCAAGAAATATGGTGGTTCCTATAGTGCAGTAAATGGGAGAAAGTAAGTACCGGTGGTTGGACTGCACTGGTTCAGTTCAGTCTGCCCGTCTGCATGCCCGTCTCTCTCTCTGTCCCATGCATGTAGGCAATGTTTGCTCGCTACGTGCCTGAAATCGCTGCTCTCATCCTTAATCGGAAGAAATATGGAGGGAGTTATAACTCGACCCGAGGAAGAAAGTAAGTCAAAGGATTAAAGGGGTGGTATAAATGGTATAAAGAGTGTGAATGTGAAGTTTTAGCTCAAAATACCCCACAGATATTTTTATATTGGATGTTAAAATTGTCACTTTTTGAGGGTGAGCAAAAACGCACAGTTTTTATGTCTGTCCCTTTAAATGCAAATGAGCTGCTGCTCCCGGCACAGGGGGCGGAGCTTCAAGAGCTTGTGTGAGTGTGTGTGTGCGTGCGTGTGTGTGTGTGTGTGTGTGTGTGTCAACAGCTCCGATTACTTCACAGAAACACGCACTGAAAATTTCTAAAACTTTTAGCCTTTTATGTTCAAACTCGAGTCAGACAAAGATGGAGAGACTCAAGAAGAAGTGACAACATGTAGACAACATTTCTGAATGGTTAGTTGATGAATGCTTAGCTTATGTGTAGTTATCTTCTAGTCATTGATTAGCATATTCTGTCATGATAATCTATAAATCGCGTTCTGGGGGCGGAGTTTATGTAAATTGTAGGGTTTGTGATGTCACTAACCCGGGAGGAATGTGGTGTAGTCTCTACCAGCCGTTTGTTGTAGTTCTTATTTCTTTAAAAGCAAATATCTCACTTTGCTTTGAACTTTGAGCGTTGTAACTTTGCAGATGTTGTTTATGCTCAAACAGCAACATTACACACTAACTAAAGTTAGAAAAGAGAATCATAATCAACCACCCCTTTAAAGCCGACGAACTCCAACTCTTACCTCAGAGGAAGTTGCTGTAGTCCTTCCTGTGATGTCAGAGGTGCTCCTCCACAGGAAGTAGTATTATGCCATAGTCACTGAGGGTCTGGGGTCAAATGGCACAAGTCTCATCTCATTGCTTGTCGCGTATGTGAGTCGCTCATCGCTTGCTGATTTGTGCTACTTGTGACACTCGGGCTTCTACGTGTTGCAGTGGGTGTACGTCTGTTACAGCAAAGCAGTGTTGTGTCTCTTCTGTTTGTCTGTGTCTCATGAATCCAGAACTTTTGAGCTGCAGCTTTGCTTTGGAAATTCAACAGATTTGCCTTTATTTACACACTACTGTTAAAAAGGGAAAAGAAAGAAAGTGACACTTTTATTCAGCAAGGACGCATTAAATTGATCAAAAGTGAAGACATTTATAATGAAGCAAAGATTTCTGTTTCTGTTTAACTTTCTGTTCATTAAAGGATCCTGAAAAAAGAAATGTAAAAAGAAAAAAAAGAAATGAAAAGAAAAGAAATCATCATATTAGACTGATTTCTGAAGGATCATGTGACACTGAAGACTGGAGTAATGATGCTGAAAATGCAGCTTTGATCACAGGAATAAATTACACTTTACTGTATATTCACATAGAAAACAGCTGTTTTGAATTGTAATAATATATCACTATTTTACTGATTTTACTGTATTTTTGATCAAATAAATGCAGCCTTGGTGAGCAGAAGAGGCTTCGTAAACATTAAAAAGTCTCACCGACCTCAAACTTTTGAACAGTAGTGTGTGTGTGTACTGTATATATTCTCAGTTAATAAGTAAGGGATAATGTCAACAGCATGTGCCTAATATCTATGTTTTAATCAATTATAATTAAATAAATTATGGTGGGGTTTCTCCATTGGATTTGAGATAATAATAATAATAATAAGCCATTTTACAAGGTGTCACAATTATGCACATATTTCCCAGTATATCACAATCACACCGTGTAGATCACTGCAATGGTGTGTGTGTGTGTGTGTCAAGTGTTAATTTAATGCCATCCACACAGCAGACAGATTATATATAAGATGTATAGATGTGTATATATATATTGCTTGAATTGAGATTTGATTATCATTAACCATTTTGATTGCTTAACCTTTTCAGGCCATCAATGACGATTCCTAGTCTTGCCTGTTAAATGTCTCAGATGCTTTCGGCTTTAAATTATATAAATAAGATTTTAGTCCAAAGTGTATATTTGCTATGTGCTCATATATTTATTGCTATTTGCTTTTACACCATAAACATTTAGAAAATATAAGCATTTAAAATGCAAAGGCTTTCTCCTCTCACCAAAAAAAAAATATTGGCGGGATCAGAAGCGAAAGTCTGAGAAGTGATTTTGTCATTGTTGTTTTTCAGGGTTAATTTCACAGTCTAATTTTCTCTCGTTTTAAGGCTGAATATTAATATTGTGTTAAACCTGTGATAACAGAGACGTCGCTCCATGTGGCCTGGGCTTGTTTTCTTGCTTGATAATCACGTGTAGTTCCTGTAACGTCTTGATTAAACTCTCCCTCACGATAACTCACTTCTCAGGCATATCGTCGTCTGCGGTCACATCACACTGGAGAGCGTCTCCAACTTCCTGAAAGACTTCCTACACAAGGACAGGGATGATGTCAATGTAGAAATAGTTTTTCTCCATAAGTAAGTATAACAGTGAAATTAAATGATTCACCTAAAGAATAAAGTAGCTCTCTTCTGTGGGCCGTATGTGTGTTCGTCTCACCGTGATGTTGTGTATGTTTTCAGTATTTCCCCTAATCTTGAGCTGGAAGCCTTATTCAAGAGACACTTCACACAGGTGGAGTTTTACCAGGGATCTGTTCTCAACCCTCATGATCTCGCTCGAGTGAAGGTACGGGATCTGTCCTGCTTTGGCAAACGCAGGGTTTTCATAGTCAGAGAGAGTCTGGATATATCAGGGAGTTTTAAAATCGGGTAACACTTTATTTCGACACTAACTACAAGTAAGTGCATGTACATGTACATGTCATCTAGCAGTCATTGGAGTATTAATAGACTGTCTGATTAATATCTGCTAACACTTTATTTTGATGCTCCCCAAAAGACATTCTACTGAATATAACTATAACTGCATGTCAACTTATTATTAGGGACGCACTATATATCGGCCACCATATCGGTATCGGCACCGATATATGTTTGTTTTTAATGTTATCGGCCTGGTAAGAAAATGTGGCCGATTTATTAAAGCCAATAAATAATGGATTATTTCCTTCAGCTGAGACACTTCAGATGCATGATGGTACAACTCAACATGATGGTTTTGAATTGCTTGAAATATGATTAAAATCACTTTGAATTGGAAAATAGAGTCGACACACAAGTCTGTCATATCTGCATCATAACAATTATATTGAGAACATCATTATAATTGTGTGATTGGGACATGAGACTTTTGTTTTTGTAATCAAAAATTATATGAAAATTTGGATTTAGATTTATCGGCCAATATATCGGTTATTATTATTATTATTTGTTAATTTTAATTATGCGAATACTCTAATGACAGTTAACATGTAGTTGAATTTAACTCTTTCCACCAGCATTTTCAAAAATCATTTTCACTAAAGTTTCATAACTCCCAGAACATTATGTTGTATGAATATTTATAAATGCATGGACATTCCTAGAAATTCGTCTGATTTGAATGATTAGTGTTAAAAAATATTGATGTACTCACAAACAACCCTGCAAACAGCAATTCTTTCGACCCATTTATTTGCATCCTTGACAGATTATTCACTTTTTTTAATCTGTTGTCTTATAGATTGAGTCGGCCGACGCCTGTCTGATCTTAGCCAATAAATACTGTGCAGATCCTGATGCAGAAGATGCATCCAATATCATGAGGTGCGCACTGTACTCAGACCTCCTTAATAATTATTACATTTGCGTTTATTGCATTATATCTCAGAAATCAACAACTTTTGATGGATTCCAGATGGTACTTGATTTGAAATGTGATGTTTTTTTCTAGGGTGATATCCATTAAAAACTACCATCCAAAGATCCGCATTATTACACAGATGCTGCAGTACCACAATAAGGTGAGAGTCTCTCTTTCTGCCTGGAAACATCAACACTCCTTCACATTTGATGTCACTAACACCCAATACACATTTGGTTCACATTGTAACTCCCAGATAAACTCATAAGCAGGATATTTTCTAAAGAGTAACAATCCATATTTTGTTCTTAACATGTTCTTTTCTGTATGGCACTTATAATGTTATTCATAACATATCCTCTTATAATAGTTTCTTGTATCATTTCACACACTTAGAAAAAAGGTTTAACTGGGTTCTATATAGAACTCTAGGGTTCTTGACTCAATTTTAAAGAACCCTTTATGCCAAAAATTTTCTATATAAGGAGGAATGTCTTAAATGATCACTTTTTTTCTACTGATAAAGTATGTTTATGGGCGGTTTAAGTCATATCATTTAATTAAAATTAAAACTAAATTAATTAAGTAAAACTAAATACATGATGGATATGAAGTGCCTGACAGAATCCTTTAAAAAAATTTATTAAACATGCGTTTGCTACTGAAACTAGGAATCACTTTAATCTAGCTTTGGTTTCAGTTAATGTTCTGTATGGACTGAGAAGGGAGGTTTGGGCTGTTCATTTTTAAATATGTAACATAGTACAAAAAAGTCTTACTTCAGGGCTAGAAAAATTAAATTTTCGATGAAACGAGCCCTTTAAAGAGGATTTATTAAGCCCTTTTAAAAGTCATGATTTTGGCTCTACTAGAACAGGTTTTCCTGCTTGAATGTTGATTATTTTCCTCATATTCTCCATTGTTGCAGCTCCTCTCTTCCCAGTCTGTCAGTAACGCTCTGTTTACTTCCTGTCTCTATGAAGCCCCTCCTTCTGAAAAGCACACTGTGCTCTGATTGGTCGGCTGGAGCAGTGTGTTGTGATTGGTCGAGCGCTTCGAGTGTGTTTGGGAAATGTCCCACCCCTTACCATAACCACCAGTTTAACACACTACTAACTAACTCAACCAGGCCCCGCCCCTTTATTCTGCGTATTAATTATTATAATGAGGAATATTGTGACGTGTTCGTTCCCGGAAGAAACTCAAGACTACAATGGAGGCGTTTCAGGAGTTCAGAAACACTGACACTGATATAGAGAAGAACTCCACGCTCAAACACCAGCATTATGTCACTTTCTGTCCTCGTCGTTCCCAGGCTCATCTTCTCAACATCCCGAGCTGGAACTGGAAGGAAGGTGATGACGCGATCTGCCTCGCCGAGCTGAAGTTGGGCTTCATCGCCCAGAGCTGTCTGGCACAGGGTCTGTCCACCATGCTGGCCAACCTCTTCTCCATGAGATCCTACATCAAGGTCAGTCCACGTGCGGGCCGTCCGAGAGAACCACGGCAGCTTTAAATACTGAGTATCAAACTCACAACCTTCTCCTGTAGATTGAAGAGGACACGTGGCAGAAGTATTATCTCGAGGGAGTAGCCAATGAAATGTACACGGAGTATCTGTCCAGTGCCTTCGTGGGTTTATCCTTCCCCACGGTCTGTGAGTAAGTATGATGTGTACGGCTATGGAAACAATTTTCACATTATTATAATAGTCAAGTCATCAAAACTTTACAGATGGAAGTATGAGAATGATCTAGTGAAATTTAAACGCTTATATTTGATCTTCTTTAAAGGTTCAACCATCAAACGTTAACATTTTTTCAATTTAGCAGAAGCCTTGCTTTGGCTGTAAAGTTGCTGGTTTGGTTTGAAGGAGATGAATATTAATGAGATAAGGAAGCAAATGTTCAGTCTCCATTGCTTTGTCTTTTACGTGTCATTTATTTTTAAGGCGAGACACCCCAGATGAATAGGGCAAAAAAATAATAAGAATATCACCACACTTCACCAGTTGATTGATTACATTAATAATAGCAAAAAAAAAATTGTATTACAAGCTTTCTGAAATTGTATGTTTAAATATGCAAATGAGGCATTGTCTCATTAAATATGCGCTAATTTGCATACATTTCTAGAACAAAAATCTGAACATTGGAGGAAGTCAGGTTAAAAATTATTGTTTCATTTAATTGATATATTAGAGCCAAAGGTTTTTCCAGAAGGGATTTTGGATATCTCTATTCATCAGAAAATACTGTCAACAGCCAAAAATAATAAAATGTTTGCCATTTTTTAAGGAATAAAATGTATAAAATCAGGAAAATGATATATGATCAAACCCCTTTGTAAAAACCTTCATAATATAGATAAGAATAAAACTGTAAAGTCCAGAATTGTAATTTCTATCTCACAATTCTGACTTCATAACTTGTAATTCAGACTTTTTTCTCAGAATTGCAAGTTATAAAGTCCAATTGCGCGGGAAAAACATCAGAATTGTGAGATAAAAAGTCTCAATTACCTTTTTTATTTTCCGTGGTGGAAACAAGCTTCCATGTAAACTTTACTGAAGTGGAGATTTCTGGCTCAATGTAGGAGGAAAAACTCATTTTGAGAAAACGGCCTTTAAAGATATATACTGTAATTGAAATCTACAGATGCAAATAGATAAAGTGCTTTAAAAGATACAGTTCAAAGTGTATTGTGGATGTTTTATGTCCACTATGTCCACTAAACACTTCTCAAAATTGACAGATGCATGAACACACAACAGTTTTTGCCTGTATTGTCTCCCCTTAATTGAACTTTTATTTCTCTGCAGACTCTGCTATGTGAAGCTGAAACTCCTGCTGATCGCGATCGAGTATAAATCAGACCAGAGAGAGAGCAGGTCAGTCTGAGCTTCATTAAAAACCTTCATAATCCTAAAAGATCCAGTTTACTGACAGTAGAGCTGCACGATTAATCGGTGAAAGATCTCGATCTCGATACAAACACCCTCTCATAATGACAAACCTTTGACAAAATCACAGCAGAACATTCATAGAGCAGTTATCATGTACAGTATGGCTATGAAACAGCTTCACAAACAGTTTTTCAACCACACAGTTTTGTCAAATAGAAAGTATGTAGCTCAAACAATAGAGCATTGGCGCTTGCAACGCCAAGATCATGGGTTCGATTCCCAGGGAAAGCAAGAACTGATAGGAATGTAAATGTGTAATGTAAGTCACTTTGGATAAAAGCATCTGCCAAATGCAGAAATAAAGTAACTTGGCCCTTCAAATAACTACTGAATCGATTACCTCGTTACACCACCAGGTGGCGACAAGTGACTGTTTAAAATAGTTTTTTTCTCATTGAATGATTCATTCCAGACATTCGTTCAAAAATGTTGATAAATCCAGTAATGAAACAAGTGAAGTATTTTTGAGTGAGTCATTGAATCATTCATTGAAATTTTAAATAATTAATTCAGATACATTTTACAGCAATTAACATTTTGTCAGAACATTTAGTAAATTACAGGTAACACTTTATTTTACAGTGTCCTTGTTACATGTTACATGTACTTACCATAGTAATAACAGTAAATTATGCATAATTACATGCAACTAACCCTAATCCTACCCTAACCCTATAGTAAGTACATGTAGTTGCTTAATCTTACTCAGTACTTACATGCATAATTACACTGTAACAATGACACCTTAAAATAAAGTGTTACCAAATTACATCTTATTTTGTAGAATTATCTCTGTTTGAAAAAATAAAATAAAAATCATGATTCTCAATATATCCAGAATCGTGCAGCTCTAGACATCAATATATATTTCTCTAAAGCGACATTTAAAAAATGTGAACGCATTGTTGACTCCAAAGATGAGCGTGTTGTTTAGGAGAACGCATCTCTAGTTCAGTCTTTCTCCTGCATTTAGTGGCTTGTCTCACTTTTGCTGCTGTTTGTGTGTTTGTTTCACACAGGGGTGGAAAATGGTATGACATTATAAGGTTTCGTTTGGTGTGGTCACGTCATGCCAAATTCTCTTGAAAATTTACTCGTCATATATCCCTGAAACGTTTGCGCTGAGTTAAAACTTTAAGTTGAGACAGAACTGCATATGTGTAGATTTTCAAGGGATACGTTCAGTTTCTGTACTTCTGGTCGAGCTGTGTGTGTGTATGTGTGTGTGTACAGTGTACAGTATCTGCCACTGCCCTTCTCAACGTGTTTAATGCTTTTACTGTGAACAAATCTATTATTTCCTGTAGTGTCACACTTGCTAAATGTTTAAGGGATATTTTACGCAAAAATGAAACCTGTCGCCATTTATTCACCCTCAAGTCATTCCAGAACTGAATGGCTCTTTTCTTCTGTGAAAAACAAAAAGGAGATTTTAGGCACAATGTTCTTTTCCATGCAATCAAAGTAAAACAGGGTTTCCGCGGGGTCTTACAAAGTCTAAAATTCTGAACTTTAAATTTAAGGCCTTAAAAAGTGTTGAAAAAAATGAAAAAAATCTAAACTTTTCAGAATGCCGCAAACGCACCGCAGGTCATGTGACAGGAACCAACCAATCACCCCTTTCCATAACAGCATTGAAAGCTCAGTCAACATGAAGGATGGGGGTGCACCCAAACACTACTAATAAATATAAGCTAATGTGTAAATGTCAGTCATTTATCTTTTTTGACACATTCTTTTTATAAAAAATTATTTAAAGACTGAAATATGAGGTTTATCTTTTAAATACTTTAATAAATAATAAAATAATAAAACCTTTTTTGTCAAAACTTTATTTGAACTTGTACATGTTAGTAGATAACATGTTGCAAGACACTCTTTTAAAATCTGTCCATCATTTTTAATGGTATTTTAATGTTTACGTAAACAAAAAGTGCATATTGATGCTAATCAATTTGCTGTTTTTCGGCATAAAACTTGTTGAATTGACTTAATTCTGTAGTATTAGTACTTTTTGAACAGGATTCTGTGATAACCGTGATCATTTTGGTCACTTTAATCATCTCATCATTTCCTCTCTAGTTATGATCAACGATGATCAACTAAAATCAACAATAATTGTGTTTTTACAGTATAATATGCAAAAGTACAATTTTCTATTAAAAAAATAGCAACCTCTCCCTCTCTCTCACACACACACATCAGATAATCCTAGATAGATAGATACTCTAATGATCCCGAGGTAACTATCTATCTAACTTGGATAATGTGTCGTGTAGGTCTTAAATTTCAATCTTTATGGTCTTAAAATGTCTTAAAAAGGTCTTAAATTTGACTTACTGAAACCTGCAGAAACCCTGTAAAATGACCAAAAAAAATCCTATTCCACATGACTTGGATGTTCTCAGTCTCTAAAAGTGAATTTGTGCTTGTTTTAAATTAGACACGAACGTCACTGTCCAGGTTTGAAATCCCTGATAGCAAACGGCATAGTTGTTTGCAGGTCATGTGACTTGAAAAGCTATGAGAAAATGATCAGTGAACTGTTCTTTACACAAAGCTGTCATACTGCTATGTCTCACTATCTCCTTCTGTGTTGCATGGAAGAAAAGAAGAATGACATGAAACTGGGAATGATGACAGAAATGTCATTTTTGGGTGAACTATTCCATGCTTGCATGTCTTTTAACCAAATAAACTAATACTTTGTGTTTGCATGCAAGAACGGTTTAAAACGGTTTGTTTTAGTTCAGACGTAACAATTGCCTTCATCACAATAATTTACTTACTGTCATTACAAAAAATCATTTTAGTAAATGCATGCCCTTATTAACATTAAAACAAGATTTTTATGTATTCTAGGTTTGAAATCACTCGTTTGGATCCATATTTTTTTCTTCAGTTTGTGTCTTTAGATTTTCTCCATCTGTATCTGAATATTTGATGGTTATGTTTTTAATGCGTATTCATATTGTGGCATGAGCTGTCCCATCCTCACGAGTGCAGACGTTATGTCATGAACGCGTATGATTTGGAGGGCAGTTTTCAGAGCACATTCTGTGGTTTGTGAGTGTGGTTTGTTCATTCCCAGCACGCTGATCAACCCGGGCAATCATGTGAAGATGCAGGAGGGAACGCTGGGCTTCTTCATCGCCAGTGATGCCAAAGAGGTGAAGAGGTGAGGAGATCATCGCTGTTCTCTACACATCCAGATAGAGATTCATATCATATCAGCTCTTCTGTGGTGTGGATGGTTTGAGTAAGATCATCTCTTTCCTTTAGGGCACTTTTCTACTGTAAAGCTTGTCACGATGACATAACAGACGCAAAACGGATCAAGAAGTGTGGATGCAAACGGAGTAAGTTATCACAGGTTATTCATTACCATGTAACAATGTATTAATAAATACCTTACATACATATATATATATACAGTATGAAAAGCAATATGAAATACACCCTATATATATATATATATATATATATATATATATATATATATATATATACATATATATACATATATATGAGGAGCTCTTTTCCAAAACGCTATAAATCCATTTAAATAGTTTTCAGGAAAATTACATTTTTTACCTAGACCCACACATTTTGTGAATATTCAATTTATCCTGTTAAAATGTTAGTTTTTTTGCTCAGTCTGAACATGTTGAACAATGATTATTAAATCAAACAACAATATTGTTGATGATAAATTCAAAGTTATTTTTTTTCCCTTCAAAACGCTATAAATCCAACCCTTTTTTTTTCAAAACGTTATAAATCCAGGTTTGTCTTAAAAAAAAAAAAAAAAAAAAAAGGCAAGTCAGTAATAAATACATTGGCATTCAATAAAGTGTCGAACCCATAAAAAGTAGAACCATTGTCCACTTTACATAAAACAAATCACGACATGACCTTGTGTGAGTGAGAGAGTGAGTGAGTGGTGTTCACACCAAACGCGAATAGAGCGTCTGGCACAAGTAATTTTCATGTTAAGTCAATGTAAAGATGCGTTTACGCGCGTCTGGAGGTCCTGCGGCGCGAATGAGACGTTTAGCGCGGCGCGAATGAGGCGAATTTAGCATCTGGAGTGATACACGTGAGTGATTTGAGGGTGAGAGAGAGAGAGAATTCTGATTAGTCCAGAGGATGTTTCGCGTTTAGGCTAAAAACATTTTCGGCGCTTATCGCGGTTTGGAAAAGAACTGCATCTTGCAGTACATTTTAAACAAGGAAATATAGCGATTTGGCATGAAACGTTGATGGAGCCGTGAAGAGGTTCAGTACACAGCGAAATGACATGACAAACTCATTTTTTTTTTTAAATGCCGTTTATCGCGTTTTGGAAAAGAGCTCTTCATATATATATATAGGGTGTATTTCATATTGCTTTTCATTTGACATAATAAATAAATGTATTATTTTAATTGCAACTTTTATTAAGTTATTTAATCAAATAGAATCTCTGGGAATTTTTGGGATCATTAAACCACAATTTTCCCCACAGCTGGCAAACAATGATTAAGATACATAACGGGAGAAAATGTACTCTCAAGAAATCGTACGTGTATTTACAAAGAGAAGTCTCTACCGAGGAGTTTTTTTGTTTTTCATCCCAAAATCACTGCACCGTCTGGCCTCATTATTGACCTTTTTGGCTTTTACCTCCACCTGAAACTTCTTAAAATACCAAAAAAAAAACTTTTTTAGTAACTGACACGTTTTCCCTTTTTCTCGCTGCCCTGGATCTGATCATTTCCTTCACCCTCTGATAGTGTTGTATTGTGAGTAATGACTGCCTTCATCTGTTAATGCAGATTGCTACTGTTAGCCTGCTGCATGTGTGAATGTAAAACTACATCTCCCATCAACCCACTGTCATCCATCATCAGCAGGAGACTGATCTACTTTTTACTTGTTCTAACAGGCTCCTAACAGTACTTGGGCTTTTCTGAGGATTATTCTGTTTTGAGTTTAGATTTAACCCAATATGTTTTTATTTTTTATTTTAAAAGAACAGATTTTTTGTGATTTATGAGGTAAATGTGTTTTGTATTATTTAAAGGATCAGTTCACTTCAGAATTAAAATTTCCTAATAATTTACTCACCCCCACGTCATCCAAGATGTTCATGTCTTTCTTTCTTCAGTCGAAAATAAATTGAGGTTTTTGAATAAAACATTCAAGGGTTTTTCTCCATAATAGTGACTTCAACGGTTTAAAGGTCCAAATTGTATTTCCAGTGCAGCTTCAAAGTCTTTACATGATCCCAGTCGAAGAATAAGAGTCTTATCTAGACAAACCATCGGCCATTTTCTAAAAATATAATAATATATTTTATATAATATATTTATTTTTATTTTTAATATATAAAAAAATATATATATTCTGAAGTGAACTAATCCTTTAAGAGGTAAAAAATATTCCTGTATTTTAAATACCACGACAGGAGGCGTTACAGAGAGCTCCTTATCATTCACCTCCATGCATTTCCATGGTTCACCTGCATCTCAAAAATAGAATATTCCCAGGAATATAAAAAATTATTAAAAACAGAATTGAAACCTGTTAAGCTGATTCCTTGTTGTTGAAAAACACAACAGATTTTACTCTGCAACAGAATTGTATATAACTTGATAACAAACATGATTTTCTGACGGTGTTCCTCAGGGCTCTGTACTTGGCCCGCTGTAGTTTCCAGATGTCCAGCTTCTGTTAGTGAAATAATTCTCCCATCCATTAACATGCTTCTCCTCCTCCTTTCCCCTCATCCACCCCATGACCCCAGACAAGAAGTCCAACTACAAGAGAATGCGTCTGGCATGTTGTGTAGCTTGCGGTGGGGCAGAACATGGCTGCTCGTGCATGTCAGACAGTGTGGCTAGTAACATGGAGGTTCTGCACCGTGGCTTCCCCCTCACTCCTGTGTCTCTGTATGATAACACGACCACTTTACACTCCTGTAAGTGAACGCCTTCCCAGGTGGCACTTGTGCCGAGTGCCTGTGTAGTCATCTGTGCCCGCCGCCTGTGTACTGTATGTGCCATCTGGCTGGTGCAGTGCCATGTTGTGGCATCTGATGTTGTGAAGCCCATACAGTATCTGTGTGGTAGACTTGGACTCCTGCATGCAGTTTGTGTGAAATGTAATGATGCAGTTCAGTAGTTTTAGTTTTGTTATTCATTCAATCTTCATTTTAATGTTTTATTTTACGTTCGGATATTTTTAGAACAAAGCAGTCTTTATCTCAATTATGTGCAGTTTATGCTCAGTTTTATGCTAATAATTTAGATTTTAATTACTAACACTTACAGTATAGGAAGATGGTTATATAGGAGAATTATACAGTATATGCTGGAAATACATGCAATATATATGTCATTTGTATGCACTGCCATTCAAAAGTTTGGAAGATTTTTAATGTTTTTTAAAAGAAGTCTCTTCTGCTCACCAAGGCTGAATTTATTAGATTAAAACAAAAAACAGTAATATTGTTTAATATTATGACAATTTAAAAATATCTGTTTTCTATTTGAATATATTTTAAAATGTAAATTAATCTATTCATCAAAGAATTTTTTTTTTTTTACAACATTGATAATAATAATAAACGCGTCTTGAGCATCAAATCATCATATTATAATGATTTGTGAAGGATCATGTGACACTGAAGACTGGAGTAATGATGCTGAAAATTCAGCTTTGATCACAGGAATAAATTACACTTTACTATATATTCACAAGCTATTTTAAATTGTAATAATATTTCACAATATTACTGTTTTTATTGTATTTTTAATCAGATAAATGCAGCCTTTGTGAGCATTAGAGACTTATTTTAAAAACACAAAAAATCTGACCGATCCCCAACTTTTGAACGGCAGTGTAAATGAGGATGAGAGGATGGATGTGTAACAGCTACAGGTGTTAGCTGGTGTCCCAGCCGGATCAAGCTGGTTAGGCTGGTCTGGTTTGATGGTTTTAGGGGTATTTTGGGTGAGATGGTCAGGCTGGGAGACTAGCTAAACACCTAATTTAAAGCATAGTAATAGTGTGCTAATGGTGGCTGGATAGTGTATTTCTTCTAAGTATGTGCATGATTTTAAGGCTAACAATTCCTTGATGAGTTTGTGTAGGTTTTCTTTTCCATGGTGCTTCACTTATTTGCTTTTATTCAACATGTTCATTTATAGACTATAGGTTTGTAGAGAAAACGCTCACGCTAGCGTAATTTATTTGATAGGCCTATTTCAGATTTTGTTACTGAAATGCTCACTGGTTCATCATTGCATTGCTCTATGTGTCTTAACTTCACTTTTGTCTTTGCATTTTCTCAGCTAAAAGTAACTATAACGGATACATCAAATCAAGTAAGTCTTTCCCACATTTTTACTCATGTGTTTCTGAAACTGCTGTTTCTTCCTCACTTCCTTCATTCATTCTTCTGCTCATGTCCAAGCCTCAGTGTGCATTACTCATAAAAACATTTAATGCAACTTGTTCTGGTGTATAGCAGTCCAAAATAGTACATAAAGTCATACATAAATGTGACAGACAAGTACGTGCTTAGAATAAAGAGGTATAGTTATCGTTCTTATCGGCCTTAAGTCTTTTGCTCATTGATAATATTTAGTGGATGTATGAAGTCAGTTCACACAGGTCATAAGTGTCCAGATACTGTACTCTCAGGGTCTGTGCATCTCCAGTGATGCACCTGCGCTCATCCAGCACCAGATGGCGCTGTGAAACTGCAGTTCTGATTATGTGGAGTTATAACTTTATATATGGCGTATTCTTCACTGCTTTAGCTTGCATTTGTTTTCACTGTCTTCTGAAGTTTTTTGTGAAGTTTAGAATAATGCAGAATAATTCAGCTAGCTTTAGTTTGGGAATGTCACCACTATACCTGACCGATGTCAATAATAAATCAATAAATAATTAAATAATTCAAACTTAAAAAAAGTGGGGGGTTTTTTTATTTAAAAAATATTAAATAGCAAACAAAAATATTAGGTTTCAACTCAATTTGACAACAGCACATGTCTTTAATATTACAGTTGTTAGTCAAGATGACAGTAAAATAGCATTGGAAAAATATATATATATATTTCTCATAAAAAATACTAAAGTTAAATGTTCACTATAAATTGAATAAATAATATTAAAATAAAATTTGAAGTAAAATTTAAATAAAAAAATCTAAAATAACCAACATTATATTAGTCACACGTTAGCAACAGTATAAAAATACCCAGTGAAATCCATGTTATTTTAATATCTAGATGTGGCTGATTCTCTCCACTGCCTGATTATGAATGTTTCTTGTCCGACAGTAAACGATGAGCTCAATCCAACATTCCAGCCCCAGAATCCTAAAGCCACGCTAAGCCGAGCCGTGAGCGCAGTGAGAACAGTGAGAGCGCCCCCTGCTGTCCGGGTGCCGTTAGTTAATAACCGTAAAGGGAGTGTGCTGTCACCCGCCGCCTCATACCTGCACAGACTCAGCCTGGCCAGCTCTCGAGACCTGTATCAGACGGGAACAGGCGCGGGCGCGGGCACAGGAGCGGGCACAGGAGCCGGTCTGCATCGGGCCTGTAGTCTCCCTGTTAAATACAGATATCATTCCAGCTCCACCATCAGACTCCGTAAGACTCGGCCTGGCAGTGTGGCAAATGCATGTTTCTAACAGAGTTCAGAAATACTAAAACGCTCCTCTGTTGATTATTGGAAAAATATGTTTTTTCATTTACTGTGTTTTTGTAGGTTGTTTAGTAGAGCTAGGGGCAAAAATAAAACCAAAAACAAGTGAATCATATTTTAAGCCACTCAAAAGAAAGTATGTGGAACAGGATTATGATTGCATCTTAATAAAATTAATGAATATTTAATAAAAATGAATTGTAAAAATTAATAATAATAAATAAATAAAAAACAGTGAATTCAGTTTTTATTTTATTTTATAAACTGCATGGTGCAAAAAGTTATAAGTGCATGTGAATTAAAAGCTAGACAGTGTTTTTCATATTTAAAAAAAATAATACTTGCAAACCTAATAGTTTATAGTTAAAGCTAAACTAAAATAAAACTGTAAAAGTTTTTAGGACATAATTAACTATTATTTAATTAAAAATGGGCTAAGCAATATTTATGGCAGGGTGCGTTTCCTTCACCAGTCATTGGCAGATAAGTTTAATGATGAGTTAGTTAATATTAGTGACAGTATATTATATTATAAATTAATATTAGACTCTAGTTGAAAGCTGTTTGTCCATTTATCAGGGCATATGCATTTAAAAAGAGAGTGAAATAATAATTTTAATGGATGCTACGTGTGGAACTAATGCTGGTAAAGGACTGTTAGTCAAACTTCCCACTCAAAACTCCCACTGTTTCTCTTTCCATGCTCTTCATCCCTTCTCTCTGTCTGATTGTGTGTTTCGGAGTGTGTTTTAATGGTTTGTTATAATGAGCGAGTGTTGTGGCGTCTCAAACTGTCGCTGGTGTTTCAGTAGTTGAGGAGGAACAGCAGTCGGCTCTGTCGCCCAAGAAGAAACAGCGTAACGGAGGAATGAGAACGTCGCCCAATTGCTCGCCAAAAATCAGGTGAGAGCGCAAACGTGTCTCTTCAATAAGCAATATAGCATTATTACACTATAAAGCTATTATTAAACTTTATTTAACCCTCTGGGGACCAAGCTGTTTTTGGGGCCCTTGAGATGTTCTGACATGCTCTGACATTTGTGCTTTTTTCAGTTATTTATAAACATGTTAATGGCAAAGGTGTAAATTCACTCTATATAGCACAAACAGGCCTACCATAATATGCGAGCAACATGTATGTAGATGTTTGTATTTTTAAGAGAATAATGTTTATGCGTGGTTATTTAAAAAAATAAAAATGAAAGTTGCTGAAATAAGACCACAAAACTCATACAAAATATGTGCCCACAAGACTTTTGACTAATGGATGTTGTCCCTTTCAGTTCTAGCTTCAAAATTATGTGAAAATAGTCTTGCTTTATCGTTCACAAAAAAAAATACATTGATTTAAATGGTGTAAAACAGGTTTTGCTTGGAAAGCCAATATGCGAGGGGGAGGAGTAGTTTACACCTTAGTCCCACCCACTCTGCATAATGACTCTGCATAATTAGCCATTCATTCAGGTGTGACACTGACTGAGCCACAATGCAAAGACAAAATATATGTTTTGAAGAAGACTTATATTGACCATTTAAGATTTTGCTTACATCTATCTTGTAAATATGTTTTGCTATTTTATTAAAAAGGTTACAATTACAACAATAATTACAATTTCAGCAATATTTCTGCAAAAAAGTACTCTTTCTTTGTAAAAAAAAAAAAAAAAAAAGATTATAGGCCTACATTTTATCATATGTATTCATTAGTTTGAATATAGCCAACATTGGAACATCTTAGTCTATGACTTTATTTTTGACAAAATAGTATTTTATATATATGAGCAGAAAAGCTTATTTGATGTGACAGTATATTCTACAGTAAAAACTGTACCCAAATCTAGTCAACAAAATGTTGTCTTTCATCTTTCGCCTGACTGTAACGCAGTAACTGTAACTGTAAAAGCAGTTTATTCTTTCACACACAGACGCGCGATTCATATTTAGGCTAAACACTCTTTACAAATATGTACCCTTCAATCATCTCACAGAAACGCGATTCATATTATAGAAACGCGATTCATCTTTTTGTTTACATAAGCCTACAACGTTATTCCATAACGTTATTCCACATTAACACTTGAGAAAGGATAACTTAGCCTACCTCACTCCTCAGCGGGATCTGCTCCTCATATCAGCACGGAAAATTTTCTCCATAAGGTAGGCTATATTATGCCTCTTTGTTTACAGCTGATGTGGGGGCGTTTCACAGACTGAAATGGTTCTCAGAATTTGCGTTTGAATAGCACGCGCTCTCCGGGGCGTGGTCAAATTACTTTTGAATGGCTCCTAATGAGCTCGACTGGAGTCGCTCTCTTTTTATACAGATTACAGAAGCTGATAATATTTGTTTTTTATATAAATTACTTCATTTAAAAGCTGCAATCTCAAGCTTTATGCCCGTGGGTCTGTTTGCCTGTTTGACTGAATTTTCGCGGAGTTATAGATAATTTTCGAACGCGTTTCAAATGGGAGTTTACTGACAGAGAGAAGGCAGAAATAGCATCATGTTAGTTTTTCTTTATTTGTCAAAAAGCAAAACACTTTATTTGTATTGTGAGTATACAGAAAAAAAATAGAAACTGAACAGGATCGATTGATGTATTACACGAAAATGAAAGATCAAAATTAACAGAGCATTTTGTGTTTATTTTTCATTGCTAAAAAAAAAAACGAGCAAAACGCGCGGGCGCGTTTTTGGTCCCCAGAGGGTTAACCAGGCAAGTCACTTAAAGGGATATTTCACCGCTGGAAAGATGAATGTGTATTTAAATTGGGTCATTTATGTAGTAGAAATGTGAAATTATTTTAGAAGTTGGTGCCTTCTAGACGGAGAAAAGCCAGAAAATGTATTTTGTGGCTCATGTGGATGAAAGACTACAACTCCCAGAATGCACTTGCTTCGCTGCCCTATGAGGCCACTCCCAAGCCACGCCTACCGGTTACAGAGGGCAGTATCGGGAGAAATGACACAGCTAGGCTACTAGTCGACTCGAAACTGAAAAGACGGCGTTTTATCGTGAGATCCCCCTATGGGCGGGTTGAAGACATGCGGGACGAGCTCCTCCTATTGGCTGGAGTCTCTCGCCTCTGGACAAAAGAGCCTCTGATGACGATAAATGACGATTTTTGCGTAATCTGAGTTTTTTTTCCAGACACACAATACAGAAATCTCTGGTCTCAGGGGGACATGAGGGAGGGAAGCACGGTCACTCCAAAACACTACCGGGTTTCTACTGATACAAAGCTTAATGCTAATCGGTGAAGTATCCCTTTAAGAACAAGTTATGTTCAACGACAGCCTGGCAGGAGAATGAAGATCTCCTGGAGGACATACTAACATATTACAATACACACACACACACACATACATTCATTTAAAACATTCACAAGCTGTGATAAAAACACTCCCTAATAGTTTTTTAAATGCAGAGATTGAAATAAATGGCTAATTTTGTAGCACATTCCAATCATTTGGAGCGGCGAAACCAAAAGGAATTATCAAACGAATATGATTAGATGATCGACTATAAAGCATTGTGATGGTGAGATTTGCACAGATAAACACTCTTCTCATACTGTATATTTCAGAAAATGTCAGTCTAGTTCTTGCTCGTGTGTGTGTGCGCTAGTGTGAGTGTGTTTTGGAGGTGGCAGGGCATCTCTATCCTCTCACAAAACGACACCAGTGACTCCAGCCAATCACAGTGCAGGATCAGTCTCTGTGGCCTCAGGCTGTAGTTCTGCTGCCGAATCCCCCCCGAGTCTCACCCGCACTTAGTGCTGTCCGACACGACGCCTGCTTTTAACTCCCAGAACCTGCCTTTTATCCTGTCCGTCAGAATCACAGATCCATCTATTGATTCTGACGGATGAAAGAGCCGCTATTGAATTAATAAAAGCCATTAATATGCAATGAGAATAATATCTTCTGAATACTTTATCAAGACACCAGACAGGAATGAATCATATTATATAGACTGTAATTGACAACAAGTGGGATTTAGAGGGAAATAAATCACCAAATAATGAATCATATATTTATATTAATCATATGTGTGTATATATATATATAAATGTATGATTAATCTTAATATATGATTTATTAATTATAGATTTATTAAACGAACATTTCATATAAATGTTACGGTTAACAAAATGGATTTACTGATTAATTTTGTCTCCGTTTATAGACGACATGCTTTTTTCTGTATGTCCTATTTAATATTAATTTTGTCAGCTAGTTTTAATCGACCAAAATTTTTGTCACAAAAACTTGTTTACATTTCATCAGAATTATTGCACTTTCATATTTGAGCACAAATCTAGAGGATGTCAACTCATACGCATGGTTTATTGTACCTCTAGTTTCCTGATTTTTTTGTCATAAATTAACACATTAACGACATTTCTCAAAAAAATTAAAATGGTGAAATTTCTTAGTTATTCCAATAATTTGAAATTACATTCACATGTAAATTAACACTAGTCCTATTATTGTTTAATAAAATACTAGCAGATTAAAACTGCTCTGATAAAAAAAAAAAAAAAGTAAATATCATCTGATATTATGTCTAAAAACACATTTAAATGACTTTTTGTTCAGCCTTTTTAGCGTGACTGCAGTTGAACTACTTTAAATAATGATTAGCATTATCAAAACTACTTGTGTAGCGTAACGTTCACATTCCAGACTGGAGAAAAGCGCTGACTGAAACGAGTTTCACAGCTCATCTGAGACGAGTGTGTGTGTGTGTCGTATGGGCATGTAACACAGAAACAGCAGGATAACCGTTTCAGGCTAGCTTTATACGAGGCGTTTGATCGTCTGCACAGTTCTGCTGTAGCCTCGGGGCTCTCAGAAAACACGTGTGTGTGTGTGTGTGTGTGTGTGTGTGTGTGTGTGTGTGTGTGTGTGTGTGTGTGTGTGTGTGTATCAGCTGTGGTTAGAGCAGGCCCGGGTGAATTAGTAATGAAGAGCAGATTGAATCGAGCTCTTTAGAAAGCATGTTAGTGTCAGGTTATATGAGGGAAGAGAGAGTCTCTCAGGACACCGATGCTTTTCATAGCCTGGAGAACATCAGGGTTTGAGCTCAGCCAATGGACACACATTCATAATAAACAATGCAAAATAACCGAAATATTCTCTCGTCTAGTATTTCTGCAATACCCCTCAATCTGAGGCCAGTGTCCTAGTTATATTATCACTATACATTATCAGTTTTATTTGCTTTATTTATCGTATAAAGCAAACATATACATACACACACACACACATATATATATATATATACTGTATGTATATACACACAGATTAAGTAAGACTCACAACATTATCTACAAAATTATATACACCTCATTTTACCCTTTACATATTTTGATACAGTAACAAAATCCAAAATTCCAATAAGTTATATACAAAATCATATTTTTAAATTTAATTTATATATTAAAAAAAATGCTGCAATATATAATATATATATATTATATGTATTGCAGCAATAAAACCATTCCAGGAAGTTCTATAAAAAAGTAAATAATTAAAAAAATATTTTGATTTTTATATGTGTGTGTGTGTATTTTTTTAAGCATTTCAGCAGCAAAATCATTCCAGAAATGTATATACAAAGTTATATAATTGTAAAAATATTTTGTTTTGTTTTTTCAACAGTATACTATATATATATAATATTATATACTGTTGGAAAAACATAAATAAATACAACATATTTTTTTAATTTATATAATTTTGCATATACATATCTGGAATGATTTTGCTGCTATATATAGCTATATACATATATATATATATATATATATATATATATATATATATATATATATATATATATAGCAGCAGCAAAATCATTCCAGAAAATGAAATACAAACTTATATAATTATACAATAAAAAAAATATTTGTATTTATTTATTGCTATTAGACTCCCCACTACACTTAAAAAAACTTGTAAATAAAATAAAGTTGTACATAAAAGATTTACAAGAAAATGCTATCAAAATTTTATAAATTTCACATATAATTCAACGTGTCACTTGCCACTCCTTTGTAATCATTTGGGATATTTATTAGCAATTTCTGAAAATGTTTCAAAGTAGATCCCACACAGGGGGAACACATGTTCAGTAACTTAGTGACATTATTATTCTTCATAAATCTCAGTGATCTAAAAATCACTCCACTTTATTTAGTTTTATGTTTAAAGGATTTCTCCAGGATGTTTATGCAATTTACATTATATTTATTATCTTCGTTTTTCATGATAATCCCAAATGATGTTTCGTATCACCCTGTATTTGAGTGTGTTTGTGTCAGGTCTTATCCATGTGCAGCTACAGGACCCGACTGAGACACACTCACTGTTGTCTGGCCGCTATGAGCAGATCAGCCAGCTATCGACTTTCTGCTGGCGAGGATCGTGTAAATGTGTTCAGCATTGACAAATCAAGCCCTGGAGAGTATCGGATAGAGCGAGCGAGGCGGTTTGTTGAAACATTAAACGTTGTTTCGCTGCGAGAGATTGAGTCTTTATGAATCTGCTGTCAGTGAAGGTCTGATGGAGTCGAGTCTGATGTCACGTCTGATAACACTCATCTCGACTCTTCAGCTGACAGCGGCTCACATTCATCAGAACCAAAACATGTCCAGGTCACGTTACGCTCTTACATCAGAAAATCTCCTGTATCTTTTAAATGAAGAAAATGAAGCTTATGTTTAGAACCATTAAAATTGTTGTCACGGTCAAGACGAGGCGAAGCAGATCCATAAGCAACTTAGAGAGAGAATAATCCAACAACACCAGAAATAAATGAAACTGAGGGCATTATAAAGGCCGACACAACTAACTAAGGGTCAAAAACAAGGAACAGGTGTGTGAAATCAACGAAAAAGTAACCATGACAACCAATGATAAACGTGCTAGAAACAATGAAACACAGGAAATAATAAAGACAAACTAAAAGTCCCTGAACATGAAAACACCACTGAACAATTGTTGTGTTTTATGACATTATTTTCATGATAAGCTCATTTTGAAACTTTTTAAAATGAGAAAATAAAATGTAAACGACTTAACAAAATTGTAACTGTTCAAGTTGTTACCAAGGTAAATGATTGGTTTAGTAACACAATTGGTGATAAAATATTTTTCATTGAATTTTTTTGCTATATAACAATAATACTATAAATGTATTATATTGATAAATTTAATATAAAAAACTATACATTAATTTATAAAAAAAAATTATATATATATATATATCATTGTTTATAATATTGTAATATAATTGTAATTGGAAAAGTAATTTGAAGCAGTTTTTGAGAGGTTAATTGTCATAAAATAATGTGATAATACAAAAAATATATATAATTTTAGGTATGCAAAATATATGTAAAAAATGTTATATAAAAAATAAAACGTAACTCATGTTCTTGACAGATTTTTTTAATATGACCCCTTGAATGGACATCAGGACAGGGGAAGTGTGTGTTTGTGGTGTGGCACAGGTTGCCCGCGGTGTGGCGTCTCTGACCGTGTGGTTTCGCTGTCACGGTGGGCATCACATGTGATGGACAGAGAGCTGGAGGAAGAGAAGAGAGCCGTCTACAGCTCAGACTCTAATGGCCTGATGATGGAGGGGAGACAGACTGAAAATAAAGTCACATCAGCCAGCTGTGTCTGACATCTGCTGAAACCTTCACCTCTTTAATGTGCAAATCAAACGTCCCTGAGACTCCCTGTTCTCCATCATGTCCTGTAACACGAGCCGTGCTTCCCAGGATCCAATGCATTCTCCTCAAATGTATGATTTATAAAGGCTAAAGCGTGTCATTGGTCTTGTTACAAAGGGAACCGGAACATGAATTTGGTCAAGATGTAGATGTAGGTGTTTTAACTTCTCAATGTTTTTTGTGGTTTGTTTATTTCAGGCATGACCCGTTGCTGGTCCCAGGACACGATCAGATGGAAACAATGGATGAGAACATAAAGAAATATGATTCTACAGGAATGTTTCACTGGTGTCCATCAAAAGACATCGAGAAGGTCCTCCTGGTGAGACAATCAGGACATTACAAAACAGAATTGAGTGAAATCACATTTCATAACAGCAGAACCGCTACTTTTTCCAATATTTAGATGTCAGACAAGCGTTATAGTATCATATTTTATATTATATTTTATTTATTAATATTTTAAATTAGATAATTTTTTGTATATTAATTTTTTTTGTTTTAGTTTAGTTATTTTTAATTTTAGTTTAAGTAATTTTAGTACTTTAACCTAAACTAAATGGAAATTAGATATGCTACCTTAATCTAGGCAGCTAACTGAAATATTATATGACTTAATGTAAGTTTTAATCATTTTATAGTGTTTTTGTCAGTTTCAAGAAAAATATGCATATTCAGTTTTTATAATTTTTTATTTGTTTTAGTTGAGTTATTTTCAAATGATTTACAAATGTTGCCTTACCAACAAACTGAAATATTTACTCAAAGTATAACTTAAAGTAAGTTTTAACAATTTGATTGTGTTTTTGTCCGTTTAATTACTTTTTTTAATGAAAAATATGCATATTCATTTTTCCCCCCATTTTTTTTTTTAGTTATTTTTAGTGTTATTGATTTTAGTTCTTCAACAAACTAAATGAAAATTACAAATGTTGCCTTGTCAACTAACTGAAATATTTACTCAAAGTATAACTTAAAGTTATAAGTTTTAATAATTTTGAGTTTTTTTGTCTATTTTTTTTTTTTTTCAGTTTTCAGTTTTCAACTAAATGAAAATGAGAAATGTTGCTTTGGCAGTTTGCTGAAAGTTTTTAATATTTAATTTAACATTTATATTATTTCAATAACCTACATGTTTTTTCAGTAGTTTTGGTTATCAACACGGTGTCAGACTAGTGTCCGTGAGGTCAGTCATCACTCATATTTGTGTGTTCTTCTCTCAGACTCGGAGCGAGGCAGCGATGACCGTTTTGAGTGGTCACGTGGTGGTTTGTATATTCGGGGACGTGAAGTCGGCCCTGATTGGTCTGCGTAACCTGGTGATGCCTCTGAGAGCCAGTAACTTCCATTATCATGAGCTGAAGCCCATCGTGTTCGTGGGGTCTCTGGAGTACCTGAAGAGAGAGTGGGAGACGCTACACAACTTCCCCAAAGTCTCCATCTTACCGGTGAGTGGCGTCTCTCTCTGTAAACCAGTGATGGCGTACAGCGGCGTGTTTCTGATGCCTGTCACTCGTTCAGGGCACTCCGCTGAGCCGGGCCGATCTGAGAGCCGTCAACATCAACTTGTGTGACATGTGCGTCATCCTGTCAGCCAATCAGAACAATATCGACGACGCCTCTCTGCAGGATAAGGAATGTATTCTGGCGTCTCTCAACATCAAGTCTATGCTGTTCGATGACAGTATTGGGCTTCTGCAGGCCAACTCTCAAGGTAACGGCGGGACCGGCCCGTCAGAACAATGCAATGCGGAACATATGTCTTGTTTTCCATTACATATGTTTAATAAAATAGAATTACTTGAGATATTGAGATTTAAGATAGTGAGTTTATGCTTAAAACAAGACCACATATCTGACAGTGGGATTGGATTCAAAGGGAAAACAAGATCATTTGTTCTTATTTTAAGCATAAATTCACTTCATTTTCAGACTTAATATCTGAAAGTGCCCCTGTTATGCTACTTTAAAGGTTCCTAATGTTGTTTTGGAGTCTCCAACAACATGTTTGCATGCATTTAAGGTCTAAAACACTTTAATTTTCTCATAATAATCATTGCAGCATCAGCTCTTTTCTCACAGTGTCTGAAACGCTTCGTCTGCAGATTCAGTCTCTCTAAACCCCGCCTCTCTGAGAGATGCTCTGCTCTGATTGGTCAGATGGCTCAGTCTGCTGTGATTGGTCAGAAACCAAACGCTCATTATCATATCTGAATCTCAGCTCTTGATCACAGTGATACGAACAGTGACGATGGCGTGGGTTTTACCGTATCAATCTCAGAAAACAGCGTCTTCTCGACACGAACAACACGAGCCAAACTCTTCCAGTCTCAGATACACTACAGTGTTTGAGGGCGGAGCTAAGAGATGCTGTTCAGCCAATCAAGACCACAGGCTGGCATTATACAAATTAGTTACAAACCTATGTAGATTCAGCAGGAAGTGAGACTGAATTACTGACGACTCGTTTCAGTTCAGAATCACTTCTTTCTTTTAGGAGACAATAACTTTATCAGAACAAAACAGTGAAAGCCAAACAGACAGTCAGAAAGGAGTGGAATGCTTTTGTTTGTAACTGATAGTTGCTCTTCTGTCGTGTTCCTGCTCCAGGTTTCACTCCTCCCGGAATGGATCGCTCCTCTCCGGAGAACAGTCCTGTCCACGGACTGGTACGACAGGCGTCCATAACCACAGGAGCAAACATTCCCATCATCACTGAGCTCGGTGAGACTCGCATTTCAACCTTTCACACACTCTTACTCAGCAAGGACACATTCAGTTGATCAAGAGTGACAACAAACACTTTTATAATGTTACAAAAGAGTCTATTTCTAATAAATGCAGTTCTTTTGAACTTTTTTATTCATCAAAGAATCATGAAAAATAAAATGTATCAGTTTACACAAAAATATGAACAGTTTTTAACATTGATAATAATCATAAATGTTTCTTGATCATCATATTAGAGTGATTTGTGAAGGATCATGTGACACTGAAGACTGGAGTAATGATGCTGAACATTCAGCTTTGATCACAGGATATAAATTACACTTTACTAGATATTCACATAGAAATAACTTATTCTAAATAGTAATAATATTTCACAATATTACTGTTTTTATTTTTATTTTTAATCTGTAACACTTTACCATAATATTAACTAAAAATGAGAAATACATTTGTTCCAGTATTTATTAATCCATTAAATAATATAACCAGGTAAAACTTTTAATTTTAATAATGTATTAATTAATGTTGACATTAACATTACCTAAGATTAATAAATGCTTTAGAATTTATTGTTAATTCTTAGTTCATGTTTACTAATGTTAACAAATGGAAACCTGGGAAAAAGTCTCACTGACCCAAAAACGCTTGCGTGTAATTGGCTGTTTTAGTAACTGGTGGTTTTGGTAAGTTGCTAGACGTCATGTTGAAGCTAGTTTCTGGGTTTCTGGTGACTAGCTGCTATGGTAACTGGTTGTTTTATGCTGATAGCTAAAACAGACAAGTTGCTGCCCCTGGTTTCTCTGAGCCAGGACAAGAGCAGCGGAAACAACATCCCAATGATAACTGAGCTGGGTAAGACCCGCTGACGGGCGCTCACCGGAAACACAAGCTTCATTTTTCACCCTTTAGACTTTATTCCTTTGGTTCTGTCAGTGCTTCAGTTTTTCTTTTCATGCACTCTGTTGCTTTATGAGGGTGTTTTTGCATGAGCACCGTGTGTGACTGTTGCATGCTGTGAGTCCTGTGTGGTTTTGTGTGGTGAGACGCTGGTCCTTCCTGTCAAACTGCTGATCAACTGTCTTTAATAAAGTAATCCGTCACTCCGTTTCTGAGTCTCAGACTGGAAACACACGAGTTCAGGGTCCAAAATGAACTTCCTGCCACTTCTGCCAATGAATTGACAATATGTTCTGTCAATAAATGTTTTTTACTGACCATGAAACTGCATTTTGCATTATTTTTATTATTATATATATATCAAATATAGACTTGTTTTATCAGACTCATCCATTAATACACATCATAACATCATGTTGCTTCAAGAAGGAACATTTAGACTTTATTGTTCTTCTATGCTATTATTCTTACCATTTTACTTCTAATAAAGTTTTATTACATTTACCAGCCTTACTTTTATTACACTTACCTGGTCCATTTCATTTGTTTTACTCACATTTTAAAAAATTATTTTATTTATTTAAATCAACTAAAAGGCAGTTCAATAAATGCAAATAAAAAATAACTGTATTAAATTTAATCTAAAATTTCTGACTTAAATTGTGACTGGAAAAGTAATGAGAATTCATATTTGAGGGGATTGTCTTAAAAAAAAAATTATAATACAAAAAAGTCCTAAAATGGTCCATCTTTGTGCAATATGTATTTTAAATGTGTTTTTTATTTTAGGTTAATTTTGTGGTGAAAAATTACTCATGAGCAGGTTTCATCAGAAGTTCTGAAGGTGTGGAGAAAAACATTAACTAGGCAGGATTCATTTAAAAAAAAAAATTAGGCTGTTGTTCTTCTAATAAAGTTCTTATTAAATCTACCAGCCACTGCACTGATAAAAGTTACTCAAAAAGTGTTCATTTTTGACCCTGTGTTGTCTTGTTATTTCCTGTGAATATTCTTTAATCCTCAATTAAATACAGTAATTGCGTTCCTAACAATCAGTGTGTGTGTGTCTGCAGTGAACGACTCAAACGTCCAGTTTCTGGACCAGGATGATGACGACGACCCCGACACAGAGCTGTATCTCACACAACCCTTCGCCTGTGGAACGGCGTTTGCCGTCAGTGTGTTGGATTCATTAATGAGTGCTGTAAGTCTCCCTGAAAACACTGTCCTGCGTCTTTAAAGGGATAGTGCACCCAAAAATGAAAATTAGCCCATGATTTACTCACCCTGAAACCATCCTAGGTGTGTATGACATTCTTCTTTCAGACGAATACAATCTGAGTTATATAAAAAAATGTCCTGGCTCTTCTAAGCTTTATAATGGCAGTGAATGGCTGTTTCTGTTTTGAAGTCCATAAAAGTGCATCTATCCATCATAAAAGTGCATCTATCCATGATAAAAGTGCATCTATTCATCATAAAAGTGCATCTATCCATCATAAAAGTGCATCCATCCATCATAAAAGTGCATCCATCCATCATAAAAGTGCATCCATCCATCATAAAAGTGCATCTATCCATCATAAAAGTGCATCTATCCATCATAAAAGTGCATCTATCTATCATAAAAGTGCATCTATCTATCATAAAAGTGCATCTTTCCATTATAAAAGTGCATCTATCCATCATAAAAGTGCATCTATCCATCATAAAAGTGCATCTATCCATCATAAAAGTGCATCCGTCCATGATAAAAGTGCATCTATCCATCATAAAAGTGCATCTATCCATCATAAAAGTGCATCTATCCATCATAAAAGTGCATCTATCCATCATAAAAGTGCATCTATCTATCTATCATAAAAGTGCATCTATCTATCATAAAAGTGCATCTATCCATGATAAAAGTGCATCTATCCATCATAAAAGTGCATCTATCCATCATAAAAGTGCATCTATCCATCATAAAAGTGCATCTATCCATCATAAAAGTGCATCTATCTATCTATCATAAAAGTGCATCTATCCATGATAAAAGTGCATCTATCCATGATAAAAGTGCATCTATTCATCATAAAAGTGCATCTATCCATCATAAAAGTGCATCCATCCATGATAAAAGTGCATCTATCCATGATAAAAGTGCATCTATCTATCATAAAAGTGCATTTATCCATCATAAAAGTGCATCTGTCCATGATAAAAGTGCATCTGTCCATCATAAAAGTGCATCCATCCATGATAAAAGTGCATCTATCCATCATAAAAGTGCATCTATCCATCATAAAAGTGCATCTATCCATCATAAAAGTGCATCTATCCATCATAAAAGTGCATCTATCTATCATAAAAGTGCATCTATCCATCATAAAAGTGCATCTATTCATCATAAAAGTGCATCTATCCATCATAAAAGTGCATCCATCCATGATAAAAGTGCATCTATCCATGATAAAAGTGCATCTATCTATCATAAAAGTGCATTTATCCATCATAAAAGTGCATCTATCCATCATAAAAGTGCATCTATCCATCATAAAAGTGCATTATTAAGTTATAAGATTGTATTTGTCTGAAAGAAGAATGTCATATACACCTAGGATGGCTTGGGGATGAGTAAATCATGGGCTAATTTTGGGTGAACTAACCCTTTAATGCTTCTGTATGTGTTTCGCTCTCAGACGTACTTCAATGATAATATCCTGACTCTGATCCGGACGCTGGTGACGGGAGGCGCCACACCGGAGCTGGAGGGTTTGCTGGCGGAGGAGAACGCTCTGAGAGGAGGTTACAGCACTCCTCAAACTCTGGCCAACCGAGACCGGTGCCGGGTCGCTCAGCTGGCGCTCTACGACGGACCCTTCGCTGACCTGGGGGTGAGACGGCTTCAGGTTATTCATGTTTATGTGACATGCAGAGTCTCAGAACAGGGTTTGAACACATGAAATGCCAGTAGCCATGTTTCCATATAAACATAACATTTTAAATAAATTATATTTGATATACATTATAAATTATAAAATTTTCTTTTTCTATTTTCCTCAGCTTTTAATAATGTGTTGTAAATCGTATGTATTTGTTTATTTTTGTTATTTTTATGTACAGCACATTGGTACCCATTGTGGTTTTTGAAAGTGCTCTAGAAATAAAGTTGAGCTCCAAAAATGCATATGTATACGCTTAACTGAGGTGGATCATTTTCTATCCAATCAGAAGACAAACGGATAATAAAAACACATTTATCGAATAAATCCCTCGACATGCAACACGAAATTCGCTTCAGAGGATGTGATTGGATGTTTGGAGGCTTAAAGCTGTTCCTCTCTCAGTTTAGTAGCAGCATATGATGTTTGTGTGTTTGTTTCTCAGGATGGCGGCTGTTACGGGGATCTATTCTGTAAAGCATTAAAGACGTACAATATGTTGTGTTTTGGGATCTACCGGTTAAGAGACGCACACCTGGGATCACCCAGTCAGTGCACCAAACGGTGAGGGAACACAAGTCAATTTGGTTTGTATGTAATATTTTTTTTTAAAACTGCGTTTTTGAAAGAGTCCCTTTTATTTGATCTAAAACACAGTAATATTGTGAAATATTATTACAATTTAAAACAGCTGTTTTCAATGTGAATATATAGTAAAGTGTAATTTATTCCTGTGATCAAAGTCATTACTCCAGTCTTCAGTGTCACATGATCCTTCAGAAATCAGTATAATATGATGATTTGATGCTCAAGAAACATTTATGATTATTATTATGTTTTTCAGGATTCTTTGATGAATAAAGAGTTCAAAAGAACAGCATTTATTTGAGGAGCACTTTATTTTGATGGTCTCCTGTAGATATTGTGTTATCCACGGGTGTGTTCACGCTCGGCATGTTTGGTTGGATTAAAACGAACTCTTCTGCGATTGGTCTGTTAGTGCGGTACGAGTGAACGCTGCCGTCTGAACCCTGGAGCGCACAAGCGGACCGAGACGCTGGAAACATGGGTCTCAGTTCGCTTCCAATCCAACTCTGGTGCGGTTTGACTGAATCTGAACACAACACACACCAAAGACACGTGAACAGACCAAAAGCAGGACATGATGTCACAAGATGTGACCCTAAATAGAACAGAATAGACTGTTTTTCTCGTCATAATCATGATGTTCATCATGAGGCATCAGAACTGTGTGTGTGTGTGTGTGTGTGTGTGTGTGTGTGTGTGTGTGTGTGTGTGTGTGTGTGTGTGTGTGTGATGGAGGGATTCCTGCCGCTGTTTTGACTTGTTTACACACTTTATAAGCTCTTCACAAGTTCTCAGCTGATCAAAATACCATCATATATGTAGGCTACACACACACAACGAGCGCATTTATCCCAGAACACACCATTGTTTTGGATGCAACACGTAATGAAAACCGACCAATCAGGTCTTGAACATATCCCTATGCCTCAGGCTCAGTGTTAAAATGCCCATGTGAACGCTAAGCGGACCAGGACTAAATGTTTTGTCTGGATCAAACGAGCCAAGCGAACTGAACACACTCTATAAGTAACGCTGAAGCTTCATGTCCACTAACTCAGAGACTGTTTGGGTTCAGATTAGGAGAATAAGTTCAACAGAATGTCTGAAGGGGACCATCAAAATAATGTTAGAAACAGATTTTTTATAACAATGTAAAATAAACTTTTGATCAATTTAATGCTTCCTTGCTGAATAAAAGTATTAATTTCTTTCAAAACTTTTGCTTATATGTGACCCTGGATCACGTCACCAGTCTGGAGTCGCACAGGTATATCTGAGGCAATAGCCAACAATACATTGTACGGGTCAAAATTATAGATTTTTCTTTTATACCAAAAATCATGAGGATATTAAGATCATGTTCCATGAAGATATTTAGTACATTTCCTACCGTAAATATATAAAACATGTATTTGTGTGAGTGAATGCTGCACAATCACCAACATAAATGTAGAACTTTAAAGGAGATTTTCTCAATGTTTCGATTTTTTTGCCTCAGATTCCAGATTTTCAATAGTTGTATCTCGACCAAATATTGTCCTATCCTAACAAACCATACATCAATGGAAAGCTTATTTATTCAGCTTTCAGATGATGTATACATCTCAATTGCAAAAAATTTACCCATGTGACTGGTTTTGTGGTCCAGGGTCACGTATAAGCAAGTTTGCTTTTCTTCAGTAGATTCCTGTCTTCACTCACTCGTTCACTGTCGGCTGGAAGTATTGGCAGTGGTGTGTGACCGTTTGTCTCTCTCGTCACAGATACGTGATCACGAACCCTCCATACGACTTTGAGCTGGTGCCTACAGATCTGATCTTCTGCCTGATGCAATTCGACCACAACGCCGGCCAGACCCGCGCCAACCTGTCCACCAACTCCACCAACTTCCCCAGCAAGAAGAGCCCGTCGGGCCAGTCCATCCCATCCTCCACTCGACCGGGCCGGAGCCGGAGCCGGGACCAGCGGGACAAACAGAAGTACGTTCCTCTGTAAGCGTTCGAGCTGTGCCTGTTTGAGCGTGTGACGTCACGGACTCATCATCACACGGTTCGGTATATCGAAACGCAAATGACGGACTTTATTTTTTTACTTCAGACGTATCAAATGTTTACTTAGCATTCTAGATGTTGCATCTGTGTAAAGCACCGGCCACCGTTTACACGAGAAACTTGTGGGATGATTAGTATGTCTTTCACGGGTGACACTGTGTCGGGTCGATTCATCAGTTTAACCACTCTGCACTTTAACTGCACTTTAACCCTCGACTCTCACGACACCGGACCTGACGAGTGAACGCATCACGCCTTCGTGCTTCTACATCCTAATGTTCCTGTCTCAGACTACCGTACAGTGGGCTCCAAACGGCTGACGCTTCTTAATTAATTATACATTACATTGAAATATTACAAGTCAATAAAAAAAATTATATTCATTTTTTTATTTAATAAATAATATTTAAAAAAATTATCAGAAAAATTGCAGTTAAAATTTAATTGAACTTTGCAATTTGCGATTTATTTTTTAACAATTGTGATTTATTTTTCATGTATTTCTGCAATAGAGAAAAATCGGTATAATTCATAGATAAAAAAAAATTAATTAACAATATATATTTGAAATTTAAAAAATATCAAACAAATGCACCAAATATGAAGGACGACAAATGAAAAACGACAAATAAACTGAAAAAAAAATCAATGAAGTCAATAAATCATAAATAATATCTATAATTTGCAGGGATTTTTTTTAATAAACGTTTGCAATTGAATAATTTTTTCACCAAATTTAGATTCAAAACAGAAACGATGTCAAACAAACATTTCATGGATTCGTGCAATAGAGAAAAATCTTTTTAATTCAAATAAATTACAGATCCATAAAATAAATGAACAATAGATATTACAAATATAAAGGTTGACGAGTGAAAAATGACTAATAAAGTCTACATATCTTAATTGAATTTTTTTTTTTGGATTATTGACCTCTAAATATTGCAGAATCTGAAATATTATAAAAAAATGTACGATTTTCTCAGATGTTTGGACTCACTGTATTCATACATTAATATACTGTATGTGCTCATAAAGAATGTTAGTATTTTTCAAATGCTTTTCTGTTGGATTCACTGCCTTCTTGAGATGATGGATGACAGAATGAGAGTATAATCACATGATCAGCCTTGACAGAAACGCATAGCATACGCATGAAGACGTGCATTTACGTGTCGCTGTGTGTGAAACATGCGCTTTTGGGCAAAACGTCACTCATGTTTCCTGACCAGGTTGTACAGTCGGGTTAGTGACAGGTTAAGTGTGATCTAAAAACCCGACCTGAACCTGACGGACACACACTGAGGAATGATTCCATTGGTTGGGCAGATCTCGGACGTCTCGCGATGGGAAATCGAGCGCTATTCCCGGGATGTGGGTTTAAAGCTCACGCTCAGATGTTTCTGTGCTATTAAGACAAATGTTTTATCTTCCACTTTTCAATATTTCTAAGGCTGTTAAACACTTGTGGACTGAACTTGATGTCCAGTTTGGTTGGTACAACCTAATCTATAAGAATGCTGCGATGTCAGAGGAGTTTTTGTAAAGACGCAAGCGGGACGTTTGTTTGCTTTCTCTGTTTAATTCACGTTCATTGCTATAGTAACATGCTCACACCAAAGTTTTGATTCTCTCAATATCAAGTGTAAGAGATTTTTCTTATATATGATTATAATGAACTAGTGTATGCCACATCTTAAACATAATAATAAAAAATAAAAATAAATCTGTATTAATGATGTGAAGTCTTTGCTTTTAAAACACTCAGAGCCTCAGTGACATATTAAATGATCTTTAACGCAAGCACAAGTGCAGTTTTTAAACACATGCATATATTATATACAGTACAGGCCAAAAGTTTGGACACATTACTATTTTTAATGTTTTTGAAAGAAGTTTCTTCTGCTCATCAAGCCTGCATTTATTTGATCAAAAATACAGAAAAACGTAATATTGTGATATATTATTACAATTTAAAATAATTGGTTTTCAATTTATTATACTTTAAATTATCATTTATTCCTGTGATGCAAAGCTGAATTTTCAGGATAATTACTCCAGTCTATCACATGATCCTTTAGAAATCATTCTAATATTCTGATTTATTATGAGTGTTGGACACAGTTCTGCTGCCTAATATATTTGATGAATAAAAGGTTAAAAAGAACTGCATTTATTCAAAATAAAAAAATATTTTCTAATATAAATCTTCTTTACTATCACTTTTTATCAATGTAACACATCCTTGCTGAATAAAAGTATTGATTTATTTCAAAAAAAGAAAGAAAAAAAATGACTGACCCCAAATGACTGACCAGTAGTGGATATTGCTGTTACAAAAGATTTCTTTTTTAAAAAAAAAAAAATTTTTTTTTTTTTTTCTTCATCAAAGTATCCTAAAAAAGTATCACAGGTTATGAAAAAATATTAAGCAGCAGAACTGTTTCCAACTTTGATAATGAATCATCATATTAGAATGATTTCTAAAGGATCATGTGATAGACTGGAGTAATGATCCTGAAAATTCAGCTTTGCATCACAGAAATAAATGATAATTTAAAGTATATTCAAATAGAAAACTATTATTTTAAGTTGTAATAATATTTCACAATATTACTTTTTTTTTTTCTTTTTTTTTTTGATCAAATAAATGCAGGCTTGATAAGCAGAAGAAACTTCTTTCAAAAACATTAAAAATAGTAATGTTTTGCCCTTTACTGTGTATGTATATGCATAAGATGATTGAGTTGCATCAGAGAATCAGGATGTTTCCACTTACACCATTTACCTGTACCTTTCTTTACCTAAAGTGCGCCCAGGACGAATAGAGGGGTCTCAGGTATGGAAATAAATGCATGTCATTATTGCAACCATCCCTCATAATTCTGATGGTTATGAGCTGAAAACTCGTGCATTCAAACCGTCACGCCGGCATCGACTCTTTGCTTTCTAACTGAAAGTGAAGCCGCTTGTTCTGGCCGTCCTGAAGGTCATGTGTGCAGTGCATGTGTCTTCTCTAGATTCAGGAGATCTGCTTTCCTTCAGTCGCTGTCTTGATACGTACGAGCTCCATAACACAATGCTTTTACCATGGTGACCGTCTGTAGAGACTGAGCTAGCGTGTGTGTAGTCCTGTAGCACATTCTTCCTATGTAGTTTGCATGGTTTTGATTTCCAAACATTTGAGCATGATTACAATGAAATCATTTTAAAAAGTCCCTACATTGCAAATGATCTCAAATGCCTTCATCAAAAAAAAAAATTATAATAATATCTTTTTTTAAAACAGCCCTACATTTGCACTAGAAAATCAGACAAGATCAAGAAATCCTACAAAATATTGCTGATTTTTTCTTCTTCAAATATTCAAATAATGCTAATTAAATAAAATTCCTTCACCTTTTTTTTTTTTTTTTTTTTTTTTTACATTTAAACAATAATTTTTTTTTTTTTAAATCACACACATAGATAAATGCACAAGAAAATACAAGCTCAAGAAATCCTACAAAAAATATTGCTGAAGATTTTCTGGTGAAGTCGCTGTAGAAACTACTCTTTTTTTTATATTTTAACTAAATTGTTTTTTGTATTGATAAATGCTCAAGAAATCCTACAGAATATTAATGATTGTTTTATTCGTATATTATAAATGTCGAAGAAATCCACAAGAAAATGTTCAGCAATATTGTGCGTCACTGGAGGAACTGCTCTTGATTTGGCTTTTTCTTTCTTTTTTTACCAAATATAATGTTTTTATAGATAAATAAATGATCAAGAAATCTTATCTTATAAAAATATTGGTGATTGCTACTGATCTCAAATACCTTCACCAAAAAAAAAAAAAATTTAAAAACAAAACACTTGCATGATCAAGAAATCCTACAAAATATTGGTGAAAAAGTTCTGGTGAAGTGTACAAAAAAATATTGCTGATTCTAATAACTCCTTTATTTAACTTGCATTTACTAGTATATTCCATATTAAAGGGACAGTTCACCCAGAAATGAAACTTCTGTCATCATTCACTCACTCTCATGTTGTGTGAGTTTCTCTCTTCTGCTGAACACTAAAGGAGATATGATATCGTCTGATCACCAACATTCTTCAAGATATCTTCTTTAGTGTTCAGCAGAAAGAAACTCACACAGGTCTGGAACAACATGAGAGTGAGTAAATGAGGACAGAAGTTGAATTTTTAGGTGAACTGTCCCTTTAAATCATCCCAGTTTGCTTCACCTGTTCTCCTCGAGACGCTGCATAAGTGAAGCCGTCCGTCTGAATGCAACATGTACATTATAAGAGCTCCTCGATGCACGAGAGTATGCACAGCTGAACGTCTGCTTTCCCGTGTGTGTAGAGCATGCTTCAGGCCGTAACGATGTCAATCATTCTGCAGACAAAAACTGGTACACAGATGAACCCGACAACAGCTTCCCCAGGAACACACAGCTCAAACACACCAACACACACGCAGCCAATCAGATCAATCAGTACAAGTCCACCAGCACCATCATCCAGCCAATCAGAGAAGTGGAGGAGCCTTGAGACGACACACTGAATGTGAACGTTAGTGTGGCTGCCGCTCATCGACAGACTGTCTATATTAGATTGTGTGCATTTTAATAATGCTTATTGTTTTCCTGTTCTCTCATCGACTTGAATAAATGTACAACCTGTAGACCTTATTCAGAGCAGCGCCGTGTGACCGCGACAGACTCGCCGGGCCTCGTTTACAAAATGTCGTGTAGGTTTGGTCTCAGGATCATTTCTCAAAATGTGCGCGCGTGTGATTCAAATCTCGAATCATCTTGAAATTGAATGGTTTCAGATCTGCACCTTGTAAAGCCGCCTAATTAAAGCTGTTTGCCGCTACAAACATTTTGGAAGGAAAAGTCTAAATATAAATGGAATCAGTACATAAAATGCATAATATTAAAGGTCCCGTTCTTCGTGATCCCATGTTTCAAACTTTAGTTAGTGTGTAATGTTGCTGTTAGAGCATAAATAATATCTGTAAAATTATAAAGTTCAAAGTTCAATGCCAAGCGAGATATTTTATTGAACAGAAGTCGCCTACATCGAACGGCCCGTTTGGACTACATCCCTCTACTTCCTTCTTTAATGACGTCACTAGAACAGTTTTTTGACTAAGCTCCGCCCACAGGAATGCTCCCTCAACTCTACCGAAATTCGTTTATGTACTTGCGCACTTCTTATAACTTACTGTGTTTACTCAGCTCTTACGGTGATTTTCTGAAGTAAAACTGATGCTTCATCTTTTGTGTGATGTACAATAAACTTTATTAAACTCATCAGTATATGTTTGATCATCATTCCGACCTGGTCCGAAACAGCAGACTTGTAGGCTATTAATAAATAATGGATACATACAAGCAGATAACATACGTTATAATAACCGTAATTAAACTACTAAACTATACCTGTTCCATCTCCATACAGCACTCTGACTCTGTAGGCATTATTGTCCGCCTCCAGGTCGAAATGAACACCGTTACTGAGAGTTTCTGATATTATCATCATTCCGTGAGATGAGATTGTCCTGAGAGACTGAGCGTGAGCTCATGAAGCTCCGCCCCCTGTGTCGTGCAGAAGCAGCTTATTTGCATTTAAAGGGCACACACTAAAACAGCGCGTTTTTCTGAGCCCCAAAAAATGACAATTTAAACATGCTGTAAAAAATGATCTGTGGGGTATTTTGAGCTGAAACTTCACATACACACTCTGGGGACATCAGAGACTTATTTTACATCTTGTGAAAAGGGGCATAATACGGGACCTTTAAAGATGAACGAGAAACAGCGAGTGCTCTTTGCCATCGCGGCTGTTTAACTGCAGATCCGGTCTATCTGGGTTCACGAAAGCATTCAGACTCGGAGTCAGTACGGCGAGTACCACTGTATGTACACGGAGACATATCATACATTATAGGACAGTTTCTGACTACTAAAATGAGCTTCTCATTCATCTTGCCTCGGTCGGACTCGGCACTGAAGAGAGACGGATCACGCGCGCCCCACTGGCTTCACTCCTATTGGTTGTCGCTCCCGAAAGTCGTTCTTCATTTGCATAAAGTTAAACAGATCTCAATTTTGTCGCGTCGCCAGACACGCCCCATCCGGTCGCTGTCGCGCGTGTCGCCGGAAATCGCCCGCTCCCCATTGAAATGAATGGTATCGTGTCGCTTGTAGTGTGTTAAAGCTGCAGTCCGTAGTTTCTCCTCTTTGTCGCCATCTCTGTTAGAAATCTGCTATTGCAGTTATTCGTGGAATGATCAGCTTTACGTGGGTTGTGTCTCGACACGGCACAGCGCGGATGAATCCGATGTTTAGAGGAGAACGTGTGGCTGTCAGGTCGCCGCCGGTGTGGATCCTGGCATTCACAATCACACATTATACTATACATAAGAATTTTCACCAGAAAATGTGAAAATCTGAACAAGTAACATCCACATTTGTTCTTAGCAACTAAGGGGAAAAAGCATTGCAGTAAATCACGCTGATTAAATCTAACGATCGCTCGTCATATCACGGCAAACCGTGCAAATTATACTTAGTTCTCAGATTGTTAATGTTAACATCATCAGCATCGCGTGACATTTAATGCCCTTCCGATATTATCCATGTGTTCGCATGAGCCGGTGTCAGTCTCTTCTGTTCTGTAGCCGCTCCGAAGTCTGAAGTCTTTCGTGTTTTACAGCGGGTGAATCTCCAGCTGGTGATCGTCGTTTCAACCTTTCTGGATCCGCCATCAAATTGCTCAGTGTAATTATATCCAGTGCTGAGAGAAAAGGCTATAAATCTCCAGCATCCTCACACTCATCGCCGACTAGCCCAGACTCTTCTCTATGTGGACAGATGTGACTCTATGTGGACAGATGTGTCTCTATGTGGACAGATGTGTCTTTATGTGGACAGATGTGTCTCTATGTGGACAGATGTGTCTTTATGTGGACAGATGTGTCTCTATGTGGACAGATGTGTCTCTATGTGGACAGATGTGACTCTATGTGGACAGATGTGTCTCTATGTGGACAGATGTCTTTATGTGGACAGATGTGTCTCTATGTGGACAGATGTGTCTTTATGTGGACAGATGTGACTCTATGTGGACAGATGTGTCTCTATGTGGACAGATGTCTTTATGTGGACAGATGTGTCTCTATGTGGACAGATGTGTCTTATGTGGACAGATGTGTCTCTATGTGGACAGATGTGTCTATGTGGACAGATGTGTCTTTATGTGGACAGATGTGTCTTATGTGGACAGATGTGTCTTATGTGGACAGATGTGTCTCTATGTGGACAGATGTGTCTCTAGGTGGACAGATGTGTCTATGTGGACAGATGTGTCTCTATGTGGACAGATGTGTCTCTGTGTGGACAGATGTGTCTTTGTGTGGACAGATGTGTCTCTATGTGGACAGATGTGTCTATGTGGACAGATGTGTCTCTATGTGGACAGATGTGTCTCTATGTGGACAGATGTGTCTTTATGTGGACAGATGTGTCTTTATGTGGACAGATGTGTCTTATGTGGACAGATGTGTCTCTATGTGGACAGATGTGTCTATGTGGACAGATGTGTCTCTATGTGGACAGATGTGTCTTTATGTGGACAGATGTGTCTCTATGTGGACAGATGTGTCTCTATGTGGACAGATGTGTCTATGTGGACAGATGTGTCTCTATGTGGACAGATGTGTCTTTATGTGGACAGATGTGTCTTTATGTGGACAGATGTGTCTTATGTGGACAGATGTGTCTCTATGTGGACAGATGTGTCTATGTGGACAGATGTGTCTCTATGTGGACAGATGTGTCTCTATGTGGACAGATGTGTCTCTATGTGGACAGATGTGTCTATGTGGACAGATGTGTCTCTATGTGGACAGATGTGTCTTTATGTGGACAGATGTGTCTCTATGTGGACAGATGTGTCTCTATGTGGACAGATGTGTCTCTATGTGGACAGATGTGTCTCTATGTGGACAGATGTGTCTCTAGGTGGACAGATGTGTCTTTATGTGGACAGATGTGTCTCTATGTGGACAGATGTGTCTCTAGGTGGACAGATGTGTCTTTATGTGGACAGATGTGTCTCTATGTGGAAAAATGAAAATCGGAAATCCACTGGAGTTAAAAACATGATTACAAGTGTACCGGTTTGAGTCGAGCTACGGCAAGCAGAGAGTGTTGAACACTGGCTGGTGATGCACTGGCTCAGAAATTTAACCCAAAAAAAGTTACGGACTGCAGCTTTAACGTCATTAACTAATAAAAGAGTGCTAGTCGACGTCCAAACCCTTTACTTGAGAACGGCAAGCGGCAAGAAGTGTTCAGATTTTCACATTTTTACTGACGCAGATTTAAACTCATTTGGCGAGTGTTCATTTTACAAGGAAAACATGCTTCCGCATCAAAGACCGCTTTTATTCATATGAATAAACGTGTGGATTGTAGCGAACACAAACACACACACACACACACACACACACTAACTTCAAATATGTGCATATGCATGTTTTATAAATGAGGCCCACCGTGTGTTCAGTGGCATCCGCTGTATAAAGCTGCTAGATCACTTATTTTCCATAACTCATATTGTCACAGTTATTTTTTTTTGTCTGCTGAAATTTCTCGGAAAACTTTCATTCCCCGTTGAAATAAATCCGAGATGGCGCTGCCGTGAATAAGGTCTTTTCATTAATGGATAGATTGTTACCAACCAGTTGAGAACCTCTGGTTTGGGGAATAACATAGACGTATACTTAAAGAAGAGACGAGCGTAGGATGTTCTGCACTTACTGTAGATGACAGAAACCTCATCTAAATGTAATGTATAAATAAGAGTTTTATAAGGTTAATAGGCACTTCATTGGATTTACAATCACTCTATTCACAACTTATCAGAGGGAAATCCTCTCTTCAAGCCAAAGAGCTTCGATGTCTGATCTGGTCATGTGATTTGATCTGGTCATGTGATTTGATCTGGTCATGTGATTTGGGCACAGGTCGCGTAGAGCGGGCACAGGTCCTCCCTCGGTCCGGGTCTCTGTCCGGCACCGGATTGGCATCAGAACCCAAAAAACCCAATCCAGATGCTGGACACATTTAACCCCAACTGCGATTATTAACGAATGGCAGCTTCGCCATGTTCTTGTACTATGCGTTGTAGCAATAAACATGCTAAACATGCTACATGCTTTATTTTGTACCTCAATTATAAATTGTGAGGGTTAATACACACTCAGCTTCATGAACCTGCTCAGATGAGGTCAAAGTTCATGGCCTGTACGACAGACAGTCACTGATCAGTGCCGTTTCTGAGAACGATTGAACACATTCCACATCTCGTGCCGATTGGATCTGCAGTGTTTTAGTGTTTTTATTTATTTAACCCTTTGCTTTCGATCTGATGAGGTTTGTACTGTTAATAACAAAGTGCTGTTAGTCATTATATATGTGGCCTTGAGCATCTGTGTTCACTTCTTCAGTCATTCCAGAGTTTTCTATTAAACCCTGATCAGGTTAAACGCGTGCGTATATATATATATGAGCCTTACCTGAGCTGATGTGAGATCAGTGCCGGGCAGAACCGGACTCGAGGGAGAACCGCTCACACACACAGACCCGCTCCAGCGAACAGGATCTCCACATTTAAAGACTGGATGACTGAAAAGTGACATGAATCTGCTCAAGGTGTTTGATTATTATGTATTATCACACAAACACGGATGTATTTAAAAGGACATGTCTTAAGCATTCAGTGCGAGTCACGAGGTTTGATGAAGATGAAGATGAAGAGCTTGTGCTGCTGGAGTGTTTATCATGACAACGCTGATATAAATACAATATATTATATGTACAAACGGCTGTAAATAAAATGTACATGATTTTATTTTGTATTTTCACAGAATAAATATGGATGTATTAGTGCTGGTAACTCTGTAGTTATTTGATGCTTTTATTCAAAGTCAAGAGTCTTGATCAAAGTCATACAAATTACAGGTGAAATGCTTATTACAGAAACATACAAACAAACTAATGAAAATTAAGTGATGAATAAAAAAAATAATACATTAGTACTCATTTATATAAATAATACATATATTACATGTATAAATAAATAATACATTTTATTAATTTACTTAATATTATACATTAATATGTATTTATTAAAAATAATTGATCAATTAAAACTAATTAATGAACTAATTAAATTAAATAAATACTAAATTTTATAAATGTATATACATTTATAAACTTAAATATTATTGAATTAATATTATACATTAAAAAATTAAGTGATGAATAAAAAAATTATGAAATAAAAAAGAATTAATAATTAAATTAAATAAATATTTTTTATAAATGTATATGTATTTCATTAATATATCTTCATTAATATTAATTTATTAAAAATTCTGATCAATTAAAAAATAAATTTAAAGAAATAAAAAACGAATTAATGAACGATTGAATAATTAAATTAAATAAATAAATTGTAAATATAGATATAAACAAACAAAAACATATTTTTTTCATTTCATTAAAAGTAATTAATTTAATTAAAATAATCTAACAAAAGTTTGTAAATATATACACACACACACACACATTTACAAATTTGTATGTTAGATATAAAAAGCAATTTATCAAATAAAATGTAAAATGTAATTATATATTCGTTTCGCATTGGTTATGATGCCAAACAAACTCAAAAGAATTCAATCAAGAAACTGGATTTACACACTCCATTAGCGGAGATCATGTGTGTGATCGTCAATGTCACAACCACTCCCGTCCAATCAGCCGAGACATAAACAGCATCAGACCCGTCTCTCACCTGAACTCCTGCATCAGCACCACGGTTTCCATGACGACAGGGAGTCCGGCTCGATGAAGTCTTCTCCGGGAGAGATCTCAACAACTCCTTCATGAACTCGATGACCATCAGAGACTCTGACAACAGGACAATGAGACGAGTGTGTTAGTGTTCAGTCTTCATTCAGACGGACTGATAATAGGAGATAATAAAGCCATGGGGAAACTGCTATTGCTCAGAGCTCGTTCTGTGATTAATCAAGAGACTTTCAATACTGTAAAAATACTGTAAAACTAACAAATCCATTAAATATCAACTTTCTCTCGGTTTCCCATTAAATAAATCTGCTGTTCGTTTGCCCGCCATCATGCCGTTCCACAACTTGTATGACCTTTTGTTCTTTCTGTGGAACACAAAAGATATTATTATATTAAATGATATTTTACATGTTTTATTCCAATATAAAATGATAGTCTAAAAAAAATATATATATATTATTATTATTATTTTATAAAAAAAAAATTATGGAACAGTTTATTGAACCTTTATACAAAAAAAAAAAAGTTTGCATGTTGTTGAGTATCATATTTGATATATCATATTTTCATCATGGCTAAAATACACAAACGGAGCAAAAATGTAATTTTGTGCAGATGTTTTTTATATGACCAAAAAAAAGTCAGATGAAATTCTGATGCTTGTAAATGTAAATCACTGAGACCTTTATAACATTAAAGATGACACTTACATAAAATGCATATAAATATCAGTTATTGCTCTATATCTGGCAATATGTAAGATGATATTTATTTTAAATGCTTAGTTTTATGATCAAAGCTTAAAACATATAATGCAATACAATGATGAACCTTCCTCACGCCTGATGATCATATTTGTTACTCGTGATTTTTCTATAAAATGATGTTTGGATAATCCAGTAAAGCTTCAGTCCGGTGCGTGTTCATCTTGAAATATTACTAACAATATCAATGTTATTCTCATGTTTACTTTATAAAAACCAGAGCAGATTTGACAGCAGAGAGACACGTGAAGCTCGAGCTGAAGGACGTTTGTATTGATAAAACAGTCTAAACTATCAGTCAGATGTAGAAGATTAACTATGATCAGGTTTATCAGCAGTTTTGATCATTCATAAGCATTAGAAATGTGCACATCAAATATGATACGGTAGGATTTATAGTCTTAAGATGCATTTAGAGTGAGTTCTCCATCATCCTCTGAGGTCAAGAGCAAAATCAACACGTAAATGCAACATAAACCGTCTCGTGTATCTGAGGAGATGTGCTTCTGCCCCGGAGCGCCAGAGACTCAACACGAGCCCGTCGGCCTCCACACACACATCGACTCCTGAACGACTGCCAAAGGCCATCCATCCATTTTACATGAGCTCTCATCCTTCAGGAGAAGCTCCTGACTCTCACACACGGCAGATCAAACATCAAACACGCGTTTCAGAGTTTACAAGCTGTTAAAACGCCAGCGAGGCCAGAGCGCTTTCACATACACACTCATAACGCTGTGAACAGAGATGCAACCGCATAATAAAACACTCAAAACATGCTTTTCAATCTGGATTGAGGTCGCTTAGGACGCCGAAGTCAAATTTGAAAGTAAAATGGAAATCGTTTTTAATGATACTTTAATTTTGCACAGTATGAATTACCCATAAACATGTCACCACACATGCAATATATGGGATATCTAAACATTTCTTTATACGTTTGAAATGTCACCTATAGATGTCATTGATATGTAACGCTTTAACCCCTTTAACTCTCACCCCCCTTTTTGAGAATGGACGTTAAAATGCACTATTCAAACTTAAATGGTTGTAATTCAAGAATGCTTTGGAATATAGACCTAAGTTTGGTCTTGAAAAAAGTATTGAAAAAAATTGAAGTATGAAAAAGTTATGGAAGTTTAAACTTACAGTAAATCAAATATACTGTACTTAATATTTTTTCTTTTTTTTATAAAATATGTATTTTACAAAATATTTTTTAACTATAAAATCAAAGCCATATATCTAACCAAGTTGTGTTCCAAATTTGAAGTTGATATCACAAAAACTTGATTTTGTTTAGGCGTAGTACCAAAAATAGCCACCGGGTGACAAACATTCCCTTGAATTTAATTGTATGCATTCTGCCGTAACAAATTAATACATTTCTGTCCAAATATCACTTCTGTCACAAAATATCGAACCTTGAGACTCAGCCCTTTCTGACAATATGTGTTTTGTCAAGGTTTTGATCATAAATTATGAAACATGACGACGCCCAAAAGGGGTGGAGCCAGATAAAATAATTTAGAGTACCGTTTCTATGGTAACGCAATGTCCAATTTCAAATCGGTTTTCACGGGATGAATTCTGAGTTCGTAAGCTTTCGAATGATACCTAATTTATGATAACTACTAAAATATGTGATGTATAAAAAAAAGGCGATAAAAAAGATTATATTATATTTTAGAGGATAATATATATATTATACTTTTTAGAGGATAATATTATTTTATAATTTTTTATGGACAAATAATAGTTTATATATTTTGGTTAAAAAAATTACCATGAAAAACAAAGTTTCAATTATTAAAAGTGTGTGCGTCGACTTTTTGTGACAAAGGCCAGAACTCCTGTTATGATGTAGATTTTTTGAGGTGCACTCTTGTCATAAATTAATCTATTTTTGTTCCTACATAATTTGTAACAAAAAACAGTGGCAAAATATCTATTTAGAAGTCTTAGACCTTTCCAACCATATATAGTTTGTCATGATTAGATTAGGATTTAATAGTAATATAGTGCAGTAAAGTTAGGCGTCCCGGTACCAGGACATCTCCCAACATTAACTCATTTAGGCTTAATTATGAGTGGGAAAAATATTAACCAATAACTGAATGCACGTTTCTTCCTAATTGATAAAAAATGATGTCCCACGTTTCCAGTCATCATTAGTCTTTTCTTGATGACGTTTGCATTGTATTACAGTACATATTTCTGTGTTTGTGTTTTAAATGTCATGTTTGTTCCTATATTGGGATGCTTTACAGACTCCCAGCTCAAATAAAGCTCTGGCAGGGTGAGAAACGAGCGTGCGGATGGAGAGGATCGTGGTGTGTAAGGCGATGCTGTTCTTTTGCTAGCGTGCTTCCAGTTCCACAATGATCCGTGACATTAATTCCCACATTATTGATGGGCTGTTGTCAGAAATGGCCAGCTCAGCTCAGCAAACCGGCCAGATCACATCTGATCATCACAGACATCAGTTACACACACACACACACACACACACACTCCGTCCTCAACATCCAGATCGGGTTCTTAATGACGTGTCAGAAGAGACGTCTAGATGGATATCAGGAGATTGCATCAGTGAAGACGTTCACATTCTCTGAATTGTTAATATGGATCATTTGAACTCTGTTCAGTCAAATAAAGGGATATCTGATATTTAACATATTAAACCAGCAAGTACCAGCTATTCCTTTATTGTACAGGGTTTATGCTTATGGAAATATTACCATACTGTAGTATTCACACATTATACGCAATGCGACTGAAATTACTTTCTCTCTGTTATATTTGCAACGTTATCTCATATTTTGCTCTTTATAGTTTATTAAATGCATTCAATCTCTTTGACCAGAACTATTACAATCACGACCGAACACAAAAACAGCATTCAATCCTCATCCCTCAGCTATAGCGAAATCATACTAAACCACCAGTAGGTGGCAGCAAACCATCGTCTTAACGAGTGAGTCATTGAATCATTCATTCAACCAGTTCGTTCAAAACGGATGATTCATGGAACAAAGCAGAAGTGAGTGAGTGACTCGTCGAGTCATTCATTAGAACGATTCGTTCAGAAACGCAGATTCATTCAGTAAGGAAACGAGTCATCGAGTAACGAAACTGAAACGGTGTTGCTCGGAGTCGCGCAGTGATTCGACTGTTTGGAACTATTTTTTTTGTTTGCAAATAGACGAAAAACAACAAAATGGTGTCTAAAATTATTGTTTTTTGATTGTTGCATAAAATCAATATCACATTTGTAAACGTGCAGATCTTCAGGAAAACAGCACTTTTGCTCGTGTGATATTGCTTATACATATTAAAAGTGAGAACTTTTAACCATATCTTGGTTTTTTGGTTTGGTTTTTGGAAGCATTTCTACAGGGCCGTGCACAGGGGGGTGGCCCGGTGGCTAGAGCCCCTGCCCCTCTTCCCCACCCCCACCGCTCCGCTCCGCTCAAAGCATTCCACTGATTCCGCTCCAGGTTTTCCCACTCTCTCCGCAGCATCACTCACAGTATATGTGTCTGCGGCGCTCTCTTGAACCTGAGAGTGAACACGACATTTCACGAAAGCTGTCACATTAACAGGTAGGCTATGCAAGACAGTGGTTGAATCTGCGAAATTAGTCTTTTTTAAATTTATTTTATTGTATTTATGTCGGTAATATTTTGCTCTTGGTCTTCTACTAGTGCTAAAAACTTGTACAACATATCCACGTTCTTTAGAATTAGCTGCTTGTCTAATCAAATCTGGCCATTGAAAGAGACATCCCAATCATAAAAGGAAAAGGTAAATACCAAAATGTAAAACGGTAAATAGTTTCTGTTATTATCACCAATGTGTAATTGTGATGTTCTATCAAAACATCTACAATAAAGCTTCTTCTGTTGCAAGGCCTGTTTCAAGTGGAATGGGTGAAACATCCGCTACTGTACGAGGCACGCGATTGGCTGTCGGTAGGTAGGTGCGTTCAAGTCACTTTCGTCGGAGTGAGATGGCGGTGTACTTTCTCTTAATTAATTACACAAAAATACAGCAAGGTTCTTAAACTCCAGTTCTAGAAAATGAAGAACAAAGATTTGCATAAGGTGTTTTTATGTTTTTAGTTCATTTATGAAGCCACTGCAAACTTTATCGTTACATATTACATTGTTATTTTATAATGCTATCATATTCTGTGCAGTCAGTTAGCTTACTGCGCTGTAAATAGAAAAGCCTGACAATATCATGGCTAAATACCTTGGCTTGAAGTATTGTGGTATTCCACCGTTTCTCACTGACACGCTCACAACTCGTAAAGATCGGGGCTTAAAGCATAGACAGTAAAAGAAATGGACACAGCGACCCCATAGACTTCAATGGAGAAAAGTGAAGCAAATTAGAAGCTCTCACTTCCTGATGGCTGAGCGTACTGCGCAGACCCGTCTGTCTTCTAGTAGCTGTGCCAAGAGAAATCTGAATCATTCCCTTCCGAATCTTGCAGAGACGGAGAGTGTGAGTAGGAGCTGTCCATGAGCTAGGAGCAGGAGCAACTTTATGACTCTCTATGGGCTTCTCCCTTGACTTTATTGGACTTTATGCCTCCACGTCCCCCCGATTGACTGCGAGCTTCTCCTCCTGTCTATACGGTAATTTCCAGAGAGTCGCGTGGTTATGACGCAATCGTTAGCCTATTTTTACAAAAACTGCTTCTACGGGGCCATAACGTAAGATACAAGGTAATGGAGCCTTTTATACATTGTCGTGTTTCTTTAGAAATAAACAATGGACAAATAGAGTCTTTAAACGCCTCAGATGTAAAGTTATTCGCTGTCAAAGTGACGGCAAAATGAATTGGAGTCAATGGCATGCTAACAGCAGGTGATGGCTTGTTAGCCAATGGCGGCCCCCGGGGATGGTACGCTTTCCGGGTGCTGGATTACTCCCCTGGCTTAAAGGGGAACATGGCAACTCTAGACATTTCTTCGCTGATTTTCACTTTTGTTGTCGCGTGATTTCTCAACGAGCTCCCCTACAGCTGTGGGCCGTATATTTCACAACACTGCAGTAAAAAAAAAATCTCACTTGCGGCCCCTCCTCCCCTTCCTACCGCTGCTCATGTGCATTTGTTATTATGGGAGCCGGCCAACTTTATCGTGTGTAGCGATGTCTACCGTGGTGGGTAATACATCATACACAGTATCATATGGTGTGTGTGTTTATGTTGAATTGCCGTAAAGCAGTTCGTGTTTCTCGCTTCTCACGAGACTTACTATTTCCAACTAACCGGGACGTTAATCCCCATGTTGCAAGGTTGGTTTTCCGCCGGCGAACGCTGGGGGGTGTGGGGAAAGTCACCATTCTCACCAAAACAGGTTATTTAACCATCCAAATGATTTCTAAACGGATTTATTAAGTTGAAATAGTTGCCAAGTTCCCCTTTAAAGTAAATCCCGAGCTTCCCACTCGTATTTACGACATTGTGGTGGCGTTCATGTGCATTCAACTCGTAAATACGATCTATACGACATGAACTGCATTGTTTCACACTGCACAGGTTTGGCACATGCGGGGTTAACAGCACGGAAGCGGCACTAACCCTGTTCCAGAGCACGGTTTCATGGTAGAAATCTGTGCTTGTTTGATTATTGCATTAATGTAGAAGCTACACTTTCAATAACAGTGATGTGACACTAGTTGGGGAAAGTAGCTTGTTACTGGATATGTCAATGTTTAACTGGAAACAGTGCATGGATCGGCGTCTGTGCATCCCAGAACATCTTGTGTTTTAAAGGCCATTAGTTGTTGCGTGTTGCATCATTTCTGCATATCAGCGCGTGGCGTCTGTCTTCTGTCTGTCTTCTGTCTGACTGACGCGTGACTGACGGTTCCATCTCTCAGAATGAGCACACACTGAAGTCTTGTCAAAAACATTGAGGGATGTCCATAGAAACACACAAAAACATTGAGAGACGTTGTCAAATTTGTAGCGCGAGAGGAGGAGAGGAACGTTGCAGCTGCCATATTAATGGTCAGTGTTACCCATGATGCTGAGCAAGTCTGACATCATATCCTGTCACCTTCACAACAGGCTTCAGTTACCTGTCATGATGTTTCTGCCGTGTAACCAAACTGTACACTAACTATACACAGATCAATTGTGTTGCCTCATAAAGAACTACTGCATGAGATTTATGGAAAAGGTGTGTTGATAAATAGTAGAGATGCACCAATTTATCGGCGATAAAAGCTATTATTTTCACTATCGGTTTAAAAACAGACGATTATATCCTGTCAATTAAGAGAGTGCGAAAAACATGTCAGACTGCAACTCATACTGTGTGTGAAGAAAATCTCTCGTGTGTTGAATTTAGAGCAAGTTAGCACAACAATAACGCACTAACAGCTAAAAACAGCTACATTATTGGGCTTTATTTGAACCAATGAAGTTTTTCCCTAGGCTATACTAAGTATTATTTGTAGCATCTCCTGTCCAATAATCGCAAATTCTGTACATTTTATCACGAAATTCAAACAATAAATGGCGTTTTGGCGCTCTTAAATGTGACGTAACAGATCGCAGTAGCGCCTCAGTTCTTTTCTTCCACTTTAATACGAATAATATCTCGAAAAACATGCATGAATATCAGAAGGTATGTTGAAAGATACAGTACAACTTACCGAAATCCGTATCATGTCTCATGTAATCACTCAATCTGTGTTTCATCCGCGGAAAGACATCAATAAAAACAGCTTGTGAACAATATCACTGAATGTTGGGTTTATATTGATGCATCTCTAATAAATAGTGCATTTATTATACAACGTAAATTCCTTAAACTTCCGGATTGAACTCCGACAGGTTCAGTTAACCCCGTGTGATCATCATCATCATCCTCATCATCCTCCCAGTGAGGAGATCGGGTCCAGACGTCGAGGTGTGAAAGACTGTCACAGTGTGTTAATGTGAGCCGTGACTCACGACCTCACAGCGAGACCCAGCTGTTCCTGCTGACCGTCGGTGTGTTAATGTGTGTGAAGCTCCGGGGAGATCATGGACGGCCAAACGTCTCATCACAGAAAGACATGGCATTGCTGTCGGCACATGCGTTATATGCAGTATAGGCATCTGTTCAAGCCTGCACTCACTGCATAAAAGCCTTTTCAAGGGTTCATTTAGACTAAAAACAAGGGGGAAAAAACATTTACTGTAATGCACTTACAAGTGCATTGGGATTAAACATAAAAACACAAGGTGTGCCCACTGAATGCATCATTTTTGCAATGTTTTTGCACCTGATTCAATCAATTTATGCAAATTGGGTAATTAGATGGAAAAAAATGCATGCAAATCAGGTACAAAAACATGCAAAAAATGTGTGTTTAATGCAATGTGGATGCGCTGTTTGAACATTTTAATGCATAGCAAAAAAAAAAAAAACGCAGAGATTTGAGGTTTGCGTTACTGTAAATGTCAGCCTTCCAGAGCAGAATGACAGGCAGTAACTGTAATAAGAACTGGATTGAATCAGAGAGTCTCTGCTGCAGCCGCTGGAGTCAAACACACACACTCACACACAACCAACAGACTTTAATTGGGTTGTTAATTGATTTTCTTGTCAAGCTTTAGTACCATGATGGATGGCTCATTTTCTGCGAGTGCTGAACACACACACAAACACACACACGCTATGCTGTTTCTCATCTAATGTCAGATGTGGGATATCCCTACTTGAAATTCTCAGGTTTCCAACCTTTTGCATGCTGGGATCAGATTCAGCGTGGGAAGCGGGAGTGATTGTGGACCAGTTTTGCACAATGACTATGTTGGTCCACCAGCTCTAACCAGCATAAACCAGCATAAACCAGTCTGGACTGACATTGAATTCATGCTGGATTTTTCAACAGGGCTGTGAATCATTTTATAAAACCGTAAAAAAAAAAAAAAATTTAAGCATAATAATGATATAATTTTATGCATGCGCGCATTTTCTTATATCTATTGCACTACCATTCAAAGGTTTGGGTTCAGTAAGAAGTTTTGATGTTTAAGAAATGTCTTCTGCTCACCATCATTTATTTGATCATCAATACAGTAAAATTGTGAAATATTATTACAATTCAAAATATCTGTTTTCTATGTGAATATACAGTAAAGTGTAATTTATATCCTGTGATCAAAGCTGAATTTTCAGCATCATTACTCCAGTCTTCAGTGTCACATGATCCTTCAGAAATCAGTATAATATGATGATTTGATGATCAAGAAACATTACTATCAATGTTGAAAACAGTTCTGCTGTGACATATTTTTTGTGGAAACTGATCAATATTTTTTAAGATTCTTAATTTATTTTTAACAGCATTTATTTTAAATTCAAACTATAACTTTTAATTAATTTAATAAAAGTTGAATAAAAGTACTGTATTAAAAAATCTTACTGACCCCAAACTGTTAAACACTAGTGCACTGTATATCACTGATATTACTCATATTAATAATAAATGAAATTGTTTTCTACGTCTGAACATTTTTACCTTTATTTTATATCCCTGTTAAAATGGCGTTTCTGATGGTCTTCTGGAATATGATGCAGACATCACTCAAAGAGGAGGAGGACATGATTCATAAGTTCAGGATTCTCCTGGATCTCCGTCTCTAAAGACCGACGGTCTGTTGCGCTGTTCAGTGTCAGAGTCACTTCATCTTATTAGAGAAGATCCCAGAACATACTGCACAGATCTCTGAATCATCTCTCTGATTCAGAACATATTGGTTCTTCAATATTGTTTATGAGAGCGTAAGCCTGTCCAAATCTGACCTGCCGATGAACTCCTACAGGCGGCTGAACTAATGAAAGCAGAGACGCTTTATAATGCTGGCAAGACTCGACCTTTTCATTTATTTTTCAAGGAAAAGTCACATACTGTCTTTACTAAAATCTAAACTTTTACTGTTGTTTATGTGTTTATGTGGTGTTTTTAATATGCTTTAAGACAAACCATGTGTAAGTTCATAAGTCGACAGCATTGCTAAGTATTTCCTCCTTAAAACTGCAGTGAACCAAAGACAGTCTCAAACACACACTTTGAAATCGCTGGTGTTTCTGACGTCACAAACTACCTTGTAACCAATCAGATCAACGTGTGATCGTCAACCAGTGGATCTCTGAGCTGAGTGAGTGAGTGGAGGCGGGGCTCATTTGCATATTCATAGAACCACGCATACTAAATGAGGCAAAGGTGTCGAGTTACACTCAAGATATTTTAAGGCACAAAGAAATTTTCAAAGAAGGAAAAAACATTTAAATATGTAATTTTGGTGATCAAAGATGAGTTTTAAGGGATACAATTATTATCTAGGGGGACAGTCAAAAATGCTAAATTCAGTCATTATATACTCAGCTTTACTCATGAACTTTACACAGTTATTGAACTGAACCGAATCAACATTGAGCTGGATATTGGCCTTCTAGAATTGCTTTAAAGCTGGATTTGAATTTGAATATTTGATGAAGTTTGCATCATTATTTTCCAGTGAAGCTGCTTTGAAACAATCTGTATTATAAAGCGCTGTAGAAATAAAGGTAACTTGACTCGTCTCATTTTGCAAATGCACAGAAGAAATCAAGTTAAACCGGTTTGGATCAACTTGAGGATGAGTAAAAAAAAAAAAGTCTGAATTATTAATTGAATAATGTCCCCCTGCGTGCGAAAGGATCCCAGACGTCTCTCCTGTGGGGCGTTTGACCTTCAGAGTTCAGACTGTGCAAAGACTCCCAGATTCCCGGCGCTGATGTTGTTCATCTGTCCGGGATTATTCCTCTGACAGCCTGATCAGGTCCTCAATCCCGTGCACGTGTCCCGCGGGACTGACAGGTTTCATTAGCACAGGCCTGGGAACAGTTATTACCCAGATAAAGCCAGATCACGGCGGAGGAAATTGAATTCGAGAGGACATCAGTTCTCACGGAGAGAGATCGGACGCCAGACGAGAGGCTGGATGAATGTCAAAGATATTTCTGCAATCTGCGATAGAGCAGGACACACTGCAGCGCTGCCGAGCCGAGATAAGAACATCCCGATCCCGGGAAACTGAACATCCAGGAGAAACTGCTGATCCACGCTTTGTTTTACAGCCTTCCGAGTTAATTGAGCAGCAGCTCGTCTGTTAAAAACACGTTCTGGGAGGGAATTCACCAAGAATGAAATGCTTCTGATGGTGTTGTCTGTCTAAACCGGGAAATGGTGATGGGAAAAATATGAGACGGGAGGGAAAAATGTATTTCAATGCTTTTGGGTTCTCTCGCAAACGTTTCAGCTCGGAAAACCTTCGCGTTCCTCAGAGAAACTGCGTTCACTCGCAAATAACTCAAGAGGTATGGAGCTGGATACATGGTGCTGGGAAAAAAGTGAGATTTGAGGAAAATATATTTATTAAATGTTTTTGCGTTCGCTTAAGAAACTTTGCGTTCGCTTGGAAAGAACTCAAAAGGTTTGCGTACGAACGCATAGAACCCAAAACATTTGTGGAAGAATGTATAGCTTGTCAAATTTTTCTTCCCATCTAATTTTTTCCCATCATCATGTCCCTTTGGTGGCTCTGTAGTGGTTATGTTATGTCTGCATAAAATATATAAATGGAACAAATTTTAAGCCACTTACGGACTTAATTTAGACCAAAAAAATTAAACTTTAGACCAAAACTCCCCCCCCAGGCTAACTTACCCCCAGACACCTTCCCCCCAGGCTAACTTAGGTCTAAGACTCTGTTACCTTGGCAACCAGCAGTAACAATCAGTTACATTACAAACAGCCAAAAGAAAAGGGGAAATGGCTCATAATTTAAACATTTCTTCTTGTTACTACATTCTCCGCTAAATTTCCCAAGTAAAATGTCCTTGTAACTGTTATACTCCTCCAACAAACACATATCTTCCGCTGGGGTAAACTGCACTGAGCGGCTGAATGCGCTTACTCGATCCGCCATGTTTTTTTGTTTTGAAAAGTGTCTTATTTTACCCAGAATGCATTGCAGTGTAGTCCTACTTAAGATAGTCAGAGTCTTAAGTGCTTTGTGCAACGGTCTGATTTAGATGTCTATCTGAAGTCTGACTATCTACTATATCTAAGCCATAGTCAAAGTCTATCTTTGTGAAACCGGCCCCTGGTTTCACAAACAAGGCTCAGATTAAGCCAGGATTAGGCCTTAGTTCAAGTAGGACATTTGAGTAGCTTTTATAAACGTGCCTTAGGAAGAAAAGAAAAAAAACATTACTGGTGTGAATCTTGAGACAAAGCAGTGACACTGACATATTTTTTGATGCTTTCAGTAAAAACAGCTTAAACATGCATTTCAGTCTGGGACTAGATTAAGCCTCGTCTGTGAAACCAGGGAGAAAATCAAAGTTAGGACTTAAAAAGTCATAATTAGGACATACAAAGTCATAATTTAGACTTTGATTTACCAAAGCATGATGTGGCGGAAATGATTCCATAATAAGCAGCATCAAACATAATTATCTTAATTAAAAGTTCTGATTATTTCCAAGCAAATATTCAATCACTTTGACCACACCCCTGCCTGCTATTGGTCAGTCAAGTCAAGTCAAGTTTATTTGTATAGCGCTTTTCACAATACAGCTTGTATCAAAGCAGCTTCACAGTATTAAATTAAAATAATACAACAAAATTAGTTTCAAGAGGAATTTATTGATTGATAAAATTAAATTAAATATCCCCAAAATATCCCCAACTGAGCAAGCCAAAGGCAACAGTGGCAAGGAACCGAAAAACTCCATCAAGTGACCTAATGGTGTCCTAAAACTCCATCAGGTGACCTAATGGAGAGAAAAAAACCTTGGGAGAACCCAGGCTCAGTCGGGGGCCAGTTCTCCTCTGGCATTTATGAGCTAGAGGCCGGATTGTAGTTTGAACTGTAGGATTATATGAATGCCTGGCTGAAGAGATGCGACTTTAATCTAGTTTTAAACTGGGAGAGCGAGTCTGAGCAACGAACAGTATCAGGAAGACTATTCCAGTTCCATGTCAGTCAAACTGACAACCTCACGTGATTGGTTGACTCAGTGGCCGTCTGCATAAACTGCTTAGACTAGTCTTAAAAGTTAGTCATCTAATTGTTTTCTTCAAGACTGCATGGTTAAAAAGTTAGATCGGTGTAATTTAAATTGGAAAAGTAAACTCTTGGTAAACTGCTAGTTAGTCAAACTAGACATAATCTTAACATAGTGGCTAAGTTTATGCAACGCTCAATGCTTGCATAGTGATTCTGAACATGAAACTGGCACACCATAAATGTACAAGAGTACAAAATAATTTTTAACGTTTTTTATAATAAGAAAAAAAGTTGGACACACTGGACGCAAACGAATAAAAGGTAAAACCGGGGCAAATTCTTTCAGTCACACATGATTGATTGATTTGTCTCTGTAATTGCTGTGTAATAATGTCTGTGATTGTGATGTTGTTCACGTGTGATCTGAACACATGAGTAATGGCGGTAATTAGCGCATTTTCCTGGCAGTAAGTTCAGTCTAAATGAGGATGAATGGCTCATTAGTTAGTCTTAATTAGCAGTGGACTAATGTCGTAGTAGTAATTGCACTGGTGTGTTACTCTCTGCTCACCGCTGCTCTCTTCAAACAGCTCTCTTCATCATCAGTGACGAAGATAATGATACAAGAAGAAAATTGAATTATAGCTTGGGAAAAGCATCACCCTGAACCCTGGATGGCAAGAGCTTCCGTGGTTCCCACACTTTCCCACGACCTTTCTTGATTAATGCATTGGAATATTTTGTGTTAGTGAATCTCCTAGTGAAACTTGTCAAGATCATATAGTATATGCATTATAGAAATACCCATAACCTTTAAGGATTTTGCTTATTTCCATGACTTTTCCAGGCCTGGAAATCACAGGTTTTAAAATTCCCTGACATTTCCATGATTGTTCTGCACAAATGAAACGGTTTTGATTCAGTTTGATCGGATTGCATACGTTTTTAAACTGTGTTTAATGGGTACAAAAAGCACTTCAGAGGAAGAACTGGTCACCGAATTTGACAAAAATGCGATTAAATCTTTGCAAGATTGAGAGTTTGACGGCATCCAAAATCATGTACAGTATTCAGTGAAGAACTTACTGATGAAGTGTGTGTTTCAGCCTCTGTCATTCTTGGACATCCGACATTCGTCATGTTGGCATCGTCCTTCTGAAGTCTTGCATCATTTGACGTGACACTCTCGCAGGAAACACATCATAGGAAAGAAGAGAAAAAGAGATGATAACTCTGATTGGCAGGAGTTGAAAAGCTTCACCTGTCACACAGAATCAGTGTGTTTTGTGGTCAGTGTCAGTCAGGATGGATGAAGGTTCATTCAGACAGCTGAACCAATCAGAGGTGTCAGAACAGGCCACACCCACTGCAATTTTGTCAGTAAAAAAATGGGAAAAGCTCATTAAAAATGTCCTATTCAATACTCAATATATATTGTGTCTTGCTTAATATGGACTGCACACATTTTCTGATAAAAACTTTGACTCATGATCAAGTTTAAGCACTAAGACACTTTAGTTGCTTCTATGTAATACAACACAACCTCTATACCTTCTTGCATGAAGAGAAATACAGCATGAGAGGATGGTGAGATGTCAGACGTCCCGTATCCCGCTGCGTCTGCGACTGAGTGAAACTGATTCATAACCTCCCGGATCTGATCCGCTGCGAGGACACAATATGAGAGTTTATTAAGACACCGTGATCCACGAGCTTCAGTCAGCTTTATATATCTCAGAGAGGACAGCCAGGACGACGACAGCAGAGGATCGCTCAGCTTTAAAGACTCTCTGCTGTCTCGAGACATGATAGCGGTCTGAATACAAAACAGGTGAACTAAGTCATGAATAACCATGGAAACTAATGATGGCGGGAAACTAAGGACAAAGGAATGTAAACTAAAAGCCCTTGAAAATGAATAAGAAATTGTGTAGTATTCTATCCTTTGATGCAGGAAAAAAATATTTTACTTAATTGGACTAGTGATCTCTTAAAGGTTGACAGGGTTTGAGTTGATTCCCCTGGAGCGTCTTATCAAAAAGCATTAAAAAAACATGCCAGTTTAATAAAGTCTGGACCCCATATCTGGAAAATCATCTTCGCCCTATTATATTACAAGGAATATTGTAATTATATAACTCTCTGGACATTGAATCTTTGTCCTCTTCTGCATCTTTTTGAAATACGTTATTGTATTGTTTTTATTCTATAATCTATTTTATTATGGTGTAGTTCTGTTTTATATACAAATCTGAGCCATTGGTGTTCCTTTATTTTTATTTTATTGTACTGTTTTTGTTTATTTTTTATGTCTTGTTATATTTGTATTATAATGAAAATTCAATAAACATAATTCTATTTAAAAAAGACCTTGAAAATGAGAACCAAACACAACAAAAACGTGACTATGGCCGTGTCTGAAATCGCATTCACTCTTATAGATACTTATTTTGAATAAGTAAGTCATGTCCGATAAAAAAAGTAGCCTATACGCTCTATATAGTATTAATGTGTGAGGTATGAATGTACTGTGAATTCGGGCATACCTCTTTTGTCACATATTGTTTATTGCCTACAATAAGACCTTATGCGCCAGAGAAACGAGGGCGCCGCCATCTTTAGAATATTGTCTTTTAACTTCCGTTTTTGCGGTCGCTCTGTATATCTCTATGGCATTGCTGTCCAGACATAATTAGCTTTTGAAGTGGATTTACTTAATGTAAAGTTAACGAAAGTTATCATGAGGACTGTAATGTTTAAAGCAGATGACTTAACAAATGTCAGTCGAGCGGGAAGATTTTAAAACGAGCCGTTCATTCATAAACACGCAAAATCGCTGTGAAAATACAGACCGGAAGTCGAAAGACAACGAGCGCAGCGCTGAAAAGGGGCGGGGCTACATAAGGTCTATATATAGTAGTGAGGTTTGCGATCTTGTTCAATCTTGTTCTGCATTTCATTTCATGCTTACTTAAATACTGTATTACAATAATGAAAAGTACTCAATCCAAACAAATTCATAATTTCTTAATTTTATGATTGAGTTATTTTCATTAAACGTGACCTTACGTTGCTGTGAGCTTCACGGCTGCATCATGTTGGATTATAATGAGTTTTGAGCCCTTCACAGATAACACAGTGCTGTCCTTTCATAACAGGCTGACCTCACAGACACTCGATCTCTCTAATGGAGATTACCTGTCAATAACGTAATGCAGTCCTTGAAGGGGCGGGACGCACAGGCTGAAGGTGAAAGAACAAACCTGAAATACTTTCATGTACCTCAACAGATATTCACTAGATGAAAACAAGAAGAAAGAATTAAAGGATCAAACCTTTCAGCTCTCAGTCATGTCCTCTTGTTCTTGATCCCCGTCTCTTGACTTTCATTTCCTAAGTATCCAGTTCAAAGCCAGTGTCCTTTCATTGCCAAACAATAAAGTTGATACTCAAATCTCCTGAGTGTTGTAAGGGCAACATCTGAGCAATAAAATGTTTCTCTGGGAAGATGTTTATATGTTTGATCGTTTTTATGAATTGTTTTTGCACATCATAAAAATTGCACATTTCAATCAAGTGCATTTTTTTGTTAATAAATATATGAAGAGTTCAGATGCAAAAGCCTTTCTTCTAGAATGATCATTTTTATCAAGCTTGTATATTTAAGTTAAGTAATTTCACTTAAATGACAATTAATAGGTAATTTGCATTGCCATTTAAGTGAAATTATTGAACTTAAATATACAAGCTTGATAAAAATGATCATTCTAGAAGAAAATTTCAGATGGCACTTAGAGGCTTTTGCATCTGAACTCTTCATACACACTCACCTGCCACTTTATTAAGAAACCCAGGGCCTAAAATGAACAAAAATCGGCATTGGTGAGTCTATGAAATGGTGTTAAGCGGCAGTTTGCCGGTACATTTTTTATGAATTCCAACTATGGAAAATTGTGAAACCATGAATGTGAACAAAGGTGAATTGACAGGGCAGTGTTGCATCGCCACGAAACTTTAAGCCTCGCCAATGTAATATTCAAGTTCGAGAAGATGTGAAAGTCAACTCAATTCGTTGCTCACGTATCATTACATCCGAAGTTCATGCCAAGAAATAGTGCACAAACTCTCTTTCACATCTTCTTGCACTTTAAACGTACAATATGTCATTTTTTCACCGCTAGGGGTCTCTAACTTCTTACAATAACAAAGGCGTAGTTTGATGACGCAACATTTGCTAAGAATTATGGATCTTGTCGTCAAGCCGACCGATCTAATAATGTTTATGGATGAGTAAATACATCTATGTTTTTATCATGACTGTGATATGAAGCAGGTCGGGATTGCTAAGAGACAGCTATCAGCTCCACACGCGACGCGAGTCCCACGGATAGAAAAGGAATATGGACATTTCATTCTACCGAACTACACGCAAGTGCAGAATTACTACTCACAGGTCAGTTTATTAGACAAATTAAACTTGTGAGGCAGCGCTGTTTCACTTGGTCTAACATTACACTATCACACTAAACTGCATTTGAATGTGTTGAAATGTATGTTATTCTATGTGTTAGTTTGTCTGTATGAGACTAGCAGTAAGCTAGATCAACATTAGAATAACATACAGATCATATTCTAACATTTTATCATTGTTGAACTATATAACATTGATTAGTTTTATGTAAATGTGCTCACCTGTTTAATAAAGTACATGTAGGAGCGGTTGAAGTCTCGGACGTGGAGCTCTCGGCATCTCGAAAACACCGCGCTGATATTGATTCTCGTTTTAGTTCTCCTTTTTTATCCAAAGTCTGCTTGCCATGATCCATAATGTTTGAACGAAACAACAACAGCGTGCAAATAGACATTACGAACTACACAGTTGTCCACGTCTGTCGCCTTGGTTACTATCAGAGGGCTCTGGTTGCTATGGCAGTACGAGCGGAAACCAGGGAGAACGCGGATATGTCGCCATTGACGGCGACAAAACGGAAATAAAGAAACGGTCCGTGTCTTCGAATTAAATTACAAATTTCTCCTGGTTTGAAAGTTGTCGGAAACAGTCGGGATAATGTAAGTACACAACTAAAAAAATATATATAACATAGGTATAGTGATTTTTGCTATTTTTAAAGCAAAAAAAATACATATTGTACCTTTAACAGACATATTCAATAAAAAAAGTGCCAAAATGCCCATCTTGGCAAGTATCCTTGTAAACATTAACTGAACATAAACAGTTGAGAAATAAAACGCATGTGTAACAGTATATTGGATCCGTGCATCTCTTAAAGTGACAGCAGCCTAATAAACCTGCTGTGGTCTGTGTTTTTAATGTTAATCAAACAACAAAAGACAAAGAACACTCATTGCTCTTGACTGAATAACCTTTGTAACTTTAATAACTTTATATATATATAGTCTTCTCAGTCTGGTAACATGATACACTGATGAGCTTTAAACATTCTCCAGGAGACACTAACAATCCTGTCACCACGTCTGCAGAAGTCCAGCTCTGTGTTTTACATTATTCTTCATTCTCACATAGAGACAAAGTGTTAACTGCATAAATCTCCCCTGACATTCACTTCAAAGCGGGTTTCACTGACACACACTCGACAGGAACACTGACAACAATCTCTCAACCCATCCGCCTCTGTGGAGACCGACCAGATCTCTCCGAACGCCATCAACAATACAGGGATGTCCGAGAGGAATCGTGCAAAAGAGAGAGGAAAATTAACATCATCACTCCTGACACAAAGTTTGACTTGTGAGTCTCATGGGTTTTCTCTCAAGAGTCCGTCTGTCAAAGTCATTAATCTCGTCTCCTTCATGTCTCTGGAGTCTTTGTTTACCGTTGCCATGGAAACAGAGGGCAGGGGGTCACGGTATGACATCATAACTGGCTCCCGCTGCTCATTTCAGACCATAGTGTGATTCAGGTTTCAATGTTTAACCCTGTGGTGAGTTATTATATATTACATATCATACTGTATATTATATTTATTTATTATTATACAATACTGTGCAAAAGTCTTAGGCATGTTAATATCTCTCCCCCCCCCATATTAACATGCCTAAGACTTTTGCACAGTACTGTATATTACACATTTATACCATGGTCTGGGTGAATACTCGATTCTGATTGGCTGCAGGGTGTCCATTAAAAAGTGATAGAGGACACCTAGTAAAGGAGTTCTGGTGAAACTGACTGTTTACCGTTCGAAATTAATAAATAAATGTGCTGGCGACATCAGCTGTGAGTAACCATAGCAACAGGCAGTCAAAGTATCTATAGGGGAATTATCACCCTACGTCACACGGCGTCACGCAGGTTCTACTGCGCATGTCGGGACCAAAAGTGGTAAAAAAAAATATGCAGAGAACATTCCGAAAACTAAATATAAACTCAAATATATATAAAAAATGTTTTAAATCGAGCTATTAGTATTATTCTTATCCGTATCTGTGTAATGATCAGCTGTTAAACGGGTCTTTCTGCAATCACGATGCGCGCGCATCCCGGATGTTTACAAACCTATAATTGGTCTATACGGACTATAAATATCTCCGGTTGCTAAATAAACCGTCAGGCGTAACCAGGGAAACCAAGTTATTGTTTGTAAAAACTTTAGATTTCGATTGTAAAACTAATTAAAATATAAACTAATGTTTTAAAAATGTGTTATTTGGCAAGTGACCATGGTATAAGCGGGTTAATGCCCTTCGAGGTGTCCACTGTCAGGTATTAATGGACTTCAGCGGAGGCAACCGTCCGATGCGCAATACCTGACAATGGACACGTCGAAGGGCATTAACCCTTACTTATTTATCTATCTTTTATACACTAGCAGTCAAAAGATGGGAATAATTTAGATTTTTAAATAAATAATTTATGCTCACCAAGGCTGCATTTATTTAATTTAAAAAAATACAGTAAAAAAAAGTGAAATATTATTACAATTTAAATCATCTGTTTTCTATGTGAATATATAGTTAAATGTAATTTATTCCTGTGATCGAAGCTGAATGTTCAGCATCATTACTCCAGTCTTCAGTGTCACATGATCCTTCACAAATCACTCTAATATGATGATTTGATGCTCAAGAAACATTTATGATTATTATCAATGTTGAAAACGGTTGTGCTGCTTCATATTTTTGTGGAAACTAATAAATATTTTTTTAAGTGTGTGTTCTGACGTTTATTTATTATGCATGAGCTAAATGCAACGGATATAAAAACCTGACGTGTTTCATGTTCAATCAAGGCAGATTTGTTTGCTGTTATGATAAATATGATCTGAACTCACATGCTCGTGTCGTGCGGTGAGATGTGATGAACTTTGCTCTTCCTCACTGAATCTCTGATCATCTTCGCTCACACACACACACACACACACGTCAGTGGGAGAGATTTGCTCTCTTTGATTTCTCTGGGATCACAGGGAGATGTTGGTGTTGAAAAGCTTTTAGCAGCCCGTCTCCCTGAAGAACACAGACGTGTGTGAAGTGTGTGTGTGTGTGAGTTCTGCTGAAGGCTTCCTCGGAGACGAGCCCCTCACACACACTGCAGAAGACAGACACGCTCATACTCAGTCCTTCTGTCAGGAGCTCCTGTTAAAAAATCCACTAAAAAAGAAACATTTGCAAGAGAAGCTAAATAATGTCTGATAATACATGCATTTTATTTTTCTTGCTTTAGACAGTAAAAAAAGGTGCGTTCTTTCTCTCTAACACACACACACACACACACATACATAAAGAACAGTTATGTATGATAAGAATAAAACCACATCATAATGGCAGTAAACCCCACATTTCAGAGTTTTTATTATTGACTTGGTGTGTGTGTGTGTGTGTGTGTGTGTGTGTGTGTGTGTGTGTGTGTGTGTGTGTGTGTGTGTGTGTGTGTGTGTGTGTGTGTGTGTGTGTGTGTGTGTGTGTGTGTGTGTGTGTGTGTGCGTGTGTGCATGTGTGTGTGTGTGTGTGTGTGAGAGAGAATCGCCAGCAATTACAAATTAATCCATTCAGTCCCTCAGCGACCAATAAACCTGATCGGTTTTTATTTGCACACATATAAAGTCAGTCTCCTGAGGCACGTGTCTGCCGTTTCCTCTGAATCATCATTACGGTGTGTGTGTGTGTGTGTTTGGGGACATGCAGGCCTGAAAGTGTGTGTGCAGAAAGATGTTTTCTGTGTCTGATCAACATGAGCTCTGCTTTGCAGGAACCATGCATGATCATTTTGTTCAGGAAAAGCAATGTGAACTCACAATATAAGCCTGTATTTCCAGAGCAGAGAGTGTGTGAATGCATCAGAATATTGGGAAGGGATGCTTGATTCTGATTGGCATTTGTGGCATCCTGCAGTATATATATATATTCTCAAAAACATTTATTCTTTCTGATGAAACACAAACCAACTAAAACCAAAAAAACATCACTGAATTCATCAGATCTATTACTCACTGTAGTTTGTGCTGTGGATTTCCCTCCAAAGTGATGTCACTTCCTGGAGGATGATGTCATTAAGGAACTGGATTTTGTTAGTTACAGATTTTAACAGAACAGTAAAGGGGCTATATGTAAACATTTTCATGTATTAATCCCCTTTTATTGGCAATTATAAACAGCTTGTAACAAAACTTAAAAAACGAGACTTTACTCGACTTTCTAGGTTGTCTATGAAAATCGGGAAAGTCGGGACGTTTTTGCCGGGAAAATCAAAAGTATGTGAAGTTTACGCTCCCGAGAGCCTCTTCTTCCTTCAATGACACATGAAACAAATGCTTATACAATGTTCAGGATAACCACGAAAGAGCCGTTCTGTGCTCTAATGTCAATGTGTCGTGCAAAGAAAAGGGATTCATTCAAACTATACACTGTAAGAAATGTGGCTGCGATTTAGTTATAACCATAGGTGTCATTTACACTGGGGACGCTGGGGACATGTCCCCACCACTTTTTGAAATGGCTGATTTTGTCCCCACCACTTTTTGAAAGCATTTGGTTAAAGGGATAGTTCACTTTGAAATTAATTTTTGGTATGTTTTAGCTTACCTCAAGGGCATCCAAGATGTAGGTGTCTTTGTTTCCGCAGTAGTTTCAATTTTGATATTTTTAGGTCAAACCGTTCTTGTCTGTCAGTCATATAATGCAGGTCTATGGTCACCACCTCAAAGAGCAAGCACAGAGTCCAAATTAAAACAATTCCCCGTCGTCCAAATTAAACAATTCCCCATCGTAAGTACACATTGATGGCCTAAGACACGAAACGAGCGGTTTGTGTGAGAAAACGAACAGTATTTATATAGTTTTTACCACTTATACACAGCCATGTCCAAGTGATCTGATCTGACGTGTACGCAGACTGGTGCATAGATATATACACTAGATGTCGCCTTAAAGACATTCGTTCCAATGAACTGCTGTAAACAAGGCGACATCTAGTGTGTATATATCTATGCATATATTTTCTCACACAAACCGCTCGTTTCGTGTCTTAGGCCATCAATGTGTACTTACGATGGGGAATTGTTTAATTTGGACGACGGGGAATTGTTTTAATTTGGACTCTGTGCATGCTCTTTGAGGTGGTGACCATAGACCTGCATTATATGACAGACAAGAACGGTTTGATCTAAAAATATCAAAATTGAAACTACTGCGGAAACAAAGACACCTACATCTTGGATGCCCTTGAGGTTTTTATATAGCATATATTTGCACTGTGATTGCTTTTGTTAATTGTAGCCGATTAAGTAATTTACAGATCAATAAAAAAAACTGGCTTTGTGTGTGTGTGTGCGCGTGCGTGCTTGCGTGCGTGAGAGAGAGGGCCTGCGTGCCATCTTATAGTTTTAAAATAGTTTGAATTTTAGTGTGGGTTTTTTTGTGGCATACATAATGACAGTATTTATCACGGCACTTTATATTGGTTACGCTACGATGTGCGATGGCAGAGGAGGATTTCACATTTTGTGGATTTGGTTCTCTAACTGCACTGCATTCTATGTTGGTTGCAAATCCCACATTGTTTTAATTGTATCTGGTGTTATTTGATGCAGATATGTTGCGTTGTATGCTTATGGTGTGTATTCTTTTACATATGTAATGAATTTCATTGTAATCATTGACTTAACGCGCTGCTGTTTTCTATAGTATGGTGCTTTGGCACTGTTCGGTTGAGCTGGTGTTGCAGGGACTGTTACATGTGCAGTCGACATTGTTGAGGGTTTTATGCTGAGTATTTTCCTGTCGTTGACTGGCCTACGCTATGCCCATTTTTGATGCACCGTTATTCAATATTTTTCCCGTCCTGCTGTAATGTTTTTTCTTCTGATCTTTTGTCCCCACCACTTTTCAAAACAAACTGAAGCCCCTGGTTATAACAACTTAAAATTTGTTGAGATAACTTAAATATCCAACTTAACTAAAGTTAACTACACTTAAAGGAGAACTCCGGTGAATTTTTAAGTTAATCTTGATCGTTTTACCTTTGTGAGTACTGTCTATAGAAAAAAAAACGAACCGGATCGGTGGTTGCAACGCGGAGCTGCTACAGCTAATGCCCAGAGCTCCCATTCAGCTAAAACGGCAGTTATGGGGGCATAAACCTAAAGAGTGTCTTTGTGCCTCTTAACAGACACAAAATGCAATTAAAATGTCTGTCCAACATGAACAGGGCCCTTACATGACAACAAGATGCGTTTAGCAACTTAGCCATTGTTTAAACTCACCTAAATAGTGTTTTAGACGGCTAGCTGTAGTCTCGCGCTGAAGTCCCGTGGGAACTTCATCCGGTTCGTTTTTTTTTCTATAGACAGTACTCACAAAGGTAAAACGATCAAGATTAACTTAAAAATTCACCGGAGTTCTCCTTTAATATTTTAAGTCAAGCATGAACACATACTTTTTAAAGTTGAAACAATGTTGGATTTTAAGTTGTGATAAATAATCGCAGCAATTTTTTTACAGTGTAGTCTCACTCTGCACAGTCAGATCTATATAGAGTTTTAAATATACTTTATAACCAAACTATCATAACAGTGTAATTTTAATGACTTCATCTGTGAATCTCAGATCTGCTGCAAACATCCACATCTCTATGATCAGATGCTTTCTGAACTGCTGTTTCTCACCGTTTGTCGTGTGTTTATTTTGTTCTTGAGAGGAAAGAGCAGCACATATTCACATATTCATCTAACCGTCGCTCTCAGCAGCGTCGAGATGTTCGTCAACAGTATATCAGTGCAAAGATATTTCAAGTTCCATTTTACTTCTAAGTGAAGAACGAACAAGCCCTTCGCCGTGAGTATATCGGGTCTTGAATCAGGTTCAGTCTCTTGTGTGTTACGTGTTCACGAGTGCGAGCTCTTGTGTGTTACGTGTTCACGAGCTCTTGTGTGTTACGTGTTCACGAGCTCTTGTGTGTTACGTGTTCACGAGCTCTTGTGTGTTACGTGTTCACGAGCTCTTGTGTGTTACGTGTTCACGAGTGCAAGCTCTTGTGTTACGTGTTCACGAGCTCTTGTGTGTTACATGTTCACTAGCTCTTGTGTGTTACGTGTTCACGAGTGCGAGCTCTTGTGTTACGTGTTCACAAGCTCTTGTGGGTTACGTGTTCACGAGCTCTTGTGTGTTACGTGTTCACTAGCTCTTGTGTGTTACGTGTTCACGAGTGCAAGCTCTTGTGTTACATGTTCACGAGCTCTTGTGTGTTACGTGTTCACGAGCTCTTGTGTGTTACGTGTTCACGAGTGCAAGCTCTTGTGTTACATGTTCACGAGCTCTTGTGTGTTACATGTTCACTAGCTCTTGTGTGTTACGTGTTCACGAGTGCAAGCTCTTGTGTTACGTGTTCACAAGCTCTTGTGGGTTACGTGTTCACGAGCTCTTGTGTGTTACGTGTTCACGAGCTCTTGTGTGTTACGTGTTCACTAGCTCTTGTGTGTTACGTGTTCACGAGGTCTTGTGCGTTACGTGTTCACGAGTGCGAGCTCTTGAGTGTTACGTGTTCACGAGTGCGAGCTCTTGTGTGTTGCGTGTTCACGAGTGCGAGCTCTTGTGTGTTACGTGTTCACGAGTGCGAGCTCTTGTGTGTTACGTGTTCACGAGTGCGAGCTCTTGTGTGTTGCGTGTTCACGAGTGCGAACACAAGCAGGAAGTGCTGCTGCAGTTTCACTTAACAGCCACCGGTGTCGCTAATAACAAGAGTTTTTCAATTCTACATTTAGAACTTTAACAGAATGTAAAGTGATATTGAGGAAACCAACTGACTATCAAATACAACAATATTCCCAAGAAAATATTCTTTGTTTTAAAAGTAATACCTGAAATATTTCTAAATAAATGGACAAACATCCATGAAAACCAAAGTAAAGAAATGGTTTAAAATTCCCCAGATGTTCACTCCATTGTCATTTGATAACAAAAAAATAACAAATGTGATTTCCAACATATACTGCATGGCAAAAATGCTCGTTTGAACTGTGTGTGTTTGACATGCTTTTCAACAGCTAGTTTGTTTACCTCTCTCACACACACGCTCTCTGACACAGCGTCCTGTTATCCACAGAGACAGGTTCTGCTGCGTTCAGTTTAATTATGGTTGGCCCTCGTTAGACTAATTGAGTTGCCGTTCTCTTCAGGGTAATAGCAGGTCATGAGCAGTTTTCTCCAAGGTGCTGCATTGCATCTTCAGACAGCAGCAAAAACACGTATTTAGACAGTCAGCAGAAACCTGCAGTGGATTCTGGGATTGGCTCATTGTTTATTAGCACTGGCCAAATGAACCACTGGAGTATTAACTCCAGAGACTGTCAAAAACACTTTAATATGCTCTATTGGATTTTAAAGCATTTAAAAATAGCATGGATGAACATGGAAACCAGTGCTAAATTACGTGACTGAAGATGGAACTTTTTAAATGGAGATTTTATTGTGCATTAAAAAGTGCATTACCTTTTAATTTGGAAAACCTGAAATATTACTGATAAGACCAAGAATGAGACGGTAAGACGTTAAAGTCCTAATAATTTAATGTTACACTCTAAAAAATGCTGGGTTGTTACAACCCATATTTGGGTCAAATATGGACAAACCCAACCATTGCGTTAATTTTTTTTATTACATTTTTGTACCCAATAGTTGGGTTTGTCCATATTTGACCCAAATATGGGTTGTAACAACCCAGCATTTTTTAGAGTGTAATTAATGAATTAACAAACATGAACTAATAATAAGAAAAAAATACTATATTTATTAATCCTTGTTAATGTTAGTTAATAAAAATACAACTGTTAATTGTTAGTTCATATCAGCTCAGGTTCATTACAGACAGACAGACATACAGACAGACAGACAGACAGACAGACAGACAGACAGACAGACAGAGACAAACAAACAAACAGACAGACAGAGACAAACAGACAGACAGACAGACAGACAGACAGACAAACAAACAGACAGACAGACAGGCGTTTATGTCTCACTCTCCTCTCCTCTGGAGTCACTGAGTCACTGCCATCACATGTCCTTCATGCTCACTAATATATAGCTGAGAATGGCAAATTTCTATTGATTGCAATAAAAACAAATAGCAACAATTGCAATATGTTGAGTCTCTCTTCTCCAAACGGTGTTCATCTCTGAGCAGAACTCAACTAGTAGTGTAATGAAGAGCATCCAGGTTTCAGAAACCACGACACAAAATCACTTAAAGATCATGGAAACAAAAGGGAAGTACAAACACAAGGAATCTTCATCATCTAATGGATAATTTAGGCACTAATAGTTTAACTGGCTTTATCAGAACGGCTCCATTCTCAGTGGAAGTGCATGATCTCTCCCGGGTCTCATTATCTCAGCACAACACAATCTTTGATCTCGCTCACAAACACAAATCCTCTCACGCCCTTCCACATTCTCTGCTAAGATAATTAGAGCTAATTAAAAGGTTTCCAGCGTGACTGTGCGTGTTTCTCTCTCCTGACTGATCCTGCAGGTGTGTGTGTGTGTGTGTGTGTGTTTACCGGCTCAACTTTTGTTCTGTGCTTTTATTAACATTGTTTTATTACGACAAAGCAGTGCAAATCATGTCAAATATAAACCGAGTCATTTTAATGAACCACCTTGGCCTTGAGATCCGTCACACGCAAAACAAGACATTTTAATAACTCTAAATATAACTGACATGAAGCATGAATCTGATACTTTAATGAGAAATTATTATAAGATAAATGAAACTTGATAACATGCATTAAACGTGTGAAATAACTTGCATTTAGTAAACTACAAAAAGCAGAGCATGCATGCATATTAAACTATTTAAACGTAAGACAGTATTAAAATGATTGAAAAGCAACAGAGCAGATCCAAATGAGGAGCTCGGGGACAGAATGATAAGGATCTTTTCACAAAATAAGAGAGCAGCTGATTTCCCTGCTTGTAGGAATCGAAGCATCTGTGCTCTTTGGATGTATATTTATTGATCATAATGACAATTACATGTTCCTCAAACCCTGACTGTTGTTTCTCATGAAGTGGTGACATCAGGATCAGAGGATCAATATCAGGACACTTGAATTTACTCTCCACACGATTTACATTCTGTAAATTAGATGTCACTTCATAAAGGTTAATCAGACAAGACTCCAAACACGCGTCAGGCGTCAACACACACACACACACACACACACACACACACACACACACACACACGCGCTAATCAAATCAAATCAAAGGATGCTTTCATTGTCCTCCACTCTGAGTGTGTGAAAACATGCCGTTTGCTTTTAAAATGACTGTCGAGAGCTCTTAGGATCATTTGGACTGTTTCATAAAGGGTAACGTGTGTGTGTGGAAAAGACTGGGGCTAGTTGTCACAAGGGATTTTACCCAAAGTGACTTTGCATTCAAGGTACGTTTAATCAGTTTGTGCTTTCCCTGCTTTTTCCCACGCTGCCTCCGACATTAACAAAAGTGTACAGTATATAATTGACATGAAACTGAAACTGACTGCATTTACTTGAATACATGCTTCTGGTCTTAAGCTGCGGTCACATCAAGATTTCAGTGAAGTTTTGCATGCATTGTCCATATATTGAAATATAAATCTAAGTTTGCTTCTTTAGTAAATACAGTAGTGGCCAAAAATGATGTTCGGAGGGGATAATATTGGTTTCTAATGATCCTACAAATTCGAATAACTATCAAAATATGATATATATATATATATGGAAGAACAAAACACTAAACTTGGTTACTATGCAAAAGAAAAATTTAGAAAAACTAAAAGCTGAAAGCACACATTGACTACAATATAATCAGTCATTAATATTTCATTGATTCTCTCTTGGTTTTGCATGTGTTCATAATTTCTTTGTATGACAGTTTTATGACAATTTGCATTGATATCACAAATAAAACAATCGACTCCAAGCACAACTACTGTACGCAATATGCTTACAAATCTTTAACGCAGTGTATTATTTAAATGTTGACAGATCACAGTACATTTTTTAAATTAATACCTTTTTCGCTAACTGTGATTTTGTATATGTACATTTCTGAAATACATAACTTAGACAGTTTCCTCTGATAACAGATCAGTCTAAATTGTAATATGGACTCATGCACTTTCTCTAAAGCTGCTTTGAATTGATGTGTATTGTGGAAAGCGCTATACAAACAAATGTGAATTGAATTGAATTGAATTGAATAAACCTGCATGCGGTTCCCTTCATCAGAAGCATTGATTTGTTTTTGGGATATTTCTGTCGGGAACACACGGAGCGTCGTCCCGTCGCTAGGCTACGGCACGGAAACAGGTTTGGGAAGACACAACCCTCTCCCAGTCAGCCCTGGGTGGCAGAGATTGAGTTGACATGAGATTGGCGTCTCTGTTAAGTGACCGGGCATGACTGAGGTCACGTGACGGGAGTTAAGGCTCTCTGACAGTATTGATAGGAGAGACACTGACGGCTGACCCCCGCTGGGATTCTGCTATCTTAAAAACAGCAAGCTTCATTAGAGCGGGCGAGTCCGATCCCGTCCCACGACTCGGCCACTGTCAACATCATTACACATCATTCCTGTCGCTGCAGCGCCGTTGTGAAATGATCTCAGAAGTGAGCAGTAAACGAGTCGTCTGATGTGTCAGACTGGGATTAAATGCAATTATGGCTTTGTTTCTAAAGAGACGTTTGGTTTATGAGCTTCTGTGGCCCTCATGGGGTGATCTGTTGATGCTATAGGGAGGACACATTGTGAACGCAGGATTAAACAAAGTCAACATAACATCAAAATGAACACTGTAATGTTCCTATATGAGGAAGGATGCTATATTTACATCCAAATTGCAATGCACACTAAACTGTTTAAATGAGTCAGATTCAGTGTGAAACATCAATCCTAACTGTTGAAATAAGGCTGAAGTCAAATAACAAACATTAGATGGAAAACTTCAACTAAGTGAAAATTAGAATTACGCCTTGTCTAACTAACTGAAAGTTAGAGTTATGAGTTTAAGTTTCTCTAAAACTAAAACTGAACAAAAACCCAAACTGATTCTTTTCACCCTAAATAGAAAAAATAATAAAATATAGCTGCAAGCAACAATTATCGGGGCCAAGCGCAAGAAGACATTACTCATTATGCTGTACAGAAACTTCCACCAATCAGAGAGTCTAAACAAGATCTCTTTAGCTCCACCCACTCCCATGAATCACTCCAGAATTACTTAATCGAGTTGGCCTTCTTATGCTCTCAAATATTTATGTGTGTGTATATATATATAAACATTATTGTTGCACAGACAAAATGCATGCCTCATTTTTATGTATCAGCAAATGCAATAATTACGTCTGCTTCAGCAAACACCTCTAATTATAGACAAACGTTGCAATAATCAAGCCTTCAATCTATTAAAGGTGACGTTAAAGAATGGAATGAAAATGACTCTGTGGCGCTAAATCGTGACTATTAATCAGTCAGGTGTGTGTAAACAATGGTTGTGTGTTGAGCGTTTCTGGCGAGCATCAATAAAGTGAGTCTGTGCACAACAGCAGTTTGGAAGAAGAATAGACTTGCCCTCCACATCTCCTCTGGGGGCGTGTGAACGATTCAATTTAACAAGCAAAACACAGAAAAGGCCATATAGACCAACATTTCTTTGCAGAGGGAATTGAATGATTGAGAATGATGCATTTGAATGCAAGTGTCTCGCCTCTTATTTCTAGTGGTGTTTGAAAAGCCAAGCGTCACTCTTACTATTAATCATGCTGAGGTCAAACACATAAGTATTAGATGCATGAATATTCAACATGTTGAAGAAAGGTTTGTGGTCACTTTTCTAAACCATCTGCAAAAAAAAAAAAAAAAAAAAAAAAAAAACACTGTTGTGGGAGACTAAAACAACCAGAAGTTATAAGTAAAATTACAGATAATACAGAAAAATTACTGAAAATGACTAATCTGAGTGCTTAAGACACCAGCGTGAAGTGACTATAAAGTAATGAGCCATTATGAGAGAAAAGAGATAAATATTCCTAACGATTCCCTGAAGAGACGAGCGAATGCAAGCCAATTTGAAGCTCTCGGAGCAAAACATAACCATTAACCCCATATTTAAACTGTCTAACAAATCTTTATTGAATTGCAGTACTGTGATTGCTTTGCCCTGATGACAGGATTAGATTTCATCAGGGCACTGAATAAAAAAAAAACCTGCATTAATAACAACTCTTATCTTTACCGTCTGCAGAAAATATCAGACATACTATAGTTTGAGAGAGAGTGGCACTCTTATAATCACTCACAACTACATTCAGTGTCATTTCTGCGCTTGATTAATGATCAAAACCCTTCGTTTTACTTTGAAAAATCATCAGCCGACTGAATTAACTGGTTATCAATACATTCATTAGAGAGAGATTAAGCACATATGACAGAAAAGATGAATAAAGAGTCTCTGGGCCCTATTTTAACGATCTAAGCGCATGGTCTACAGGGCAGGGCGCAAGTGCACTTAGGGCGCGTCTGAATCCACTTTTGCTAGTTTAACGACGGGAAAAATGGTCGGTGCTCCCGGCGCATGGTCTAAAAGGGTTGTCCCTATTCTCATGAGTAATGGGTGTGTTTTGGGATTTACGTGCGTTAAACCAATCAGAGTCTCATCTCCCATTCCCTTTAAATGCCAGTTGCGCTCGTGCCATGGCGGATTCGCTATTTACATGACGCCGGAATTTGATAGTGGAAAGACCGAGCGTGTCTCCAGAGCGCAAACAGATCTGCTCGTGCACGAGGTAAAAGTGCGCAAGTAGACCATCTACGGGACAAGCCGGATTCCACCATATCTTTATGTGAACAATAATAATATTTTTAAGTTCAATATTTGGCATGTTTGTGTGCTGCTGTGCGTCCAGAGTGTACGCGTGTTGTGGACCCTCCTATAGGCGCACGCGCACATTACTAACGCGCTTTTTAAAGCTCCAGTCCGTAACTTTTTTGGGTTCAAAATTATCCAAAATAAATTTTTGAGCAAGTGCATCACCAGCCAGTGTTCAGAACTCTCTGCTTGCCGTAGCTCGATTCAAAATGGTACGCTTGTAATAATGTTTTTAATTCCAGTGGGACTGGTGGATTTCCGCGGGAAATTCGAGCATGTCTTTGCGTCGTTACATCACATCTGTCCACGTTACGTCACATCTGTCCACATAGAGACACATCTGTCCACATAGAGACACATCTGTCCACATAAAGAAGAGTCTCGGCTAGTCGGCTATGAGTGTGAGGATGCTGGAGATTTATAGCCTTTTCTCACAGCACTGGATATAATTACACTTATTAATTTGATGGCGGATCCAGAAAGGTTCAAACGACGATCACCAGCTGGAGATTCACCCGCTGTAAAACACGAAAGACTTCGGACTTCGGAGCGGCTACAGAAGTAAAGAGAGACTGACACCGGCTCATGCGAACACAAGGATAATATCGGAAGGGCATTAAATGTCACGCAATGCTGATAATGTAACATTAACAATTTGAGAACAAAGTATAATTTGCACGGTTTGACGTGATATGATGAGCGATCGTTAGATTTAATCAGCGCAATTTACTGCAATGCTTTTTCCCCTTAGTTGCTCAGAACAAAAGTGGATGTTACTTGTTCAGATGACATTTTCCGGTGAAAACTCTTATGTTGGTCATACTTCCAAAAAGTATAATCTGTGATTCTGAATGACAGTATCCACACCGGCGCGGTGACGGAGAGACACACATTCTCCTCAAAACATTGTGTTCATCCGCGCTGAGCTGTGTCGAGGCACAACTCACGTAAAGTTGATAATTCCGCGAAGGACTGCAATTGCAGATTTCAAACAGAGATGGCGACAAAGAGGAAAAGCTACGGACTGCAGCTTTAAAAAAAATAATAATAATTGACTTAAGACCAGGTTTCAGTTGGTCAATGGCTCAGTCTATTTCTGTTGCCTCAAAATAGCAATGCGCCAACAATGCGCCAGAACACACCTCGTTTTTATACCAGCATGCCAATGGGCGCAAATGCATTTGCTGTTTAAACAACGTGGCGCAGGACGTGAAAATGATAACTGCGTCGGACTGAAACTAGCAAAAAACACTTGCGTTGTGCTTGGCGCTGCATTGCACCGGGTGAAGATAGGGCCCTCTGTGTGGATTTTCCGAACACTGGATTTTCAAAAGTATGTAAAGTTCACAGCATAGACTCTTTAAAATACGTCCACGTCCAACAGTTTTATTGTAGGGACATCGACTTAAAATGTTCACGCCCATAAACATGACGCTGAACAAAGCGAACTCTAACTGTGATTGGTTGCTTTACATGTCAGTCAGACGGCTTCTGGGCGGACCTTAGCCAATGAAAGCTGCTATGGAGTCCAGGGGCCGTATTCACAAAGAATTTTAAGGCTAAAAGTAGCTCCTAACTGGCGAATTTAGGAGCAACTCCTAAAAATAATGGGCGTGTCACTCGTAACTTTAGGACTCCTAAATTTTTTGACTAAGAGTAATTCACGAAGCATTTTAGCCCTAAAAGTAGCACCTAAGCCTGGGACAGCTTAAAAGAAGTCGAGAGGACTCCTAACTCACTAAGACCTATTCACAAACCGCTTTTTGTGGCATTTCATGTTGCGATGTTTTGAAATGCGTATGCGGCGGCTACAGGAGCTTCCAATCGCGAGGGAACAATTTTGCATTGTAGGCATAACTAGGGATGCAATAACGCCACCAACAACAACCAAAACTAGGCTACTCATTGCATGTAAACTAATTGTAACGTTTCATTGTGAATCAAATTAAAATGTTCTTCTCTTTGCAAACGTAGGCAGAGGCATATAGTGACAGATTAATTCAATAATGTTGCAAAGATATTGCATCAATCCATACGTTTCATTAGGCTACTAGGCTATTTGTTTTGCCTTACTCTTTATTCATTTAGGCTATTTATTCAGTTATTCATCATCTTCCGTCCATCGCACTTCTTGTGTAGCGCACGCATTCTCAGACCTGTCACCTGTCACTCATCATCGTAGGGGAGGTGTTTGGAATCATTCCCGCGTTACAATCATCAGCCAATCAAGGTGGTCACTTCAGCCAAGCTCGTGCATGAGTAATGACGTCATCCATAGCAACGAAGACTCACTCTTAGTTTAGGAGTTGTCATTTTTCTTTACTAAGAGTAGGTCTGAAAGGCGTTGTGAATAACTTTTAAGAGAAAACTCCTAGCTAAAATCTTTTAGCGCAATTTAGGAGTACTCCTAGTGGTAAGATAAAATGCTTTGTGAATACGGCCCCAGATCGTCAGTTTGAAGGTCTGGCAAAACGTGGTGAGACTACTCTTATCTTGGATTCATTCAAAAACTAAATCAGTTCTGTCACGACAACTCTCAGAGTGTTTGGCATGGTAATGGATATGACAATATTGATATGTTTGGTCTCGACAGAACAGATCTGCTACGCTGCTGCTGTTATTGCTGCTGCTGAAGAGTAAGTACGAGACTTGCTACGGCCAATACACACACGACACACTGCTGTGAGCAAGACGTGCTGCTCCTGTAATATAGCATACATGAATAACCAGTAGCAGATCTATACAGGTGGAGCTGGGGAAGGAGGAGGGTTTCTGAAAGTGCGCTGCAACTGCTAATGCTGAGCAAGTATTTGAAGGTTGAGCAGTGAGCTCATTGGCTACTGATACAGCAGGAACCAATCAGCCGTGCCCTATAGAGAATGATTGCAAGCAGATTGAGTTAAGGACCGATCAGCCTGCATGATAGAGTTTCATAACAGAACTTTGTATATATTTGTAAATCTCCACGGACAGTCTACTGTAGCTGTTACATAGCACATTTTAAAAGTTAAATCAATACTATTGTAACATTTGCTTCTGTAGTTCAATACAGGTGACTCGCCACAATAAATAAATAAAGACTAATTCCTAAGTTAATGTAAATAGTTTTTTTTTTTTTTTTTTTGTTTACACACTGACAGAAGAGTTGACAATTGTGTCAATAAAAAGCATGCATTTAAAAAATGATTGAATTTATCTTTTAACCCAGTAAATAAATAAATACATTGAAAAGCAGGGCTTTGTTTCTTATGGCCACCATATGCAATTTCACATTGTTCATTTTTTCGTTGTCTGGCTTATACCATCTCTGCTTCATACTCGCTGAAGGGCTCAACAGATTCCAGCATGAAGTGAGAAACATCTCTCTGGATGAACTAATGCCTGGCCGTCATTATGAGCACATTCAAAACACATGCATATTCATAAAGAACACTGGGCTTAATAAAGCACCCATGTCTCTGCACACCCAACCCTTGCTGTCAAACACAACGGCCATTTTTCAGATGGACGACACCCCAGCCAATGTTAAAATATGACTTTTATCAATAGCCGTGCTCGCGCGAAGATATTAAAGTCCTAGACGGGTGAGGGGGAGCAGGTTGAAGAACCTTCCCATCATCCATCAGGCTCTGGGATGGGCGCCGTCAGGGAGAAACTCATTGTAATGGACATCCATCACTCCGCGTCTGCCTTGCAGCTCTACTGACCTGATCCTGAACCCTCCGTCTCTCAGGTACGCCAGACGCCTTCTCATCTTCCCCGTTTCTTTCAGAATAAAAGTCTGCTCAGATTTATGAACAACACAATCCAAACCGTGGTATAAATCATAGCAAGACGAGCCACGCAACAAACACAAAACTGCAGTCTTTCAATTTTGGAGGGAAAATCTAAAGATCACTGGTTTTGGAGGGAAAAATCAACAGAATGACAATTTTGGAGGGAAAAATGTACAGAATGCTGTGGAATTGATTTAAACGTGGTAAAGTGTGCTACACAAATTGTTGCACATTGTTTTTTCAAGTGCAAATCTTAACTGAATTAGCAAAAAACATTAATAAACAAACACAGATGTGTAGAACCGTGCGGTCACTGGTCAAAAAACTAAACTGGAACAAAGTCTAAAAGAGAAATGCATTGAAACAGGGCCAGTAAACCTGAGAGAGAGAGAGAGAGAGAGAGAGAGTGTGTGTGTGAGTGTGTGTGTAAGTGTTTTGTGTGTGTGTGTGTGTGTGTGTGTGTGTGTGTGTGTAGACTGAGTTATTTTCTCTTATCTGACTGTCGCAGTTAGAGATGATAAATGTCCTGCACTGGCTGCCAGACCTCCTCTTAACCCACAGCCCGGTTCACACACACACACACACACACACACGTACACCGTAAATCAGCTTTCTGGTCGAACGGTCTGACAGATGAATGTGACGTTTGAAACGACGGGCTCATCTTCCTGTGGAGAAAGGAAAAGACACCCACACCAACCTCCTCTGAAGAGTCACGGACAAAGTCAAACACACAAGATCATTCTCTCTGGCTCACTCACACCAAACACACACTAACTAAAAGTAAAGAGCTAGTTTTTCAACCAAGTGGCAATGTTGCACATAGTATAATATTGCACACACAGTTTAATAATAAGCGAGTGAACTTTAGCATTTAAATACTAAGCAGTCTTACGCAATCTACCTTTTTTTAATGTAGTGAACTACTTTTTCAAAATGGTAGCTAGACTGTCCTTTAAATTATACAGACAAATACAGACATAACACGCTTGCATATACACAATGCCAGAGACTTTTTCTGGATGCTTCCTATGACATTGATAGGGTGCTTTGGGTAGTGAACACTTACTGTCTTGCCTGAAAATAGTAAATGGGGGTTTTATGGTCCATCGGGGGAAAATGGTGCATCTGATATATGATTTGAGAAATCATTAAAAGTCTACCGAAAGTTATTGGTTTGAACAAACCTCTAAATAAAAGTAATAATGATGTTTGACTACACAAACACACACACACACACACATTGACGCGGTGCATCTCACCACCTGCTGCTCTACAACAGAAAGAGAGAGTGTAAGAAGTGTTTCTATGAAGAGTTTGATGTATGATCTCTTACTTTGGATAAATCTCTGCAGGATCGTCCTGGCTCAAGGATCAAAGCTCGTTTTAAAGTTGTATCATTGTCTGTGATGTGAATACAAAATATTACACCACAAAATCTCCTGCTGACAGAGTTTATAAGCCTGGATTCATCCAAGAACGAAAGTTCTGTCATCATTTACTCATTCCAATGTCATTCCAAAACGTATGACTTTTCTCTTCAATAAAACACACAAGACATTTGGCATTAATTAAATTTGGCCTGTCAAACTCCAAAAAAAGCACCATAAATGCATAATAAAAGAGGTACACACAACTCTTGCTCTATATTTGAAGTCTTCTAGAGTCATAACAGAAAGTCAGATGCAACAAGGGTTCATAAACGATTTTTTTGAGGTAAATATTGCTTTTACTTCAAATATTGAACTCTCTTTATTTTAATTGAAGGTTATTTGTGATGTTATAAGGAAAAACTACATTTCCCCCCTCAGATAATTTAAATATTAATCTTATACTTAATGTACTCATATAAAAAGCACTTTATAATTACACTATAATTAATTATGCCAGCAGAGAGACCGTCATAAGTCTGATCTCCACTTCAATTAGGAGAATAAATGACACCATTAAGCCTGTCAGGGTGACCTTGTGCACAATAACACACACAATACGATGATGAAGCACGTTACACAGCAGAACAGAGGCAGCAGAAAGGATGAATACTGTCCTATAGGCCAGAATATAAGTTACAGGAATAGAAGCTTTTCTGAAGACAATGTGAAACTAGTAATGCCAGGTTAAAGTTCAGAGGGTAAGGCTCAGATATAGGACAGTTCGTGCTTCCGTAAGATTTTACACCAATTAACCTTACTAGCAGTAACTTCACCATTAGACTTTCATGTGAAGGTAAAGGCCAGTTCTGAACAAGTGAAGCATCTCATGGCTTTCCTTTCATCTGAGACTCAAAGTCAAAGGCATTGCTCGATATTTAGCCTCGCATAGCCAGGCATCTGATATTAGATTCATCTGATTTTGCTAACATGATTTAGCATTTTGCTATCATGCTTCTAACATGAGTTAACGCATTGCTAACATGGTTTTATATATTGCTAACATGTTTCTTGCATGAATTACCATATTGCTAGCATTTTTTAACATGTTGCTAGAGTGATTTAACATGTTGTTAAAGGAACACTCCACCGTTTTTTGAAATAGGGCTTATTCACCTTCTTTCCTACATTTAGATAGGTGGGCAAATGCATTTTTGTCTCAGTGCATGCATTGTTTTAGTTTGACAGGGTTGGCGCTAGCTTAGCTTAGCATAATGAATGGAATCCTTTGTTGCCAGCTAGCATGTCCTGAGTAAAAGTGATATAAAAAAAAAAAAAACCCCACCTAATTACTTCTTGTGGCCTGCGTATTCACAACGAGTACAAATAGCGATGCAGATTAACACTAGGCGATTTCATATGCAGATTTTGACTTGGGACTATATTAGGGGGAAGCACAGGCGAAGCACTGCTACTTGGGCGCAGAGATATCACGCCCAAGTAGCAGTGCTTCGCCTGTGCTTCCCCCTAATATAGTCCTTAATATATAAGTCAATATCTGGCTAGGAAATCGCCTAGTGTTAATCTGCATCGCTATTTGTACTTGTTGTGAATACGCAGGCCACAAGAAGTAATTAGGTAGGGTTTTTTTTTATTTTTAATATCACTTTTATTCAGGACATGCTAGCTGGCAACAAAGGATTCCATTCATTATGCTAAGCTAAGCTCACGCCGACCCTGTCAAACTAAAACAATGCATGCACTGAGACAAAAATGCATTTGCCCACCTATCTAAATCTAAATGTGGGAAAGAAGGTGAATAAGCCCTATTTCAAAAAACGGTGGAGTGTTCCTTTAACATGTTTCAAGCAAAAATTTTGAACACATGGATTTTTAGCATGTCCTAGGCTAGTTGTTAAGCTTTGCTAGTGATAGACAGCTTAAATACTCTATAAATCCCGGGACACACCGAACCGACGCCAAAGAACTAGCGCTGGCGAAGGCCGACTGTGTTGTCGCGCCGCGTCGCCTGCGTCGGGGGAAAAGATGCACTTGAACACACCGAGAGAACTACAGCCGACTGTCTATATTCGTCATTAAAAAAGGGAAACCGACACTGCCGGCTGCAGATACACACACCATAAACAAAGCAGTGTGTGCTTACCGTTTTGAATATCAATCCTGCTAAACACTTTCTTTATTCCACTCCGCTCGTGTTAATATTGAAATATTCGCCAAGGAACACTCAGGTAAGATGACGTAACATTAGAACAGCCTTCTATCTGTACCGTTTTGACTTCTTTGCTCGCTGTTTTGCTATTATTCTCGTGCACGGACTCATTCATTAAGCTAAACAGCCAATCAGAGTTCCCTCTCTCACCGACGCCGATTCAACATAGCCTATCGAATCGGCCGGAAAAAAGACGACGATGCGGAACACTCTGAGAAAACTTAGTCTGCCGACGCACAAAGACTGCCTGACGGCCCAGGACTTGGTGTGTCCTGGGCTTAAGAACTATTGTATAAAAGTTTTGACCCCTCAATGAAAGTTTATGGGAGTTTGGGATTGTTCTAAAGTACGATACAGGAATTCCCACAGTTGGATAAGTTAGAAAAGATACAGCAACGCGAGTCAGAACAGTCTGAAGGTCTGCGACGAGTTTGGTGGTTGTAGAGTAAAAGCTCTAGGAGTTAAGAGTCAGAAATTTCAGTCTCAGAGGAAGAACAACAAGTTCTTTCTCAAGCCAACATAATAAAATACAAAAAGAGTAAATGAGAAGAAATGCAAGTAAATTGTAAATGAAATAAGAAGGTCAGCGTGGGCCGGCGGGCGTCTGCGGGTCCGTGTCGTCTGAGGTCGAGACTGTGAGGTCATGTTTAACAGGCTGGTGTCTTTCTACTTGCCAAAGAATCAATAGTAAATGGCAGCGTCTTGTTAAATGACAACCTTTAGTCCATCAATCCGTCTCTCTCTCGCTCATCGGCCCCTAGTTTGCCAATACTCGCCGATATCACATTTAGCAGAAGCGCTGAGACGGTTTCTGAGTGACCTTGGCCCTGTCCATCTGAGCCATCGATACTCTCGTTCCTCCGCACGCAATCGTTTGTCCTTATTACCGCAGGATTTTTAAACCGTCATCTTGTGGTTGGTTAATCAATGTTGTTCAAGTGTGCTTGATTATTTGGCAGCACTTGCAGGCTTTGTCTTTGTGTTTCTCCTTACAGAAAAGTACTGTGATGATACTATGGTTCACCCTGCTGATTTGGTCTTGCTTGTGGACCAGTAAAGCATTGTGGTTCTGGTTAAGATAGTTAAAGGGATAGTTCAACCAAAAATGAAAATTATCCCGTAATTAACTCGCCCTCAAGCCATCCCAGGTGTATGACTTTCTTCTTCAGCCAAACACAATCTGAGTTATATTAAAAAAACATATCCTGGCTCTTCCAAGCTTTATAATGGGAGTGAATGTGCCTGAGATTTTGAAGCCCTTAAAAGTGCATCCATCCATCATAAAAGTAATCCATACAGCTAATAAAGGGGTTAATAAAGGCCTTCTGAAGCGAAGCCATGCGGTTTTGTAAGAAAAATATCCATATTTATAACTTTATAAACTATAATCACTGGCTTCCGGTAACGGCCGTACGTGAGTCTAGTTTTGCTGGAAGTGTGACCTCTGACCTGACGTATGACGTATTGGCGAATGCGGAAGCGCAGAGGATCAAGCAAATCAAAACACCAGTCAGGAAGTAGAAGTCTAAAACGAGAATTTTTAAAGAGAAATGTGGGAGGAGCTTGAGTTTGTTGTTTGAACGGCGAGAGGTGTCGACTCTCAGCTTACGCTACTCATACATCCTACGCAGAGGTCGCGTTAAATTAAAAAAACTGTTTTATTGACGTCTTTCAGCGGTTGAAACACTGATTAAATGAGAGACATGATACGGATTTCGGTAAGTTGGACTGTATCTTTCAACATATTTTTTTGACATATTTAGTTCTGTAACGTTAAAATAGTAAAGAAGAAGGAATTGATCACGTTCACTCACGCTCCGCGAGACTTTTTGTTTCATATCATAAGTAACAAAGGGCAAAGCTTATTGCGATTTATTGGAGAAACATTCATGAAGAAACCTGAAAAGGGACGCACAGTCTCTGTTCAACTTTCTCTTCATAAATAAATAAATGCATAATCTAGTCTATATGCTTGTCCTGTACGTTCGTGAATAAAAATGAAAATGTGAACAAAAACAGAGCCTATATGAAATGGCTTATTATCATTAAAATGTGAAAATTAAAATGACGGGTAATAATAGATTATGCAACGCTATCTCATGACCAAATTCGTACAAATTCGCACGAGTGATTAAAAGGTGGCTAATTCGTTCGAACTCACTCGATGGTTTGTCGAAACCCACGTGATGGTTAGGTTTAGGGGCGGAGTCAGGGGTAGGTCATTCGTACGAATTCATACGAATTGGGCAACTCGTAAAATATGTAAGATTTAGCAAAAATCTTATTAATTTGTACGAGTGAGGTCGCATGAATTCGTACGAATTAGCCACCTCGTAAAATTCGTGGATTATGACAAAAATGTTACGACCCTGCGAAGGGTCACTCTTCTACCAGAAGCCAGTGATTATAGTTTATGAAGTTATAAATATGTACATTTTTCTTACAAAACCGCATGGCTTCGCTTCAGAAGGCCTTAATTAACCCCTGGAGTCGCATGGATTACTTTTATGATGGATGGATGCACTTTTTAGGGCTTCAAAATCTCAGGTACCATTCACTCCCATTATAAAGCTGGGAAGAGCCAGGATATTTTTTTATTTAACTATGTTTGGCTAAAAAAAGAAGCTCATTAAGACCTAGGATGGCTTGAGAGTGAGTCAATTATGGGATCATTTTCATTTTTGGCTGAACAAACCCTTTAAAGTCTGGTTGTGGACTCCAGAATTCAAAACACAAGATCCACTTTATCAAACTTCAAAGAGTAATAATTTATTTGTCTATTCTGTTGTCTTTTGGTCTTTAATGCAAAGCCAAATGATTGTGACTTAGGATTTTTACACCATAGCAACTGCTTAGCAACACACTAAAGACGCATAACACCCTGCATTTACCGCACTAAAGCTCTTAATCTACCACACACACACACACACACACACACACACACACAGAGCTGCATGTACTCTTGGCTGATTCCTCTGTAATGAGGCGTTTGTTCTTCACCTGTGTGTGCAGGAGGGATTGCACAGGTGTGCTTACACAGCCCTAATTAATATGATTAAGCTCATTTAGAAGCAGAACTAGTTAATTAAGCTCATTTAGTAACATGCTGTTCTCATTTCCTTTTCCAGCCAAACACATAAACGAGACCGCTGGGTGATCAGGCGTTCTGCGGGACCGCCACTGATCCCAGATCTGGATGTATGATGCATTTGATTGACACGTGATGATATTAGGTTTGCGAATCCCCTGGTGGTCAGTGGAGGACCTGCAGGAGGTTTGTGAGTTGATAAAAAGCTAAAAAAAAAAACAAAAAAGATCCAAAATAAAACACTTACAGATACAAAAAAAGAAACGTGAAGATGCAAATGTGTCGTTAAAGTCACCATGAAATCAATGCAGTATTTATTATAGATGATTTATCCCTGCACATCATAATTCATGTTCCTGGTAATCTTGTAACAAAATAACTTCCCCTTCCTCTTGCAGCTTCTCTTCTATGATGACGAGGGCGGAGCAACCTGTCACTCACATGAGATCCACCAATAGCAAACCACAACCATTCCAATCACTCCCCCACAGACAAAAATCGAGCCCCGCCCACATTTGTTCTTGCTTCAGAAGCAGCTTCAAATGTCACAACGAGGAAGAAAAGACTATCACAACTTCCGTTTCATTCCGACTTTCACAAAATTTTGAAGAAATTCAAGAAAATATTTCAGGTCAAATGGCTGATAAAGTTTGTGAATCCCTGATTTAAACAAATATTAAACATATACATACAAAATGCTAATATTTATCCAGGTTTTATATACCTCCTTTCAGGCCTTCACCTACAACACCTCTCACATTTATACGAGATGTCAAGAATGTATTGTTCGGCATCTGTAATAGAGAAGCAGCATTCAGTCCCAGTCTCTTCCGAGCTCAGGTTCACTCAGCAGTCCGGGATTTTGAATTAGTCGACGCTGACCTCACTAATTGGTCATCAGCATAAATAACGAGTCAATGAGCTGAACTCACAGTGTGTCATAAATCAAACACTTCAGGCTGCTCAGGGTTCAGTGTGAAATTAATCACTGTCTCTATTAATGATGTTACCACACACACACACACACACCCTATTAATGACGCTGCTGTGTGTTGGAGACAGGAGCTGTAAATCAGCGCTGATAAGAGTCTGCAGCTCCAGCCACTAAATGACCCCTCGCTCTCCTTTACTAATGGTCTGGATGCAGTGCTGCCATATATTATACATGTGCAATATAATATATGTGGAAAATATGCTATTTGTGAGCTGTGCATATGCTCTAAACTATCATGTAATGATTACTCTCATCTATAATGTTTTGTCTGTTTATTGTAATAATATACCATGTATAATTTAAACATTATAGCTTGATTGGAAGTGACACACAATGAAAATATTCAGTTCACACAAGTAATATTTAGCTTTTTCTTTAAATGTCACGTCTCATTTTTCATCTCCATCTTTTCATTGATACTTTTAGCGCTGGATAATTATGATTTTTTTAAGCAGCAGCAGATTCAATGAACGTTTGCCTATAAGGATGTTGAATTAAGGCTTCTCTCTGATAACACTAGACTTAATATGTATTAAAAAATAAATAAAAAATAAGTTACTCTGAAGTCATTTAGTCACTTAACCCAATAAAAGGGTATATTACCAAAAAATATATAAAATCTAGAAGGAAAATAAATCCTAAAATCTAAAGAAAACTCAATACTGGGACCATTTTATTTTTTCCATTTATGTAAATAATCTACCATTCATTTTCAAACATTCAACTTTATGCTGATGATACTGTCATATATGCATCTAATTCTGATTCTCTACAAATACAAGTATCGTTTCAGTCTGATTTTAATATTTTACAAGACTTGCTTTTGTATAATAAGTCCTATATTATGATTTTTGGTTCTAGACAGAAACCTAAATCCAAAACTTGTTGATACTAAAAAAGTTGATACTATTAAATATTAAAATTATTGTTAAATATTAAAATTATTGCAAATTGCTGGATGCCTCTATTTCCCACATGGAATCAGTAATAGATTAATCTTTTGACAAGTAAGACTTGAATCCGCGTCCGTTCCACACACAAACATTTCATAAGACTTCGAAAGACCGGTTACAGAAGTCATGGAGGTTTGCAATATATAAAGGGTGAATAAAAGAATTGTCATTTTTATGTGAACTATTCCTTTCTTTTGTATTTTAAAAAAATGGGAAGAAATAATCACAAGAAAATAACACTGAGAGACACAGGTTGGACGTCTCCGGAAACAAACAGACTCAAAACTCATCATGTTGATGCTATAAACTGACTGTCCTATTATTATCCTTGACAGAAGCACTCATGAGGTATTGTGTGTTTCTCTGGAGCCGAGATCCAGTCGCGGGACACTGAGATTAATGCTGTGTCTCAACACAAACCCTGATAATTTGGGTCACATTGTAACAGCGGCGGCAAGAATAATGACTCCCGCACCGGATGATCAGAACCAGCAAACTGTACGGTGAAGGTTAAACTGTGTAATAGCTTGAAATGAATAGCGTGAGCTCACAGCGCTGACAGAGCCGTGTTATTTACAGTCTGAACAGCCAAACACACCACAGATCTGGAGTAAACACAACTTCTGCTCATAAACACTCTCTGCTGCCTCAGTGTTATTAACATGACAAGTCAAACATCACTTTACTACTTTATATTTAGGGTTAGTGATCTGGACAAACACATAACAATAAGCTCTTCTGACTTGGGCCAATAAGTAAGCAAAACAACCTAGCAAACATTTAGCAATGCATTTTATTTGCGGCATGTTTCATAACCCAGTAAACCGCATACTTACACTGCATTTTAGGCATGATAAAAAAAGTCCTGTCTAGATCAAGAGGTTTTGAAACACACCCGGACTGTAGTTGTTCTGGTCGTGTTATAGTGCACGCGCTGAAGATGTAGAGATGTTGGAGAGTCACTGTGAGTATTGACTCTGTTATTGACTGTAAGTCCAGACATCAGTCTGAAGACCTCATCTGTAACCGGACATCACAACTGATTACAATCGCTTTGAACGGCTTTCCTTAATTTAATTTAATTTAATTTATGTCTACTTAATTTAAATCATAGTGCAGTTGGGTATGCCAATGTTAATTTACCTTAAATAAACGTTAGAATATTATATATATATATATATATATATATATATATGTGTGTGTGTGTGTGTGTGTGTTTATTTTTAATATATGAATATGAATTAATTTTATATATATATATGTGTGTGTGTGTGTGTTTATTTTTAATATATGAATATTAATTAATTTTATATATATATATATGTGTGTGTGTATGTGTGTGTGTGTGTGTTTATTTTTAATATATGAATATGAATTAATTTTATATATATATATATGTGTGTGTGTGTGTTTAATATATGAATATGAATTAATTATATATATATATGTGTGTGTTTATTTTTAATATATTAATATGAATTAATTTTTTATATATATATATATATATATATATATATGAATTAATTTAATATTTAATAATAAATTAATTAAAAAATATATAAATATATATAGATACCTTTTAACATAAATAAAGAAATAATCAATCTTTAAAAATATCTAATATATAATTTATAATAATAATAATAATAATATCTAATGTATAATATTTACATATCTATTTACATATATTTATATACTTTACAAATAATTAATATATATATTTTTTTTTTTTTTTACATATAAATAACATTAATTTATCTATATAGTTAATAAATAAGCATTTAAAAATAATATTAAATCTTTATGTATATATATATAAAAACATTAATATTTTATATATATATATATGTGTGTGTGTGTGTGTGTGTGTGTGTGTGTGTGTGTGTGTGTGTATATATATATAAACTTTTTATGTTAGATGCTATTAATTCTGATTAAATGATTATCTATCTATATATTTATACACACATATGTATATATATATAGGCTATATACATTTTTCAGACAGCGAGTTAAATTTGAGTTTTTATATTCTGTTAAATTGTGATTATTTTTGAGCTCTACACATCAGTAACTGTAGGTCATTTCAGTAAACACACGAGGACTGAATTACAGAAGAATAGGATACATCTCAACTGCGTTCCCAGAAGTCCCACCTCAATCATCCCACTCCAAACACACACACACACACACACACACACTCTCAGCTGTACCAGGAACAGTTGAGTTCGGTGTGACACACAGCATCTGTCATCTGGACAATCAATGGTTCCTCTCAGACACACACTCCTGAAAATGAGCACGAACGGAGAACCCAATCCTCTCCGGGGAGAATCACATGAAGAACTGCTCAGTTTCTCCGGCAGAACCACTGATGCCAGACACGGATCTACAGTTTCCCTGATGCGCACATGGAGACATTTTTCCACTGTATTTTTTAGCCGTGTCATCAAATAGCATGTAGATGAGATTCAAAGTGACAGACTTCAGGAGAATATAACCTCTCACATGTGTAAACTTGAGCGCTCGATATCACGCTGGGGAGCTCGTGAATGTTTGTCATGATTGTGACTTATGGCTGTTTTATTAATTCATATCTGCTGTTCTCATTTCTCCAGCCTCAGAGGAACCTGATGAACCTCCTACAGTGACTCTCACATGTCTGAGAGCAAAGAGAGAATTATCAGAGAATCTGTGCTTTATCACTAAAGCTAAACAAGCTCAATCTTAATTTTTTTTTAAAAAGAACAGTTTTTACACAAACATATATGTATATATAATCATAATAATAATAATAATAATATTATATATATATATATATATATATATATATATATACATATACACACACACACACACACACGTGATTAATTGTGATTAATTGATTTGACAGCACCAATATATTGGTTTATATATATATATACATATTTTATTATTTTATTTATTATATATAATTTTTTTTATTTTTATTAATTATATTAATTTTTTTATTTTATAAATATATATATTCTTTTAAAAAATCGTTAAAATATAAAAAAATTATTTACATATATAATTAAGTATTTAAATATAAGTATTACATCTGTGTATGTATATATATATATATATATATATATATATATATTTTTTTTTTTTTTATGTCTTATTTTTTACGATTAAATTTTTTTATTATTTAATTTAATTAGAATAAAAACAATTACAACCTAAATTCAGGTGGCAACTAAATTGAACAAATAATAAAATGAGAAGAAGAAGAATTTTATAATAAACAACTATTAACTCTGGAAAACAGCTTATTTTATCCATCAGTGGATAGAGACACACACGGCTCATCACCTCTCTCTCTCTCTCTCACTCTCTCTCTCTTCCTGTCTTTCTTTGTCTCTGTCGCTCTCTTCCTTTGCCCTTTTATCATCAAAGACCACATCTGTTCCTTCGCTGCCTCTTAAGTGTGCTTGCGTTGCCTTGACCGACACTCTTGCATTGTTAGCGAAGTGAAGGAGTAAAAATAAACAGGCCTGAGAATGAGAGGGCGTACCTTCCTAAACATCAATTGTTGCGGCAGAGGAAGAGAAAATCCCACCGTGAGAGTGTCGCCGCGGTCATTTCCGATAAACGTGTCGGTGCGTTGACAGTATCAGCGGGATTTCAGCTGTGAAATCTGAGCAGTGCATTTGTTCTGCTGACCTGGTGTCAGTCTGACCTCTCGTTCATCTCCAGGTCTCGGATGTTCCCGGCCGGAGACACCATATCAGGCCTGGGCAGAATGAGAGGAACAGCGAAGAAAACATTGTGAAACAATTCTAGATAAACCTGTCACTTTAAAAGGGGGTTTCATTTATGAACACCTCATGGATTATGAGTTTAAAGTCTTATTGAAGTTTGTGATCTCAAGTTAAAGGGTTAGTTCACCCAAAAATGAAAATTGTCAGTAATTACTCTCCCTCATGTTGTTCCAACCCCGTCAGACTTTCGTTCATCTTCTGAACACAAATGAAGATATTTTTGATGAAATCTGAGAGCTGTCTCACTCCTCCATAGGCTTCTCTGTTAGTGAAACTTGCCGGCCCAGAAAGTTAGTAAAGACATCGTTAAAATAGTCCAAGTGACTACAGTTGCTCAACCTTAAAGGGATACTTCAGGATTTAGCATTAAGCTTTATATTAGTAGAAAACCTGTAGTATTTTCGAATTACCGTGCTTCCCTCCCTCATACCCCCCTGAGACGAGAGATTTATGTATTTTTTGTCTGGAAAAAATCCTCCGATGACGCAAAAATCGTCATTTTGCGTCATCGGAGGATTTTTTGCCCAGAGGCGAGAGACTACAGCCAGTAGGAGGAGCTGTCCCGCATTATTTCAACCCGCCCATAGAGGGATCTCACTCACAGAATGTACACATAGTGTCAGCCATCTTTCTTTAGAAGCTAAGCTAGCAGGCTCTTGCTCTGTGGAGAAAGCGGAGTAGTAGGAGAAAGCTGAGTAGTAGGAGAAAGCTGAGTAGTAGGGGTTACCATCCTCTTTTTCCCGGACATGTCCGGCCGTCGAGATCGTCCATATGTCCGGGATTCAGCTTTTGCTTTCTGCAGTCGCCATTCATTGTTTACATGCACACCTTTTGTTTCAATCTAACTGAATTCATTCCGATTGGTGAATCTGAATGTAGTGTTTACATGAACGCTAAACAAGTGATCGGTTGATGTGCGTTATAGCATTGCTAAGAAATTCCCGCTCCTCCGTGAGAGATACGAGACCAGTGCGTCTCACAGGTGTCACTCATCAGTAATGACGCCACCGGCCTCGCGCCGTTCTCCCGCGCCCCTCAGTCTCGTCCTGCTCGACACAGTAAACATGATGAATGGCGACTGTAGAACGCAAAAGCCGATTCCCGGACATTTTGGGCGATCTCGAAATCCCGGGCAGACTCGTCACGGAGTCTCACTAGTAGCCTAGCCTTGTTGTTTTCAACTGCGCTCTCTTACCGGTAGGCGTGGCTTGGGAGTGGCCTCCTAGGGCAGTGAAGCAAGTGCATTCTGGGAGTTGTTGTCTTTCATCCACATAAGCCAAAAATACATTTTCTGGCTTTTCTCAGTCTAGAAGGCTCCAAATTCAAAAATAATTTCACATTTCTTCTACATAAATGACCTATTTTAAATACACTTTCATCTTTCCAGAGGTGAAGTATCCCTTTAAGTTTATCAAGCAACGAGAATACTTTTTGTGCGCAAAAAACAAACAAAAATAACGACTTTATTCAACTCTTCATTTTCTTCTGTGTTTCTCTGAGTGAGTTCACGAGTGTAACAGCGCAGCGCTTCTGGGTTGTACGTCAGAACAGAGGCTCACTATTGGCCGACGCTGGTCATGTGATGCTGGCCAGTAGTGAGCCTCCGTTCTGACGTACAGAAGCGCTGTTACACTACAGATTCTTTAAAGCTTAAGAGTTCAAATATGCTTGAACAAAACTGCATGAAGCACTAAGAACAAAAGTAGCATTCTATTAACATAAATAATTAACACAATTAATAATTAAATTGCATGAATACTTTTCAGTGAACGAGTTTATAAATTAGGTGACAATAATTTACAAGATTCCATTTGTTAACATTAATTACATTATTTAACATAGACTAAATACTTCTAAAGCATGTATTAATCTTCCTTGATGTGATTTTCAACATTTACAAATCTGTTCATATTATTTAACGCACCTGAGCTCTCATAAACATGTATTTTTAGTAACTAATATTAACAAAGATTAAATGTATTGCTCATTGTTAGTTCACGTTAATGCATTAACTAGCGTTAACCAACGGAGCCTTACTGTAACGAGTCAGCAGAAGTTAGAGATGAATACGTTTAAGAGCTGAAGGAAACACAGGGTCGGATTGAGTCTTCCTGAGGATCATCCCACACATGTGAACGAGTCCTGAAGGAATGTTCTGGTTTAACACGAGTTAAGCTCTGCCGACACAAACCGATTTCAGTTACCAAGGGAAATAATGGAGACTCGTCCCTCGTCAAACTAAAAATCAGTTATTTGACAGTAAGTACAACACTTAAAAATGAGACTCCATTTATCGAAGTTGTAAAAAAAAAAAAATTATTAGTGGAGTACGTTTTATAAGAAAATATTTCAGTCTTTCAACTTCAAAATTTCACATCTACACTGAAAAATATTAGTTGTTGAAATTAATCAAGTTTTTTATCGTAAGTGGTTGCATTCAATTGATTTGATTTACATTTAAACAAATGCATTAAGTTGAACTCAACTTAATGCATTTGTTTAAATGTAGATCAAATCAATTGAATGCAACCACTTACGATAAAAAACTTGATTAATTTCAACAAATAATTTTTTTCAGTGTAATTCAGTGTATTACTTGCTGTTTCTTTGTAATTATTTGTGAATAAATCCTACACCACATTTTGTTGTCGCATTTATTTCTATAGCACTTTAGATTATTGTTTAAATAGCTTCATAGTAATAAACAGGAAAATAACTGTGTTAATGTTGCAAAATACACCAATTATGAAACAATTTCAAACTCTACAGTACAGAAGACAACAGTGCCATTATTCAGCTCAAGCTTCAGTGTTTATTCAGTTTAGGTCATAAAATAACGTATTTTCTTTGTCTGTGTAAATATGTATCCATTAACTATTTCCAAAAGGGGGTAAAGCGCTAACTTCCACACAATACATGCAGGTCAGGATACCTGAAAATACTGCAGAAATGCTGGCCCGAAATTTACTTCCATCAAGACTACAAAACTGTAACCATTAAGTTTTTTTTGTTCAAAAAAAAAAAAAATTAAAACAAAACAAATAAATAATTTTAGGCCTAAAATGAACACTCGCCAAGCACCAAATGCGAGTTAAGATCTGCATTGGTGAGTAGTGAATATGAAACGGTGTCAATCACCAGATGGCTAGTCATATTTTTATGAAATCTAACAACGCAATGTTGTGCGAATATGAACATGAACAAATGTGAAGGACGCTCAGGACAGACCAGCGCTGCTTCGTCACATCAGTTTAAGCCTTGGCAAGCTAAATATTCAAGCGCAATAGTTATTGAAAGGGAACTCGATTCGTTATTCAGCCGGAAACAGAAAGCTGCATCTCAGACAGTGTGTGAATACTGAATTACGCTCTAAAATGCAGTATTACGCAGACCAGAAGAGTAATTGGCAAAGTCACTTTGTAAAGAAAGAGAAGTGCCCGCGTAGCCTGGAAATCCAGACATAAATCTGAAAGATTAAAGGTGCTCTAAGCGATGCCACGCGTTTTTTAGGCCAAACATTTTTTTGTCACATACAGCAAACATCTCCTCACTATCCGCTAGCTGCCTGTCCCCTGAACACACTGTAAAAAAACGCGGTCTCTCTAGACACCACAGGCTCCACAAACGGCAACAAAAACAAACTGGGCTCACCCGCACTACGAAACACAACAAACAGTGTTCCAGCCAATCACCGACAAGAAGTATTTGAGGGGTGTGGTTTGGGGGTTAGTGCACATGAAGGGGGTGTGGAGGAGAGAGAAGCATGAAGAGGGAAGTTTGAATTATGGCCGACACACGACCAAATAGACGACGTTCCGATGAACAAATTGCAAAGAAGAGGGACGAGGATAAGGGACGCGCAAAGTACCGAATTTACATCGGAAAAGCCTTGGAAAGGTGGGAGAACTCCACCGGCAGAAGGGCTTCCAATCCGACATTCAGTTGCTCTGTTTTTGCAGAACAGGTAAATCCATTTTTATTTCTGAACTGACGTTCATGTTCGCCAAACCAACACAAGGATGTAATTAGCTAGAACTATGCAGTCAGCGTTAACTTTGGTGAATAACGTTACAACATATATGTTTCTAGCAGCTAGCGATCAATCTCTATTGTAAATGATCAAGCAAATTCAAGACAATTTGTGTGAATGATTGTTTTCACCCACTGTTTGTTATGAATTTGAATGTTCATTTATAGGCTGTTGACAATTTTGACTAAATTTGTTTGCGCCGCCGCCGTTGTTTATGCTCACTGGGAAACGCGAAGCTAACGTTATCATGCTATTATTGCGTCCTTGTATGGGAGCTATAGTTATAACCTCAGGTGGCGAAACGATATTAAGATAATATTTCTCTTTTTCTGCATTCTGTTCTGCAATATATAAAAGCATTTATCTAACTTGGCGACATTACACACTGAAAGAAGTATCAGTAAAACTTAACTTTGTTTTTAGTGACTACTTTGACTTTCCTTTATGCCGGAAGGGAGGGGAGGAGGGAGGAGACGGGATGAGGAGGAGGGAGGGTCTAGCTAGCCTCCGTTTTGTTTGACAACAATTCAAATGTCAACAAGAAGTTACGACTCCCGGCATCGCTTAGAGCACCTTTAATGGTCTGGCGTTGACTAATGAAGCTCGGCCAGCTCGAGGGGCGGCACCAAGCATGCATTTGAAAATCTCACTGCACGCAATTGGATAACACTATGACCAATCACAACAATAAACCCCATACGCTTAGCTACCAGCGGAGATAACTGGTAGATTAGACTCTTACCGTATCCGATCGGCAAAACAGCAAAAACGCCCTTCTTGCAAAGGAACGATTCGAGCGGCGTCTTCTGTTCCTGTTTTAGATAAAAAGCCAAGTCTAACTCGTTCATTGTAGCGGCCAAAGCCGTTTCAAACAACTGGTGTTCATCCAGAGCCATCTTGCAATGTTTACTAATGACTTCGACGTCGCAGCGCTGTCGTCATCTCGCCTCTGGCCCGCCTATCTCAGATAACCCGATGTGATTGGTGCAGCTCAGATCGAGGGGCATATTTAATGAGCATCATTACTGGACACCAGAGTAACTCGCTGAGCAAATTCAACTTGTGCTCTCGCGAGAACTCTGGATTTCCAGGGTAGTATTACGCAGGCCAGAAGAGTAATTGGCAAAGTCACTTTGTAAAGAAAGAGTAGTGCCCGCGCACATACGCATTCAAACGCACACGCCTATAGACCAAACGCGTAATACGCATGTGCATGCCGTCACAGATTCACGTTTTTGAAGTTTACACGGAGATGATAACGGTATCGCTTTCAAAAAGTTGTAACTCACCGTTTGACACTTTTAAACCTTACCACTGTTGTGTAAATGAACGGCCAGAACGCATTAAATGTTTTCTGTTCTCACTTGAAAACGGTGTCGTGTAAGTTAATAACTAATGATTTTTACAACAGAAATGAATCAATTAAAAACTTACTTGAGCTGGACAATGACTTTCTTCTAGAGCTGCTGTACAGCCAAAACTATCTCTGTTGCATTAATTTTCTATTATCACTGTAAAGCTGCTTTGAAAACAATCTGTATTGTAAAAGGCGCTTGACTTGAACAGCTAAATTACCAAAAAAATTATGTCAAAAAATGCCCAGACTTGCCAAGTATCCCAGTAAACACAGTCAGTTATGGCCATAGAGAAAGATGTGTGACAGTATCAGTATATTGGATCTATACATTTGCTCTTAAAGTGACAGTAGCTGAATATTCCTGTTGCTGTCTGTGTTTTTAATGTTAGGCAAGGCAAGGCAAGGCAAGTTTATTTATATAGCACATTTCATACACAATGGCAATTCAAAGTGCTTTACATAGGAGAAATTAAAACAATTAAAAGAAATAAGAATAATTAAAACAGTTTAGAAAAATAAAATACAATACAGTACAGCACAAACAGTCGGACGAACAGCGGCACAGTGCTCATTCAGTAAATGCATAGCTAAACAGAAGTGTTTTGAGTCTGGATTTGAATGTGACTACAGTAGGAGCACATCTGATCTCTTCTGGAAGCTGGTTCCAGCTGTGGCTGGCATAATAGCTAAAAGCAGACTCGCCATGTTTAGAGTGAACCCTTGGTATTTCTAGCTGATATGATCCTAATGATCTGAGTGATCTGTTGGGTTTATATTCAGTGAGCATATCTGCAATGTATTGAGGTCCTAAGCCATTGAATGATTTATATACCAGTAATAATACTTTAAAATCAATCCTAAATCTAACTGGGAGCCAGTGTAAAGACCTAAGGACTGGTGTGATATGTTCATATTTTCTGGTTCTGCTTAGAATCCTGGCGGCAGCGTTCTGTATGAGCTGACACTGCCTTATGGTCTTTTTGGGAAGGCCAGTGAGGAGTCCATTACAATAATCCACCCTGCTGGTGATGAAAGCATGCACAAGTTTCTCTAAGTCTTGTCTGGAAACAAAGCATCTAATTCTTGCAATATTTTTGAGATGATAGTATGCTGATTTAGTTATTGCTTTGACATGACTACTGAAGCTAAGGTCTGACTCTAGTGTCACACCAAGATTCTTGACTTGATTTTTAGTTGTTTGACCCCTAGAGTGAAGGTATGCGTTCACCTTGAGAACTTCATCTTTGTTTCCGAACGCAATGACTTCAGTTTTGTCTTTGTTTAATTGAAGAAAGTTTTGACACATCCAACTGTTGACTTCATCAATGCATCGGCACAGGGAGTCAATGGGGCTGTAATCATTAGGCGATAGGGCTAAGTAGAGCTGTGTGTCGTCGGCATAGCTGTGGCAAGCAATTTGGTTATTTCTCATTATTTGGCTCATTGGGAGCATATACAGGTTGAACAAAATGTTAATAAAATAACAAAAGACAAAGAACAAAAATCACAGCTCTTGACTAAATAACTTTAGTAACTTTAATAAGGATTAATCTGTTTAATGTATACAGTCAAGACAATCCAGTGTTATTTTACATTGGATTATTTTATCTAATATCTCTACCTGAAAACTACTGTTACCTGTCTTTAATAATGTTTTTAATTGATATGAGTTAGGCTAGTAGTTTTAGCAGTGGTATCAAAATTGGAATAGAGAATTGTGAATTATCACTGGTATCTAACATTTTTGTTAACAGACATAACTGTGTGTTTTGGCCAGAAAAAAATATTTATGGCTGATAAATGTTCTCAAGTCTCCGGCCATTGGCAGGTGTGGCAGAAAATTTGTTTTAAAACATTTCAAAAATGTAAAATAATAATAATAATAATAATAAACAACAGCACAACACGCCATTGATAGAAACAAAAACATGTAATATCTCTGACCCGATCCAACAGAAGCTACTGAACAAACTGTGATATTTAGCAATACTTCTGCAAAAAAAAAAAGTAAAATATTATAATCTATCAGAAACCCTTTCCGATCACAGACGCCACAGTGAATCCCCAGGGCATCGTTCTTCTCGTCGTATACGCCATGGTTTCAGCAACTGCTGCCCGGCGGGGCCTTAAACAACTCACGCAATTCATTACGCAGGGTTTGAGAGTCTATGGCAGTCGGCCATGCGAATGCTTTCCTCAGGGTAACAGCTGCAACACAACAGATGTGCCTCAGTCTCACACACACACACACACACACACGTGCACATCACAAACACTCACAGAAACCTCTGTGCACCGCGGCCCGTTCTGTTTACACTCATCCGCTCCGACTCGCAGTGACAGGCGTTCCCCAATCACAGCTGTTGATCCCAGAGTTACAGTAACAGTTGTGCATGTTAAGCTTTCATCTGAGAAAAGAGGATCTATAGCCTAGAGAAGCGTTCTTGTAAATTGTTAAGTATTGTACATGTGTCTTTTACATATACACAATCCCAGAATGCACTGCTACAAGCTCGGGTGGGGGGGCTATTTTACCTAACATTTAATAGAAGAACAAGCTTGATCTACATGCTTATGTCACACACTGGAATCAATTCGGCCGACACATAGATTGATAAATGGATATTAGTCCATTTATATATTTCAAATATATAACTCAAATATATATTTCATCACGGCCGGATGAAAACGCTAAATTTTCCAAATTGACAGAGTGTGTTAAAGATATAAAAGATTGGATGACGCGTAATTTTCTTTTATTAAATCCAGACAAGACAGAGGTAATACTTATCGGTTCAAAAAACCGCCCACAAAACCTCGCACAATACAACTTTAACATCATAGGATGTCCTGTTACTTTATCCTCTACAGTAAAAGACCTGGGTGTTATACTCGATTGCAACCTGTCTTTTGAAAATCATATTTCATATGTTACAAAAACAGCCTTTTTCCACCTTAGAAACATTGCTAAGCTACGTAATATGCTATCAGTTTCTGATGCAGAAAAGTTAGTTCATGCATTCATGACCTCGAGACTGGATTACTGTAATGCTTTATTAGCTGGTTGTCCTGCATCCTCAATAAACAAGCTACAGTTAGTCCAAAATGCCACCGCTAGAGTTCTTAGAAGATCAAGAAAATATGATCATATAACACCGATTTTATCATCACTGCATTGGTTACCTATAAAGTTCCGTATTAATTACAAGGTATTGCTACTGACTTATAAAGCCCTAAACGGCTTAGCTCCAGTCTATTTAACGGATCTTCTATCACCCTATAATCCATCGCGCTCTTTAAGATCACTAAATTCAAGGCTTTTGGTCATACCTAGGATATTCAGAACCACCAAAGGATGGAGAGCATTTTCACATTTGGCTCCAAAACTCTGGAATAGTCTTCCTGATACTGTTCGTTGCTCAGACTCGCTCTCCCAGTTTAAAACTAGATTAAAGTCGCATCTCTTCAGCCAGGCATTCATATAATCCTACAGTTCAAACTACAATCCGGCCTCTAGCTCATAAATGCCAGAGGAGAACTGGCCCCCGACTGAGCCTGGGTTCTCCCAAGGTTTTTTTTTTCTCCATTAGGTCACCTGATGGAGTTTTAGGACACCATTAGGTCACTTGATGGAGTTTTTCGGTTCCTTGCCACTGTTGCCTTTGGCTTGCTCAGTTGGGGATATTTTGGGGATATTTAATTTAATTTTATCAATCAATAAATTCCTCTTGAAACAAACTTTGTTGTATTATTTTAATTTAATACTGTGAAGCTGCTTTGATACAATCTGTATTGTGAAAAGCGCTATACAAATAAACTTGACTTGACTTGACTTGACTTAGTCATCTTTATATTTTGATGAAATTACATAAATTCTTAAATCGCCTATTTTCTGTTGAACAAAACTTCACTAAACATTATTTGTAGCAAGCCTCCCGTCCAATGATAGCTTGTTACTTTTGATATGAAACAAAGTATCAGCTTTCAAATTCTGCCAGTTATATTACGAAATTAAAACTAATTTCATCTCTGCCTCTTTAATACTACTAGTTACAGCACCAAATAAACATGAATGAAGAAGGAATGTTGAAAGATACAGAACAATTTACTGAAATGTGTCGTTTCTCATGTAATCGACCAATCAGTGTTCAATCGATCAAACCGCGGAGAGACGTCAATAAATCAGCTGGATGACAATATATCACACTTACCTCACTAAAGACATTCAGTGTCCAGAAATGTGTTAGTTAACTAGAGAAAAAAACTTGTTTGCTAAATATATGCATTATATTAGATGGGCCTATTCGTTATATTTTGACTTAAGCTGTCAGTGATCATTTCTCTATTATTTATAGCCTATGTTTGAATAAATGTCATGAAAACCAGTTTGTTTTTTTTGACAGCCATCATTTAAATGTTCATATTTCAACAAACTGGGGTAAAAATGTGATATAAAAACTTCCTTAAGTGCATTTTAAATGTTTGCATGCAAGTGTTTTTGTTTGAGTGTTGATTCTAAAAATAAATGCCTATTTAATTTTTGACTTTTTTGAATTTTGAATTTTAACCATTAATATTATAATAATGTAACATCTGACAGAGTTCCCGATATAGTTTAGTCGAGAGATTGTTTCCCTTAAGAAAAATTGACATGCACATGTACAGTTCCTGATAGGCTATCCAAATTAATCAATATCGAATTGAATCATATTGCATTGAGAGCTTGTGAATTGGAATTGAATCGATTCATGAAGTCATTTCTATAAAGATTTAACAGATTTAAAGGGATAGTTCACCCAAAAATCAATAGTTTCATTAGTGACATTCTTCAAAATATCTTCTTTTGTGTTCAGC
>CM038637.1:2106330-2116330 GCA_021554675.1 Leuciscus idus
GAAGAGACGAGACGAGACGAGAAGAAAAGAGACGAGAGGAGACGAGAAGAGACGAGACGAGATGAAGAGACGACGAGACGAGGATCTCAAAACCCAAATCTGCACAAATAAAATAAATTATAATAATTAAATGACTCAAAAACACAAATTTGCCTTAAAAAAAGCAATAGTACTAGAATAATTAAATAAATCAAAAACACAAATCTGTTAAAATATATTTTTAAAAAATGATAATAAGTTAATAATTCAAAAACAAATCTGCTAAAATAAAATAATTATATTAAATTCTATAATTCAAAGTAATGTCAATTTTAGGATTACACTAGCATATATATGTTAAAAGACAAACCATGTATATACTATGAATAAATAAAAAAAATGAAAAATGAAAAATGAAAAAAATCTGCAAAAATTATATAATAATAAGTTTAATAAATGAACATGTGTTAGGACAAACATCCTGGACTCTTAACTAGAGCTCTGAGAACCAATACTACACATCCTGAGAAAATAAAATAATTCAATAATAAAATAATTCAAAAACTCAAATCTGCTCAAATAATAACAGTTTAATCATAATAATTGTATCATTCAAAAACAATTCTGATTAAATAAAATAGTTTTATAAAATAATCATGCATTAACACAAGCGGACACACGTCCTGGACTCTCAAATAGAGCATTCATTTTCATAAATTTATTAACATTCATTTTCCTCCATAGAGCAACTGTGTACCAAAAAAAATAAAATTGAGAACTGCACACACACACGCACGCACGCACACACACACACACGTTTGATTCTATAATCGACTCCACTTGACTGGTCATACATCACCGAGCTCCTCACACACACACACACACACACACACACACACACACACAATTGTCCTATTCTCTCTACAGCCGCCCGCACATTTGCCAAGGTCGACACTAGGAAATGATACGGAGATAGTGTCAGTAGATTTATGTTCTTGCTCTCTCACTGTGTGTGTATTTACAGAATAAAAGCGCTCACCGATGGATCCTCTCTTGTCCTGCACTCTGCACTTAAATCACACAATGCCTCACGCAAGTGAATATGTGAATAATACAACAACATAAATAGACTTATCAATGCTTAAAGAGCAGCTATTCTGCTTTGCCATCCGTCTTGAGTGTGTAATGTTGGTGTTTGAGCATGAGAAAGGTTTCAGGAGTTCTTCTCTATACCAGTGTCAGTGTTTCTGAACTCCTGAAACGCCTCCATTGTAGTCTTGAGTTTCTTCCGGGAACGAACACGTCACAATATTCCTCATTATAATAATTCATGCGCAGAATAAAGGGGCGGGGCCTGGTTGAGTTAGTTAGTAGTGTGTTAAACTGGCGGTTATGGTAAGAGGCGGGACATTTCCTAAACACACTCGAAGCGCTCGACCAATCACAACACACTGCTCCAGCCGACCAATCAGAGCACAGTGTGCTTTTCTGAAGGAGGGGCTTCATAGAGACAGGAAGTAAACAGAGCATTACTGACAGACTGGGAAGTCTTGATTTTGTATGTTTTCCTGCTTGAATGTTGATTATTCTCCTCATATTCTCTCATTGTTGTATAAAGGACATAATAGGATTTAGTTTTTCCTCAAGCGGTGGCCTGTTTATGGTTAGATGAACATCAAGATAAACCATTGTGCATCTAGAATACGATGAACTTGAGGTGAATCGTATCGTACAAATGGGTTTCAAGAAATTTGAACAAACTGGTACATTTTTAATGCACTAAAAATGAGCAAAACATTGTTCAATAGGGAAGAAAAATTATTCGGCAAGATTTCTTTTAAAACTAGCATTAATATCCAACTATTAAAATATGAATGGGTCTCAAAACATGGATGATCATTTAGCCATTTAGCCAATAGCCATTTCTATTTTCCAGTCCCAATGGCTCTTAAAACAATGAAAGAAATGCTGAGAAAAGTATAAAAATAAATACAATACAATGCAATAATCAATTAATTGCTAATTGTTTAGTAATCATTTAGTCAATAAGTTTCCACTTTGCAGCATCAGTGGGCCTTAAAACAGAGAAATGCAGAGAAGAAATAAATTAAACAAACAAGCAAATAGTTAAGTTTGTTGTTTAGTCATCATTATCTTCCCATTTCCAGCCTCGCTCTCGCTTCTGTTCCTCTGTGTGTCTGAACAACACAACCACAGCCGATGAGAACTGAAGATGATGAAGATGATGAAGATGAGGCGTTCACAAGAGCCGAGAGTAACTGAGGTTTAGCTGAGATCAATTACCACTGTAAACACACTTTCTCTGACGGGAACTCTCATCCTCGCCTAATAGTATTAGCAGCTTAGTGTTTACACACCAACTAAAGGCATCAGAAGCTGAGCTGAGATCAGCAGACACACACACTGCAGTCTGAAATTAATTCTGTGTGTGTGTGTGTGTGTGTGTGTGTGTGTGTGTGTGTGTGTGTGTGTGTGTGTGTCCGATCGGTGTATAACGCATTTCCTCAGAAAATGGGCTTATCTGATCCTTGATTAGTGTTTATGGTGAATACACGCTGCTGATGTTCTGACTGCATCTGTGAAACCTTACAATAATGCAGGATGTTGTGAGTGTGTGTTGCTGTGTGACTGATAAGTGGTTTCTTTCGGGTCTAAACATAATCTGAGCGCTTTTGAGGCACTAAAATAGTTGCTGATAAGACTGTTAGTTAGGAAGACAAATAGCTTCAAAGATTCTAGTGGCACAGTTTCTGTTTAATACACACACACACACACACACACACACACACACACACACACACTATATATATAAAGTTCCCCTGATGGGGATTTCCAGCAACATCCTGGAGCACAGGTGTCCTGAAGAAGCAAGAACAGCCATAAAAGTTCACAAGTAGGAAAAATTACACCAAGACTAAATTAGATCTGAAGGATCGAACTGAAAAAAAGGGAAAAAAACCTTCCAAATATCTTTTTGCTCTCTCACTATTTATATGACCGGCCAGTATCTTAATAAGAAACTTTAATACACATCTTGACCGATTCTTTAGTGTACGTTCTTTAAAATAAAACAAAATAAATGTCACATTGTGACTATTTACTTATATTACGTTTCGTCGTATGTGAATAATTTTTTTGTGGATAGTATTAAAAAATATATAAAATGAATAAAATAAAAAATGCCTTAATATTGTGACTATTTACTTTAATACACATTTTGTTGTATGTGAAACATTGTTTAGTGTACAAATCAAAGTAATATTTCCTTTAATACACATTCTGTTGTGTGTGATAGATTTTTTTGTGCACATTATTTTTAATAAAATAAAATTTTAAAAATTACACAAAAAAAATATAGAATTAAATTAAATTAATAAAATTATTAAAATTAATAAGCTAAAAAAAATTATTATACATTTTATTTAATAAAATATAAAACTAGATTACATTTTTTTTTTTAAACAGGCTTGTCCTGAACATTTCCTCATAATGTAATAGTTCAGCCTCTTAAAAGGACTTTTATTTTCAGCTGAGATCATCAAAACTGCACAAACTATATGAGTTGTTTCAGGCTATTGCTGTAAGTCATGCAGGGATGAAATGCCATTTAAAGCAACACTAAAGATTATTTTTTTTAATTAAAATAATGTTTCCAAAAACGTATCAGTGGTTCATCAACTCGTAACAGGGTGAACGGCACTTCTGCATTCGCTTTGCGGCCCTCTATCGGCTATAACCACACTATGCAAGTTTGCCAGATCGGGTCGCGGATCTGTAGTTCGAATGAGACATAAGAAACTACAAATTTGACTTGCTTTACGGCAAGCGTTACAATAGTCAATATTTAGTTTTTCTTCGTTTCTGATGTCGCAATACATCATACTTTCATAAAATCATGCAACATACTCTACCTTGTCTGTGGACATTGTTATTTAAACATAAACAGCGAGCGTGCGACGGTAGGCTAAATTATTTACGACAGCGCTAATGGACAATTCCGCTTCCAACCTGTAGGGGGACCGACGAGGAGAAGTGCTTTAGTGTTGCTTTAAAGCTACCTTAAAAGTTACAGCAATTATGTCAAATAAGGATAGACTTATAAAAGAAGCGTATATGGACATACATGGAGATTCTGAATCAAAAACAGATCCTGTTACTGAAGTCAAATGTATCGCGAAGGGCATTTCATGAGCCAAAACCTAATGTGTGACCTGGAAATCCTTACAATGAACGATCAAATTCTGTAAAAAAAAAAAAAAAAAAACACTTCATAAAGAAGATGTGCTTTAAAACAAAGCCAAACAGACTAATTTGCCTAAAGGCCGTTTGTCGTGTCCTTTAAGTGTTCATGAGATTGAGTTCAGTCCTGTAAAGCGGCCTGTGCTTCGGTTTATGAGCCTCCTGACGGCTTTAACATCTCAAACACAAACACGGCTGTAAACAGATTAAAAGCTCCATCTCTGAGCTGTAGGAACTGTTAACCTGGTTGTGATCAGAACGAGGTCAAACGCAGGACAAACCGCATTATTAGCGCTATACATCAAAACCAACAGACAGGAGCTACAATTATCATCTTCTCTCGTCGCCATAAATTAAAGCTCCGCAAACACAGCAGCGGAGTCACAGGTACAGGGGACATTCCTCCAGCTCTCAGGTGATCTGGCCTGAGGATCAAACACACACACACATTATTTACAAGCTCTCACCTGTCACTCAGAAGCACAACTGACCTGGACAAACACCAACTCAACTCCAGATGACCTGAACACAGGGCCAAAGGTCAAACACCTGAACTGGGTCATACATATATATATATATTATATGTATGGCATAGTCAACATTTGAAGCGGATCAAAAAAAGTTAATCAAAGTTGTCCTAAGACAAGAACGGGTATTGTTAAAAATTCATGTAGAACTTTGATGAAAGGTTTTGATCCACTTCAAATGTTAACTACTGTTATATGTGTGTGTGTGTGTGTGTGTGTGTGTGTGTGTTAACTACTGTTTATATATGTGTGTGTGTGTGTGTGTGTGTGTGTGTGTGTGTGTGTGTGTGTGTGTGTGTGTGTGTGTGTGTGTGTGTGTGTGTGTGTTAACTACTGTTTATATATATTTATGTGTGTGTGTGTGTGTGTGCATATATACACATACACACTACGATTCAAAAGTTTGTGGTTCTGGTTTTGTACTGTTTTAAAAAAAAAAGTCTCTTCTGCTCATCAAGGCTGCATTTATTTAATAAAAAATACGGTAAAATCAGTAATATTGTGAAATATTATTACAATTTAAAATATCTGTTTTCTATGTGAATATATAGTAAAGTGTAATTTATTCCTGTGATCAAAGCTGAATTTTCAGCATCATTACTCCAGTCTTCAGGGTCACATGATCCTTCAGAAATCACTCTAATATGATGATTTGATGCTCGAGAAACATTATTATTATTAATGTTAAAAACAGTTCTGATACCGTGATTTGTTCAGGATTCTTTGAGAAAGTTCTAAAGAACTGCATTTATTTGAAACAGAATCTTTTGTAACATTATAAACGTCTTTCCTGTCACTCTTGATCAATGTAATGCGTCCTTGCTGAATAAAAGCATTCATTTCTCTCCGACCCCAAACCTTCTGTCAAGCACTCAACACAAGTATTGCGCAACACATCGCATGATATTTCACATAAGTGAATACATGAGAACAACCGTTCATAAGTGTTATTATTGTGCTTCCGGTATGCAAGTTATTATATTTACATGTTCTCACACTAGATGTTCTGTCAGCATTCAGACATTCATTTAAAGACACACTGGGTTTGTGCCGGAGGGAACACACACACACACACACTCTACATGATACTATATTTTTGTGAGCAGAAGAGAAAAACAGCAGCCAAAGGGAGTGTGTAGATTTCCCTAAAGACATCTGAACTAACAAACAGCCACAGGCCGGCAGACACACACACACACACACACACACACACAGAGCTACTCATTAACCAGCACAACACACACTGACCTGCAATTTAGTGGCCAATAAATAACAAGTAACTCTTCAGTCAAACGTACCGCTGCTGTTCACACACACACACACACTTACTTGATATGTGCTTGTAAATCGAAGGATGTTTCGACGTTTAAGATGCCTTCATTTGGCCGAATTTTAAGGTTGCAGAGAAGCATCCCAGAATGCATTGCGACAGACTTGGTTAAAAAAAAAAGATGGTGGAAAAAGTTATAGAAATATATATATATATATATATATATTGAAATAAAGAACAATTGAAATAAAGAACAAATAGAATCAAATATAATTTTTAATAATAATAATAAAATAAATTATATAATTTAATAATAAATAAAAATAAAAAAATAAAAAAAATAATAATAATAATAAAATATTATCTTTTTACTGATTAAAAAAACCTAAACTATATATTCTTTTTTAAAATGTTGCCTGGGCAGCTAACTGAAAGAAAAATAAGTTTAAGTTATACAATAACTAAAACTAATTTAAAAAACTTAATTGAAATAAAGCCTTGAAAACTTACTGAAATTAAATATGTTAAAAAATAAGTTAAAAAAAATTACAAAAACGATTTAAAAATTGTTTTCCTTATTTGAAATAAAGCATAAATAAAATATAAATTATTAATGGAAAATATCAATGTAAAAAAATAGTAAAAAAAAAAAATCAGATGTTGCTTTAGCAACTAACTGAAATAAAATAAGTTTAAGTAAAAATATAAAAATGACGAACTACTAAAAAAGATTTTCTAAATTGAAATAAAGCAGAGATAAAACAAAATATACATATTAGATTAAAAAACTTGAAATATATATATACACATACATACATACATACAATGTTGACTTTGCAACTAAAAATAAGTTTAAGTTAAAATACTAAAATTACTAAAAATAAAATTGAAATAAATTAAAAGCTAGCTAAAAATATTTTTTTTAATATTAATATTTTTAAGCACAAAAAAAAAAAAAAAAACGGATCAAAATAAAAGCTATTTCCAAATATGAATAAATAATAGTGAAAATAACACTAATGGTGAGCTCTATTGGAATAAACTGTGAGTTTAGTCATTTAAGGATGTTGTCTTAGAAGACATCAGTCTATGGCGGTCAGCAACTCACAGAACAGCGCTTTGTAAAATCACACCAAAGTTCATTTCAGCCCATCAATTATCCCGGCAGACTCAAGCACCGCATGACCTTTAGTCCACAGAGAAAAGCTCATAGTGCTACTGTAACCCGTCCGTGAGGTCAGAGGTCAGGGGTCACACGCCACCGCCTGGGATCTGACCCCGCCACAACCTGTTCAGTCCCTACACAAGAGCTAAAAACAGCAGCGTAAACGTATCCGCCTCCCAGAGAACGCTCCGATTGTCCGGCAGGGTCATAAATCAGGTCTAATTGGTTGTGTAAGCGAGAGCAGTCAGTGATGTCGAGTTACAGAAGAATCGAGCAGATGTTCCTGAGCTGTAATTTCACCGCGGTCAGCAGAACAAACACAGTTACTGTACTCTTAGTGCACTATGAAGACAGCAAGTGGACATCATGCATCATGATTCAAGCATCAAACACACGTCTTTATGGAGACGTGAGATCCAAACAATGATGAAACTGACCACGCTTGCCTGGACATAAACAGTGTCATATTACTCTCAGATCTGAGATCATATTTTAGCATCAAAAGCCATTTAATTCTGTGTATGTATCCCATCATGACTGAGCTTTGATGCAACGAGCAAAGTTATTTAAATATTTAGGCTCTACAGGTTTTCCAGCTTGAATGTTATTTTCCTCATATTCTCCATTGTTGCGGCTCCTCTCTTCCCAGTCTGTCAGTAACGCTCTGTTTACTTCCTGTCTCTATGAAGCCCCTCCTTCTGAAAAGCACACTGTGCTCTGATTGGTCGGCTGGAGCGGTGTGTTGTGATTGGTCGAGCTCTTTGAGTGTGTCTGGGAAATGTCCCGCCCCTTACCATAACCACCAGTTTAACACACTACTAACTAACTCAACCAGGCCCCGCCCCTTTATTCTGCGTATGAATTATTATAATGAGGAATATTGTGACGTGTTCGTTCCCGGAAGAAACTCTTTCAGGAAGTTCAGAAACACTGACACTGATATAGAGAAGAACTCCTGAAACCTTTCTCATACTCAAACAGAAACATTACACACTAAAGAAAGATGAACATGGAGAAAAAGCAGAATAAGAGCCCTTTAAAGATGTTAAATGACATTATTTCAGCGCAAATACACACAAGCTTTTGTCAAAATAAGACACAAATTAACGTTCTTCTTGTTCATTCAGACTTCAATCAACATCTTCAAAACATCCGTGAGAAAGTCATTCGTTTCCACTGAAACTATTGAGGAAATATTGATGTTCTGAGGCCCAGTGTAAGTGAAGACTGTGAGACGCACATAAACACAGCACACACTCGTTCATTAAACACCAAGATGACAAATCTGAAGGTGTCAAACAACAGGCAAGAGTCACCGAACATCCATCACTGTCTCTCAGATCTGTGTGTGCTTGGCATTCTCTCTCTCTCTCTCTTCACTGTCTCTCAGATCTGTGTGTGTGTGTGCTTGCATTCTCTCTCTCTCTCTCTCTCTCTCTCATCCATCATGTGTTCAGAGGAGAGACGGAGCCGCTAGCTCAGCATTTCTCCTCCACATCCACACACACACACACACACACACACACACGCAGAGAGATTCATGTGAGCTTGTTTTCCACAGAGTTTTGTGACGTGGTCGAGAACCACTAGAATAGATGGGTTTGACTCACTGGTTTGGCTTCGACACATCAGATCTCAGATGCTCTCAGCACACGGCCTCACACACACGTGCTCGCGATCCATCTTCATGAGGAAGAAGAGCACGAGCGCGGGAGAAACACGTGATCATCGTGATAAACGAGCAGCGCACAGAAGAACAGAATCACAGACACAACATACATCATCAGGAAAACCTCCGAGTATTAAACTTATGAAATTAATTCAGCTCAAACTGTAAATCAAAAGGCTTTTTTTTTTGTGGTTGTAAATGTTATACTTTAAGAAATTTAATATGAAAGTTTGAACTCGCTTTGACTTGCACTGACTTTTCAAAATGTATCCAAAGGCGATGACATCATTGTGGTATTTGCATACTGGATTCTGATTGGTCCATGATTGATTGATTGATTGATCGGCTGATTCTGGGGCTAAAACTTCACTTAACTTTACCGAGGCATGAAGAGGGTCAGTCTCGGTCAGCCGTTCTGTCTGACTCCAGTCCACACACACACACACACACACACACACACACACACACACACACACACACACACACACACACACACACACACACTGATGGGTTCTGTGCCGTGTGTGTTGGTGTGAGTTACGACTGCGGATGTAAAGGTGTCTTGATGTGAACGGCATCCAAAGATCTGCAGGATTAACGAGAAGAGTCTCATTACACTCTCAGATCAGCTTACATCCGTTACACACACAGATGCATGAGTATAAACACACACACACACACACACACAAATTACAAATAACCCAATCCCTCATTTAAAAAAAAAAAGGAAAAAAAGAAGGCAAGAACATTCAGTTTCCATAATGCATGCACAGATAAAAATGATAAATTAGTATAATAAAATGACAATTATAAATTAATAACTTAATACATATAATAATATATAATATAATAAAAATGTATATAACAATACATTTATATAATTAAAACTACAATAATAAATTAATGCACCGTAATCAATTATTAAAATTAATATAACAATACATTAATATAAATAAAATTACAATTATGAATTAATATGACTTAATAAATTAATACGATTATTACAAATTAATATATATCAAATTACGTATTTATATACATAAACCATGGTACTGAATAATACGAGTAATATGGTAAAATCCGATTTTCAAAAAATATTTTTATTTTAGTAAAAAAAAAAAAAAATTGTT
>CM038637.1:2121330-2248830 GCA_021554675.1 Leuciscus idus
CACACACACGCACGGCTGCCCAGACCCTCAAACACAGACTTATGGAAAAATCAACAAAAAGCCTATTCATGTCCATGAATGTCGACCTTAAACTAATTTATGGGTCAAGAATATTTAAACCTAAAAAATAAAGTCAATAATATAAAATAATCAAAATAAAGTTGAAATGAAAAGTTACCAAAATAGTGTTACTAAAATAAAATAAAGTTGATCAAATAAAACAGTTAATAAACATAAAATAGTTAACAACATACAGGACCCTATCTTGCACCCAGCGCAATTGACTTTGTACAGCGACGCATGTCTCATTCCTATTTTGCACCCACGCACAGCAGACTTTTCCCTCCACAGACGCACGTCTGTAAATTAGGGAATGAACTTGCGCTCCCGGGGGCGGTTCAGCGAAAAGAGGAGGCGTGTTCCGGCACAAACGTTCCCTGGTGCTATTTTGCAGGTTTAGAAAACAATTCCGCCACTGACCAGGAGAAACCTAGTCTAAAGTCAGTGGCGCGTTGCGCATGTTATTCATATGCTATTCTAAGGGCGCATGCTTGGCCATAATCGATGTAGCGTGAGCACAACGCACACACACTTTGCTTGTCTCATACACAGAAGCAGCAGTTTTCATTTTTGCAAATCATACATTATTACAAGGAAAAATATTACCACATGAGGGAAATCATTGTTGTGTCCATGAAGATGTGACAAAATAGGCATAAATCTAGCTTCATATTTACCCAAATTTTTATACGCCTGTTTAACCGAAGTTCATTTGGGTGTGTTTCTCCATCCCCAATGTCACTTCTCTGTGTTTTACGGCCCTGACGAGAACGTCGGTCTCCTCGGCTGTGAACCGCTCCTAGCGTTCGCCTGGCAAATCCGCCGTTATAATAGCAATCCGCCATGGAACAACCGCGCCTGCTCTTAAAGGGAATGTGGGATATCGCTCTGATTGGTTTATTTCACGTTATGCCCCAAACCACACCTATGAATAATGAAGCTACTTCAGACCAACACATTTTAGATTTGCGTCGGAATCCGCCCGAGATCCGCCCACAAAGTTACTTGCGTTTCGTGCTTGAAACTTGCGTTTCAGATCGTTAAAATAGGGCCCATAAAGTTAATAAAATAAGATGTAAAATTACCAAAATATAATTAATAAAATAAAAGTAAATAAAAAATATATTTTTTAATAAAAAATAAAATAGATAATAAAGTTAATAAAATAAAATAGTAAATTAATAAGTTAATAGTTATAAAATAAAACATTAAATTGAAATTACACAAAACATTAAATTGTTATAAGTTAAAGACAGAGATAGAGATTTTTCAGACTTCCATAGCAATTTTCTGTTTAGGTCCAAACTGGATTATTCACACAGTCCGTGATTGATTTTTAGGTATTGCATTATTGATGCATATCAAATCTGAAATGTAAAGGTAAATACGGATCAAACTGAAAAGTGCGAGTGAGTTTGCAGACAGGTGTTTGAGTTCCTCGCACCAACCCAAACTTCAAACAGCCTCATGAAAGAGTCAGTGAGCGTCAGGCCCTCGTGGCTCAATCCCAGCAGGCCTTGCAGTTCAGGCCACCATTGATTTTGTGTAAAGGAGCGAGAGATCAGGAACCTGCCTCCCGTCGGCCTCAGAGCCGCTCCACACTTAATCATTCAATCCGATGAGCTGCTGCAGAACCATATCCAGACCCGGAAAACTTCAGCTCTGACGGGAGAGACGTGATACAGCTCGACAAATCCCAACGCATGCAGGACAGTGGAGAGAAAGGAGAAGACATGCAGCTTTAAACATGAGTGTGACAGACGAGCTGTGCTGTAGCTCTAATGTTGGACAGAAGCCTCCGTTTGAAGGATTCATTATGAAAGTTATTATGTTGAAAATGTCTCAATTCTGGATTTGAAAACATGTGTTATTTACATTGTCACTGAACTCAACGTGTCACTTTGGCCATGTTTTCTGAATCTATGACCACTGTACTGCCAGATAAGAAGGAAAAAGGAAAGAAAGGAAAAAAAAAAGGAAATTACTTTCAAATGAGAAAGGAATGGAACAAAAAGGGATTGATAAACGAGAAAGTAAGTAAAGTAAAGCAAACAGGATACCGAAATGGTAAAGGAAAAGTTAAAAGTAAACAGAAATGGGAAAAGTAAAGGAAATTAAATGAAAAGGAAAAGGAAATGGAAAAAGTAAGAAAATGAATGGAAAGAATGAGAAAAGAAATAAAGCAGGAAGAGAAGGAAAAAGTAACCTGAAAGGGGGAAAATAAAGGAAATGAAAAGGAAAAGAAAATAAGGGGTAAAAAGAAACATAAATGAGAAAAGGAAATGGAAGTGGAATAGGGAAAAACAAGAAACGAATAAAATAAATAAACAGTAAACTGAAATAGGAAAGTATAAAAAAGGAAAAGGAAAAGAAGGAAATTAAGTAAAAAAAAATAACAAGGAAACAAGAGAGTAAGGAAAGAAAAAGGAAGATAAGGAAAAAGTAAACTGAAATAGGAAAAAGGGGAAGTAAAAAGAAACAGAACTTAGAAAGGAAAGGGAAATGGAAGTGGAAAAGGTAAGGAAAAGGAAAAGAAAAGAAAATGAAAAAGGATATAAAACAGGCAGAGAAGGAAAAAGGAAATTAAATGGGAAAAGGGAAAAAGGGAGGTAAAAAGAGAGAAATGAAAAAGTGAAAGGAAATGGAAGTGGAAAAAGGAAACAAGAAAGGAAGGAAATAAAACAGAGAGGAGTAAAGAGTCAAATTAAATGGAAAAGTAAAGGAAATGAAAAGTAAAAGTAAAAGGTAAGGTAAGTAAAAAAAGAAACAGAAATTAAAAAGGAAATGGAAAGGAAATGTTAAAAGAAACAAAGAAGATGTTAACTTAAATGAGAAGGGATATAGGAAAAAGGCTATAAGAAAACTAAATGGAAATAGGAAAAAGGAATTGAAAACAAAGGAAATTCTAGAATGTGTTTTTTACTGTGAGCGCAGGTCATGTGATCCTCCTCACCTGACTCTCCCATAATCCTGACGGAAGCTTCCCGGCAGGTAATCCCTAATCTGGCCCATGAGACACGCTAAGACTATTCACTGGGAGAGCTGATGACGGGACGAGGCACTGGTGTGACAGTAATCCCATCACTGCGTTAATGCACTTAACCTGAGACGAGCAACTCGGACCAACACCATCAACACACAGAAACACTTCATTTATGACACTCATGATCTAAAGTAGAAACAACAGGGGTTTCAAATTAAAAAATGAACGGAACAATCAGTCTAAGAGTCTGAAACCACCAGCAGAAAAAGAACTACATTTTTTTCTTCGTTCAATTACATTAATTAAAGTTCAGAATAATAACATTAATTTAAATTAATTTAGTATGCAGAGAGTCAACTGTAAACTAACATGAACTAAATTGTTCATTCTGATTATTAAAATTCTAATATATTTCAAATTAAATGCCAGTTTTGCATATTTCATTGAGTGAGTGAGCGTAGGCGTTTTAAAGTTGTGCGTTATAGTGATTTTACCTAATAAAATGGTGTAAAACTGGATTTAAAGCTCAAACCTTCCCTTAAAAATCCACACTTCATATTGCTTTAATATTTCATCTTTAGTTTACATCATAAGTTTTCCTCGTTTTTATATCAAAAACCATTTTCCATCATTTAAACACATATTTTCACTATAGTCTCAGTGTATACGGGGTGTATGATCTGGATCAAAAAAAAAAATGCTGTTACCAAAGAAAGACAATATAAAAATATAAATGGTTGATTATAAAAATGGACGTCCCACATTTCAGTTAAAAAGCCAATCGCATTATGCATGCAGTAAAGGATTAGTTCACCCCAAAATGAAAATTTCCTAATAATTTACTCACCCCAATACCATCCAAGATATCCATGTCTTTCTTTCCTCAGTGGGAGAGAATTTATGTTTTTTGAGGAAAACATTTCTGGATTTTTCGTCTAACAATGGACTTCATTGGTTGCCATCGTTTTTAAGTCCAAATCAATGCAGTTTCAAAAGTCTTTGAAGTGTTTAAACGGGCTGTACGTGATCACAGCTGAAGAAGAGGTTGTTATCTAGCGAAACGACAGGTCATTTTCACAAAAAAAATATATAATTTATAGACTTTTTACCTTCAGTAGTTCAGATTGAGCTGATCAACAAACGGACAGGGAACTACATCATCACGTTGAAAGGTCACGCCGGCGCCGGCAATACTATTTGAACTACTATTCATATTCATCAGAATGTTATTCATATACTATTCATATTCATATTCACTGAATACTATTACTATATATATAATAGCAAACAATACTATTTGAACTATCCTCCTACGTACGGTTGCATTGTAAACAGTGGGGCGCTACTTCTGCCGGCGCCGGCGCGACCTTTCAACGTGATGATGTAGTTCCCTGTCCGTTTGTTGATCAGCTCAATCCGAACTATTGAAGGTAAAAAGTCTATAAATTATAGTTTTTTCTATCGTTTCGCTAGATAACAACCTCTTCTTCAGCTGTGATCGCGTACAGCCCGTTTAAACACTTAAAAGACTTTTGAAACTGCATTGATTTGGACTTAAAAACGATGGTAACCAATGAAGTCCATTGTTAGACGAAAAATCCAGAAATGTTTTCCTCAAAAAACATAATTTCTCTCCCACTGAGGAAAGAAAGACATGGATATCTTGGATGGCATTGGGGTGAGTAAATTATTAGGAAATTTTCATTTTGGGGGTGAACTAATCCTTTAACTGAGAAATAGTTTCTAGTGTAATCTGAGCCAAAGAAGCAACATTTATGAAACCATTATTTACCCAGATTATTTGTGTTTGTATTTAAACCAAATCTTATCAAACGGTTTTTGTAGATTTTACACAAATGACCCGTCCATGTACGTCTATTCTGCTAAAACAAGATGGCCGCCGACCGGACTGACTTGCCTTGAAGAAACTTTGTGCCGAATGATCCTCATAAGACTATTAGTAAAAGTGAAGGGCCTTCCGAATATGAGAATGTTTCAAAGAGTTCTTATGACAATAATATGGCAGATGTCAGGCTGCACGTTGCAGGAATTAGTTCCAGTGTTGGCGGAGATTGCCAGAGTCGTCAGATGTATTCAGAGGCAGAACTAAAGTCTGCCAGTTGTTGGACGCGCACCTGCTGATAACAGTGATGTCCGTCTGTAATCCCTCAGTCTTATATTCCTCACGAGTCTCTAAAGTCCACAGCTTTAACTAATTAATAAGACACCCAAACCCTCTTCTTCTGTCTATAGTCACAGCTCTCAGACCGAGTCGAGCGGTTGTGAGAGTTTGAGACGTTACTTAGGGACTGATCGGGTTAACGTCGTCAGAGAAATGAAGAAGAGGAGCGTGATGGAGGGAACGGGACACGTTATCATCGACGGCTTCTTTAATATGAGGAACACCTGAGACACACCTGCTATAGAGATGAATGTTGCAGTCAGAAACACGTCTTCTCAAAGTCATCTTCAGCCGTAGATCACGCCGAGCGCTGGCAGCTCCGCTGGCGGGTAATGGATCCTGTCAGAGTTTAAGACTCGAGCTTAAAGGAGAAGTTAACACAAAAATGAAATGAATGTGGGGGTGGGGGTGGGTGGGTTCACTAGCAAATTCTTTGCTAGTGAATTTCACACATAATAACCAAAAATCTGCAATAAAAGTCCCCCTGTGTTGAAAATCCAGCTTTTAATGTTGTTTATATGTCTATGTGGTGTTTTTAATATGCTTTAAAGGGATACTTCACCGTTTTTTCATATTAAACTATGTTATTCCCTTAACTAAGACGAGCTGATACATACCTCTCTCATCTCAGTGCGTGCACTCAATCGCTCTGGCGCGCGGCGACACTTCGATAGCACTTAGCTTAGCCCAGTTCATTCAATGGTACCAAACAGAGACTATAAGTCACTCCACGTTTTCCCTATTTAAATACAGTTACACGAGTAGTTACACGACCAAGTATGGTGACGCAAAATTAAACGTGGCGCTTTTCTAAGCGGGTAAAAAGGATAACTATAATGTATGGCGGAATAGCACTTGGAAGCACTTCGACTCGGCGCAGTAAAAAGTCACGTTGGTTCTAATGACAGAAGTGAGAGGGAGAAGGGGGAGAGGATTTTTCAGGAGTGGATTTTTTGCATACTTGGTCGTGTAACTACTCGTATAACTGTATTTAAATAGGGAAAACGTGGAGGTGTTTGGTCGCTTCTAACTTCATCTCTGTTTGAATTAATAAACTGGGCTAAGCTAAGTGCTATCAAAGTGTCGCCGCGCGCCAGAGCGATTGAGTGCACGCACTGAGACGAGAAAGGTATCAACTCGTCTTAGTTAAGGGAATAACATAGTTTAATATGAAAAAACGGTGAAGTATCCCTTTAACACAAACCATGTGTAAATTCATAAGTCGACAGCATTGCTGAGTATTTCCTCCTTAAAACTGCAGTGAACCAAAGACAGTCTCAAACACACGCTTTGAAATCGCTGGTGTTTCTGACGTCACAAACTACCTTGTAACCAATCAGATCAACGTGTGATCGTCAACCAGTGGATCTCTGAGCTGAGTGAGTGAGTGGAGGCGGGGCTCATTTGCATATTCATAGAACCGTGCATACTAAATGAGGCAAGGGTGTTGAGTTACATTCAAGATATTTTAAGGCATGAATAATTTTTTTTCAAGGAAACAACTTTTAAAAAGGTAATTTTACTTAAAAACAATTAGCAGTTTCCTGGAATGGCGTCTTGCTGTTTGTGCGTTAATATTTCACCCATATTATTAACAGGGTTCCCACTCCATTAGATATGTGAAGCCTTTGTAGAGTAACACTTTATTTTACAGTGTCCTTGTTACATGCACTTACCATAGTAATAACAGTAAATGATGCATAATTACATGCAACCGAATCCTAATCCTACCCTAACCCTATAGTAAGTACATGTAGTTAAATAATATTACTCAGTACTTAAGTATATAATTATACTGTATCAATGACACCTTAGATCTAATAACCTGCTTAGCACATCAAGTCAATCCGCAGCAACTACAACAGCATGTAAAGTTTAAACTATAAATAATATAAACCAGACCAGCATAACAAGCACTTGCACACAGTGGAGATCACCATGCATTAAAGTGAGACGCTCCTGACCTTTGCATCTGTTGATGCCAGCACTAAGAGAGCAAACAGGATTCTGTCCGATAATGGCGAGAGATGACAGCAGTCATGTGACAAGGTTAAAACTCCTCTTAAGAGCTCCTTGACAGCTTGAGAACGGATGTATAAAATGACAGCCTAGAAGCCACGAATGCATCCTTTCAGCAGTCTAATCCTGTCTCTCTGTCAGGGCTAATGGTTCAGTCTGTCGATCTGTGCCAATATTACAGCCTGTCACTCCTCGCTGACGACAAGCGCTGTTAAACGCCTGTAATGATACAGCCAAACCAAAAAACTATTTGGACAATTAAACGTGTGTGAATGTCATTGCATAACAAAATATCAGAATCAATCGCCATCTGCCGTAGAGGCTTTTCTCAGAACAAACATATCAAACATTCACACATATGAAGCCTTTAAGTGTCTGAATACTTATTTCTATTTTTGTGTCCAATTTAGATCTTTAAAATAAATCAGTAAATAGATTATATATATATATATATATACGAAGAGTTCAGATGCAAAAGCCTCATGCCATCTGAAATGTTCTTCTAGAATGATCATTTTTATCAAGCTTGTATATTTAAGTTCAATTATTTCACTTAAATGGCAATGCAAATTACCTATTAATTGTCATTTAAGTAAAATGACTTAACTTAAATATACAAGCTTTATAAAAATGATCATTAGGCTTTTGCATCTGAACTCTTCGTATATATATATAATTTACTAACTGATTTATTTTAAAGATCTAAATTGGACACAAAATTTGAAATGTGTGTGTGTGTACTGTGTATAATTATTTTGTATATATAAATACACACATATGCATGTATATACTGTATATACATTTATACACAATTTATATTATATATTAATATTCATATTTTATATATAAATAACAATTTTTTCTTAAATATATACATGCATGTGTGTGTATTTATATAGACAAAATATTTATGCACAGTACACACATATTATTATATTATGTAAACACACTTATTTTGGATGTGATTAATCATTGTGTGTATATATATAATTTATTTACTGATTTATTTACTGATTTATTTTAAAGATCTAAATTGGACACAAAATTTGAATTGTGTGTGTGTGTACTGTGTATAATTATTTTGTATATATAAATACACACATATGCATGTATATAGTGTATATACATTTATACACAATTTATATTATATATTAATATTTTATATATACATTTTAAAAAATCTTAAATATATACATGCATGTGTGTGTATTTATATATATACAAAATATTTATGCACAGTACACACACATATATTATGCAAACACACTTATTTTGGATGTGATTAATCATTGTGTGTATATATATATATATAAAAAATAAAAATGTAAAAGGTTGCATTGTTTTCTATTAGCATTATCACCACTACGCTTCACTAATGTGAAAATCTTGTATGTGCATTTGTTTGTTGAGATGAACCCGGCCCTTAGCACAGGAATGCCTGCATGTTTTCAGGTTAGTATTACGAGTAAAGGATGATGAGCAGCGTTTGTGCGCAGGTTTATTTATTGCAGCGCTGCTCGACCACACGCCGTCCAGGGAAACCATCGCCATATGTTTGCATGAGCTCTGCGGGGCTTAATGGCGTCTTCTCTTTCTTTACTACCCCATCAGGTCCTGCTCGATGCGTCTCTGGCGTGGATTAATGAGCAGAAGATAATGAGCAGAGCAGAAGACGATGTGCTGTACCACATGAACATCTCTCCGGAGCTCCCTATTCCCAATAAAAACAATACGCTCAATTACTGGGATTATCTGTTACTAACTGATCCTCCTCTCTCAACCGGCAATCAAAGGCTTTTCTTTGCCTTGTTTTGCATTCAGATACTTCATGTTTCTGCATCCAGATATGCATTATTAGTTCCATTTTATAATTGAGTACAGCTCAAAAAACAGTGAGGAAAGTATTGACATTTCCATGATAGTGACTTTATCTAAAACAAAGCATGCAACTGTAAACACAATCATTCACAGCCGCTATTAATTACCAACATTTCCTTCCAGTCCTCATGAGCCTCCAAATCTGGCCCAGGCCTACAGAAATATGCAAAGGAAAATTAATCAAATGAATTTCCAAAGAAACTGCTAAATGTTAAAAATGCATCAGATCCTAGTCACATGTTATCTGAATATAATGTGTTAAACATCTGAATATTAATATTCTGTCTTTTGTTGAGTGTATAGTAACCTAGTCTCTCTATTGTTATGTGTATCTAAGCAAACAAAGAAGCATATATTTAATATTGATTCATATAATAGTAATATTTTCTAGCCAGAAGATCAAACAAGTTTGAAGGCTCATTGAAAAAAAATCGTATTTTTTGAACAGCTTTAGCTTTAATAAAACTGTACCTTGCACTCTACAGGCAGCAGCGTGTAATTATATTTGCATGCGTAGAGTTTTCCATAAATATGCCAAAAGGGTGTGAAATATCGAGGAGGCGTTAAAAACTTTCTACTTAAATGTGGTGAAATATGGCCCGTCTGAAATGTGTTCCCATTACGGAGTAACGCCCGTGTGCTGGGCGTCATCCATCACCCACACAATAAAGGGGGAGTTTCTGGCCCTAATAACTCACCGGCAGAACCGAGAGCTGACAGCCTCCACTGAACACAGCAACACACACTAACACACACTCATCCATCAGAGCATGTGTTACACAGCCTTCATTAATAACAATCAACACCGGATTACTAAACTATTCATATTCACAGATAGAGAGACAGAGAGATAAACACTGGATTAGTAAACTATTTAGATGATAGATAGATAGATAGATAGATAGATAGATAGATAGATAGATAGATAGATAGATAGATAGATAGATAGATAGATAGATAGATAGAACGATAGAACGATAGATAGATAGATAGATAGATAGATAGATAGATAGATAGATAGATAGATAGATAGAACGATAGATAGAATGATATATAGATAGATAGATAGATAGATAGAACGATAGATAGATGATAGATAGATAGATAGATAGATAGATAGATAGATAGATAGATAGATAGAACGATAGATAGAATGATATATAGATAGATAGATAGATAGATAGATAGAACGATAGATAGATAGATAGATAGATAGATAGAACGATAGATAGATAGATAGATAGAGAGATAGAGAGATAGAATGATAGATAGAACGATAGATAGATAGATAGAAGGATAGATAGATAGATAGATAGATAGATAGATAGATAGATAGATAGATAGATAGACAGACAGACATAGATAGATAGATAGATAGATAGATGGAACGATAGAACGATAGAATGATAGATAGATAGATAGATAGAACGATAGATAGATAGATAGATAGATAGATAGATAGATAGAACGATAGATAGAGAGATAGATAGAACGATAGATAGATAGATAGATAGAAAGATAGATAGATAGATAGATAGACAGACATAGATAGATAGATAGATAGATAGATGGAACGATAGAACGATAGAATGATAGATAGATAGATAGATAGATAGATGGAACGATAGAACGATAGAATGATAGATAGATAGATAGAACGATAGATAGATAGAACGATAGATAGAGAGATAGATAGAACGATAGATAGATAGATAGATAGATAGATAGATAGATAGATAGATAGATAGATAGATAGATAGATAATTACAACCTCCGCAATACCATATTTTTCGTTTTAATCACCAGATATGTCATTTATGATTACTTCTCCAATTCATTTTCTAAGCTTTGGGTTTATGGTTTTTGGAAATACCAGAGAATAATGTTTTTTATCAGGCCAGTTAAACTGGTGCAGAACTCTATATTACACAAGTTTGTGGTTTACAGCCACAGACATGTCTAATACCAGTCTGAGATGACCTGTGAAGAAGCCATCACTCATGTTTAAGTACACAAATAAAATCACACCAGATGTATGATCAAACCTGGTGTGCTTTTGTATTAACATTAAAAGAACAGAGCCTATAAATTATAATACTGGATTTGTTTTATTACAAGATAGGATTTATATATTGATGTGAGATTGTTTTCACCTCCTCAATATGGCCAAAACAAACGCCCACAGTGACGTCACACACCCATTGGACCTGTCAATCACCTCACGCAGCGCTGTGATTGGACGGCAGTGAAGGCTTTAATCTCGGGTGCGCGTGAACGCGAGGTATGTGTGATCTGAGCTCAATGCGAGTGCGCGACGCGGAAGATAAGATGCGCTCCGAAGTCTCTCTGCACCCTTTCCCCAGCAATAACCTTTAAGGATTATATTGTGTGTGTTTTTTGTTTTTTTTTAAACATTTGGACACATTTGTTTGCCTTCTTGGGAAATACTTTTTTGTCAGATGCGTTTCCAGATTACGCATAGAGAAGTGGGACATGATCACATTGCCAACGGAGTCTGCTGTGTTTAGTGTGGTGTATCCAGTGTGGGACGAGAGCCGAACCCGTGACCCCGTCCAGCACTCAGTGTCTCCCGCAGACCCGCAGCGCCAGGCGAGCCGGTTACCCGTGAAAGTGTTGAAAATGCTGAGCGCGCGCACGGGACACATCCTTCACCCGGACTATCTCCAGCCGCTCCCGTCCACTCCCGTCAGCCCTATCGAGGTAAAGACGGTTTCTTTTACAGCCTAGGGGTAAAGCTGGCAGTTTGCGACACGAAACAACACATTTCTTCTTTTGTTTCCTCATTTCGGTCTTTATTTTCAACTCTTTATCTACCGTGTGAACGCGCAAATCCTGAACGCGCATCCCTTTCGTGTTGGAAAACACTAATATTTACCAGAGGTTATAATTAACCCTTTATACTACGCAGTATTTTTTTTACAGTCTATGGGTAAAGCTGACAGTTTGCGACACGAAACAACACCTTTCTTCATTTTTTTCACTCCAGTCTTTATTTTCAACTCTTAATCTACCGCGTGAATGCGCAAATACTGAACGCGCAGTGTCTTTTATTTTTTGATAACGTTTACATGGCAAAAAACTTTTCTTAAAAGTATTATTTTATCTAATTACTTTTTTTGTGCACTGATATATTTATACTCTTACAAACTCAAAATAAGCGAATAATTTGAATCTAATACTGACGATAAAAGCTTATAAGCGCAACATTAGAGAGTTGTTTTTATGCATAAATAATTAGGCCTCAGCATTTTTGAAATTGCATCACTGCAATTCTATGCGAGTTGCCATACGACAATTCTATACTAATTCTGTAAGGCAAAGTTGCTTTGTGAACATGTATCAAAAATGCATAAATACTGGAAAGTGTTAAACATTTTTTAAATACTTTCCACTATTTATGCATTTTTTTCCAGTCAATTTTGAGTCTTGGATAAAATCAAATAAAACAAACATCATTAATGGTTTCCTTAAAAACTGACCTCCTACTTCCAACAATGCATTTTTTTCCCCCTCTTTTGTTATATAAAGGTAAGGAAAACAATATATGTTCCCATAAGGACACACATTTTATTGCGTGTAAAGAGGGATATAACAAACCCTTGACACTTGATTTAATGTCTCTGCAGCATTTTAGATTTAAGATTCAAGAGGCTCGAGTCGTGCTCAAAGGCTTTACGGCGCCTAGCGTAAATCAGCACTAAACATTTCACTTTTTTAGCCTAGAAAATGTCAGGAGCTCATTAATTAAATGCATGTTTATGTGGAAAGCATCAATATTTTCAGTTCAATTCAGTGGTAATGTCAAATGTAAATATGAGTGTTCTTTTGAAACTATAATATACTTAAATCTGTCTGTTTTCACGGTTGGAAATAATTAATATAGATAGATAGATAGATTGCACATTTATGTGGAAAGTGTCAATATTTTCAGTGGTTTAATTCAGTGGTAATGCCGTATGTAAATATGAGTGTTCTTTTGAAACTGTAATATACTTAAATCTCTCTGTTTTCACAGCTGGATGCCAAGAAGAGTCCGCTCGCCCTCCTCGCACAAACATGCTCCCAAATTGGGAAGTCGGATCCCCTTTCCTCGTCGAAACTCTCGGCCGTCGCCTCGGACAAGGACAGCAAATCCAGCCCGCTGAAGATCAGCGACATCGGAGCCGAGGACAAATCCAGTTTCAAGCCATACGCCAAATCATCCGAGAGGAAAGACGCGAGTGGAGATAAGACCAGTTTCCGTGTCCCGAGCGCCACCTGTCGACCCGTCACACCGCGAACGGGGAGTCCACACTCCTGCAGCTCCATCTCTCCGCAACCCGGAGATAAATCAGGGGATAAAACAGGGAAAAAGGAAAGCGATGCACGTAAAAGCTCCACTCCGGATACACCGGGAAGAACTGAGAGCAACAGCAGCGAGGCAAAGGATGTTTCCAAACCGGTCACGTCTGAAAGCGTTCCCACATCCTCGGCCTCGTCTGTCCTCGGATCGGGACTCGTGGCGCCGGTTTCTCCCTACAGAACCGGCCACACCGTATTCCCCATCTCCCCTGCAGGACTAGCGTATCCCGGAGCGTACGCCGGCTACGCCCAGCCCTTCCTATCCCACGGCGTGTCCCTGGACCCGAGCAAGCCCAGCGGAGGCAGTCAGATGATGAATCTCAGCGGGAAAACAGGGTCCAGTCCGCTCGCCGGAGCCTCTCCCCCATCCATCATGTGCAGGGACCCGTTCTGCCTGAGCTACCACTGCGCTAGCCATCTCTCATCCGGCGCCTCGCACGACAGCAAGCCCGGATACCCGCTCATGTATCCCATGCACCCGCTATCAACCGCTACACACTCGTTCCCCGGACACCCGCTGTATCCGTACGGCTTTTTAATCCCGAACGAGTCCCAGCACATTTGCAACTGGGTGTCCGTAAACGGGCCGTGCGACAAGCGCTTCTCGAGCTCAGAGGAGCTCCTGAGCCACTTGCGGACTCACACTGCGTTCGCGGAGAAGCTCGTGTCGGGATATCCCAACTCTTTAACTCTTCCCGCGTGTCACATGCCTGGAGCCCCGCTCGCGCTCAGGACGCCACACCACACGCTCGGGCTCGGCACGCGGTATCACCCGTACGCTAAGAGCCCGTTACAGACGAGCGCCGGGCCGGTGCCGGTTCCTGCGGCCACGGGCCCGTTTTACTCCCCGTACACACTGTACGGACAGAGACTGACCACGGCGCCTGGACTCGGATATCAGTGAGGGAATGACTTTTGTATGTTTTTGTTCACCTCAGGACTAGTGGACCATTATTTATTAAAGCTAGCTTTAAAGCGAATGAAATAAAAACATTTCAACAAGACTCACATGGCTTTATTTAAACTGTTACAGACATAATAACTCTCGGTAACACTTTATTTTACACTGTCCTTGTTACACGTTACATGCACTTACCATAGTAATAACAGTGAATAATTACATGCAACTAACCCTCAACCAAACCCTAACCCTATAGTAAGTACATGTAGTTAATTAATATTTCTTAGTACTTACATGTATAATTACACTGTAACAATGACACCTTAAAATAAAGTGTAACCTGACTCTCTTATATATATATATATGAAAGATGAAACAACCCTCAACTGAAGCCGAGACACACTGTGTAATGTCTTATAGCCAAAATTTGCATGTTTATTTCTAAGTTTACTTGAAAACTTATATTTTAATGTTTGTGGGGGAGAAATGTTTTTACTGTGAAACTCAGGGAAAACGACAGCAATTAAAGAATAACTCCGTTCAGTTTGTGCACTAGTTTATTTGTCTTTACAGCACGGGTTTATTTAGACACGAAAAACAAGATTTGTGTGTGTGTGTGTGTGTGTGTGTGTGTGTGTGTGTGTTTATGAGCCTTACTTTTTGAATGACTTTTTAAAAGTATTAAATAAATCAGGTAATAAAGAAGAATAGGTCTAAGATATAAAATCAATATAATGGGTTTGCATTTTATATATACAGGAATTTAAAAAAAAATGTATTCCTTGTTAAAGAAATTAAAATGAATAAAAAATGTGCTAATAAGAGATTTATCATCAAAGCTTTTAAAAAATGTGGTTACATGATCAAACCTATGAAAGCAATAATGCAAACCTATTGGTAACACGTTGTAATATTAGTAAGTCATATTCTTATAAACACTGTACAGTTCATGCACATTCAATTAAGAATATAAAATAGCATATTAATCTATTTGAATATATTACAGTTTTATTTCTCCAGAAGAGCATCAAACTCTCTCTCCACATTCTTCTGAATATCAGAAGAAATGACAGATTTATTCAGCGGTTTGATGTAGAAATTGTTTAGTAGCAATAATGCACGGACAATCACAGGTTAATGTTCATCATAGAGAAAAAACATCTCGATAATAAATCAAACAAATGCTTGACAGAACAATGTGACGTTTAATCACTCAGAATAATCCCTGTGTAACGCCTACAAGTCTCTTGATTTAAACATGTCAAACGTTCGGACACACTCTCTCATACAAATATAAAAGTCATCAGAATTATGAAATGACACTTAAATAGTTTGAATAATATTATACAAAAGTGATATCTGGCCTATCTTCTTTATTTAATGTGTTTTGTAATCATAATGCATAGTTGTGCTTGGAGTCAATTGTTTTATTTGTGATAATAACGCAAGGAAACATGACAAATTGCGCAACATTATTTTTGGCCAGACAAAGAATTTATGAACACATGCAAAAACAAGAGAGAACCAATGAAATATTAATAACTGATTATGTTGTAGTCAGTGTGTGCGTTTCCCTGGCAGCTTTTTTTTTTTTCAATGCATTTTTCTTTTTGCATAGTAAAATAAAACCTGTTGTTTGCCTTTTTTTGACGAATAATTTTGTCAGATAAATACCTTAACCAAAGTCTAGTGTTTTGTTCTTCCCTCATAATTAAATTAATTAAAGAATATAAAATATTTTCCTCATATTTTGATGGTTTAATTGAATTTTCAGGGTCATAAAAAACAAGAATCCCCTCCGGACATCATTTTTGGCCACTAATGTACTACTACTATGCAATATGAATTTATGCATATAAAGTAGACACAACGTTGCAATTCATATTCAGGGAAAGCACATGTAATTTATATATTTATATGCATGCTTCATAAATAATAATATTTAAGAAATTGTTCCTAGTGGGAAATGTTGTGTGTTTGTATTTAGGCCAGTATAAAACATTTCACCTTCGCTCTAAAGATATTCTGGAGATGCAGAATCATATTTAAATGAAGAATTATGATCTGAAAAATCAGCATAAAAGATAATTTTATATACATAATTGAACCTAATTAGAACAAGACTCAAGAAATGTCTCTTTCCTTTCATTGGAAAAGGCCCAACAACTAAAGCCAGCACAAAAGGCTAAATGGAGTATAAAAATTGCATATATGGGCATTTTTTGCCACACCGCATTTTTTGTTTTTGTGCATTTTTGCAATTTTTTGGCTCGAACGTTTGCATTACCATGTGTGCTGCGGCGTGCAAACTTAAAACACAGTTCCTTAAAATATTCATCATGACAGACTCCGAGAGTCACTGGATGACATGCATTTAAAACAGCATGTTTGAGTTCCTAACCAAACCCACAGCGTTTTAGGCTCAAACTAATGCTAACTAACCCACGACTCTCTCGGCCTCTTGCTGATCCGACATGAAGCCCTGACCGCCGACCGACCACACGTTCATATATTAGTAACACAAAGCAGCAACAATCGCTCCTGTGCTTCAGGCCGTCCGATGACTCTTTCAGTGCAGTGAACAGCTGTCGGCTGTTTGCACCTGGATTCTGCTCAAACCACGACCGGGCACTGACGCTTTCATCTTGTTTTTCCAGTAAAATAACTAAATATCCAAGATTGAGAAGCAAAAAAGACTCAGTGCAGTCTTGAGCCCGAGGAAAACAGAATTATGTTTCTTGTTCTTAAACGCAAGTGCAACTTTTGGACAGTTGGTGGCGCTAGAGGGATCGATTTAGAGACTCCAAAATTCCTGTGAGTTAAATTCAGATCGTCCTCTATCTGTGTGCCAAATTTCATCATTTTCCAGCAAGGATTTAAGTTTATTGTACCCAATCCCCCCCCCAAATATCAAGATTTCCGGTTACAAAAAATAACTTTAAAATCTTTCATTTCGCCTTGTTTTAAGGATGTTTAGATAACTGATAAATGACTCGGAGATACTGATGAAGATGATTTGTGCACGGAGTAAATCACCAAACATACACAAACAGACAAAACTAAACACTCACAGATATTAGATATCCATAAATAATCTTGTGCCGCACAGATCCTACACAGATGATCGTTCACTGTGACGGCGTGTTTATAGAGTCATTACAGCTGCGCTTCTGTCGGATACACACACACACTGTTGCTAAGGTGTTCTGTGCCTGTTGCTAACGCTCTGAGAAATGAAGGATCCCAATGGGAGTTTTCTGAGTGATGCCATAGATTTGTTTGTTTTTTTCTTTGGTTTTAGTTCTTCAAAGAATGCATTTTAATAATCTAAAAAAACTCTTTTTTTTCTGCTTTAAAGAACCTTGGATGTTCCATGGATGTTAACGTTTCTTCATGAAACCATCAATGCCAATAAAGATCCTTTATTTTTAACTCTTTCCCCATCAGCGTTTTAAAAAAAAAGTTTCCAGCCACGGCCAGCGTCTTTGATCATTTTCACAAAAGTTTCATGGCCCCTCATGTTTCAATATCTGAACATGCAATATATCAAAAGAAAGAACAGAACCTCTTCTTTTAGACACACAAAAAAAAAGTTATATCTTCATGCATTCTTTATTACATAAAAAACAACATTTTGAGCGAAAAGCTGAAGAAAATCCCATTTTTGTCAAAGATTTGGATCAGATTCAGAGCAATGATGAAATCACAGATGTAGATATTGACTCCATCAACACCCCAAAGCTCCACTTTAGCTCCTATAACTCGTCCTGGCTAGACATTCATTCGGTAACGTTATAGGCAGTTTTGATTTATGCGCCGTTTAATGTTGATGATCGCGTTATGCATATGATTACACATGATATCGCTTGTTTCTGCTTCTTTTTTGCCTGTTTTGATCCAATGATTCTGTATTCTTTTAGATTATGTGTTTAACGTTTAACAGTGAAAACCGGAAAAAGTCTGTCAATAGCGGGGAAAGAGTTAAAATCCCCTGTAGTCAATCATATTATCCCGAAAAAGTCATCTTTGATCACCAAAATGACATTTAAAAGTTTTTTTCTTTGAAGAAAATGTCTTCATGCCTTAAAATATCTTGATTGTAATTCGACACCCTTGCCTCATTGGTATGCGCGGTTCTATGAATATGCAAATGAGCCCCGCCTCCACTCACTCACTCAGCTCAGAGATCCACTGGTTGACGATCACACGTTGATCTGATTGTTTACAAGGTAGTTTGTGACGTCAGAAACACCAGCGATTTCAAAGCGTGTGTTTGAGACTGTCTTTGGTTCACTGCAGTTTTAAGGAGGAAATACTCAGCAATGCTGTCGACTTATGAATTTACACATGGTTTGTGTTAAAGCGTATTAAACACACCACATAGACACATAAACAACATTAAAAGCTGGATTTTCATCACAGGGGGACTTTAAGAGTGTCTGAAAATCGCACAGCTCATGATCTGATGTCTGTAGCATAAACACTGCAGGACGAGTAGCATCAGATGTTTTGTGGAATAGTAACATGAAATATGAGCAAAAGTAATATTAGTGATGCTTGACTCGTCAGAACAGTCTGGAAAGACTTTTGGTTGAAGCGAGGAAACGTGCAAAGTTACACAGTTGTTTTAAAGCCACTGAAGCTTTAAGCGCAGGAGATTAATGACGGAGACTGAAAATTAGCCACAGATTGGATACAAATACACCGTGCATCGCAAACACACACACACACACACACACACACACATTTAAACACGTGCACACATGGAAACTCTTACCTCTAAACACATGTGCAGTGAGTAAGATAAATGACATCTCAACAAGCACTCCACACACACACGCAGGCATCCACCACAGACACACACACACACACACACACACACACCGTCATTTGCAGGGTATTTAAGAGCAGCGAGTCGTGCCAGTTCGTGCTTCGGGTCGAAACTGCAGCCCAAACTCTCCAAACTGAGGTGTTTAAATCAGGTTTGGCATCGACTCTCAAAGAGTTTCTCAGGCCTGTTTTCGACAGTCCCTCTCACACACACACACACACACACACACACACACACACACACTGCAGTCAGTCGATGCAGGGAAACACCGGAGAAACAGATGTCCGTTCTCGAGCCCAGATTGATGCGCTGTCTCTCTGAAACGGTTGCATGTGTGTGTGTGTGTGTGTGTGTGTGTGTGTGTGTGTGTGTGTGTGTGTGTGTGTGTGTGTGTGTGTGTTACCAGAACACTCGACACACGTACATTCCTCTCAGACTGAACGCAATGATTTCATAGCTCGTTACACTTCATCTCAGTTTCATTTCAAGTCAACACTATGGCAAAACTGATCCTTTTTACTCTTTTATTCATGCGATGATCACCAAGGCTGCATTTATTTGATCAAAAATTTTGAAATATTATTGCAATTTAAATTATCTGTTTTCTATGTGAATATATAGTTAAATGTAATTTATTCCTGTGATCAAAGCTGAATTTTCAGCATCATTACTCCAGTCTTCAGTGTCACATGATCCTTCACAAATCACTCTAATATGATGATTTGATGCTCAAGAAACATTTATGATTATTATCAATGTTGAAAACAGTTGTGCTTATTTTTATTTATTTTTTAATAAATAAAAAGTTCAAAAGAACAGCACTTATTTGAAATAGAAATAGTTTGTATTTCTATAGTACTGTTAGTACTGTTATTTCTAAAGCACATGTAATATGTAACAAGGACACTAATAAAGTGTTACCAAATGTTTTTTGAATAATTCTGAAACAGTGACTTATGCTTGAAACCATTACAGAAGAACACTGTCTTCATTGTTACTGCTTCACACAAAGAAGAAAAAGACACATTAAAGTGAAGAAACCCCGTCAGAGAACATGTTTGCTCCATCAGGACTGATCAGGAATGCGATTCCTAAAGTCTTCCAAATATTGTGAATAAATGTTCGGTTGCTGGTGTTCCTCTCCCTTCATGAGGAACACCGAGATATTAGAGACACTGCAAACATGTGGGAATACAGGAGACCGACCGCAAGCCTTCATCTGATCTCTGCTGGCAATAACACAGCAGTGACAGCCCATGAATCTTCTGCATCGCTGCTTTCCACATAAACACAAAATATGGCATCATAAAAACAAATATAGCAGAGCGGTGCCACATCTGACCTCTGCTCTAAATACCACAAATATTGTTTCAGGGGTGAAATCACTGGTTTATGAGCACATGATGTGAACCATCAGATGCCAGTGAAAGTTACATTTCAATCAAAAAACTCAGACATGCTTGAACTTTTACGTATAAAAACATTACAGGATGATATTTGGCTGTATACGTCATAATTCAGTCGTATGATGTTAATATTATAGAAATCTAGATACGTCTAAAAGAAGTGCTAGAAAAATAGTCTTTCATCAAAAGAGGCCATGAATTTAATAAAGCTAAGTCTGCCATAAACAAGTGGTTATTGTTAACAATAAAAAATAAAATGATTGCAAATATTTTTTGTTAATATAAGTAAAGCTGAATAAATGTTGGAAAAAAATATCAGATGAAAACTAACTGAAATAAAAAAAATATTTCAAGTAATTACAAAATTTAAGTGATTACTAAAATTAATAAAACTGAAATAAAAATAAATGAAAGCCAAACAGAAATATTTAAAACAAACAAATATTAAAAATTAAAAATTGCACATAATACAATTGCTAAAACTTAAACTAATACGAAACTGAAAATATAAAATTAAAGCCAATTCAAAATAATAATAATATAAATAATAATACTGAAAATAACACTGCAATTAGTCATAATTGAGATAAAAAGTCAATAATTGTATATACTTAGTTGAAATTATGACTTATCATAATTATGAGCTAAAAAGGCAAAATTATGATATACTAAATTGAAATTATGACATTAAAGAAAATCAAGATTTTGACATAAATCGATATTATTAAGACCGTTTTGACTGTCAATTAAATTCTTTTATCAATTTTGACTTTTTATCTTATAATTATGACTGTCATAATTTTGACTTTTTAATTCTCATAATTTAGCATTTTTGTCAATTTAAATTTAGTAGGTGTAATTTCGACTTTTGTCATTATTTTTAGTGCCATCCTTTTTTATCCTCATTTATTTATTCTCATCATCTTTTTATATCATAATGATGAGATAAAAAGGCAAAATATTGATATGCCAAGTTGAAATCATGACCAAAAAAAAAAAGAAAAAATCAAGAATATGACAAAATCTAAATTATTACGTCAATTTCAACTGTCAATATAAAATTGTCGATTTTGACTTTTTATCTTATAATTATGACGGTCAATTTCAATTTATAGGTAAAATTTTGACTTTTTAGTCATCACTTTTTATCCCCACCATCATATTTTTATGTCATAATTATGACTTTTCACGATTTCGACTCTTCATCTGTTGATTATGATTTCCAGAGCACGCTTTTGTTCTGATCTGACGTGTTAAAGACAGCTCTGGCTGATCTGAGATCAGAGATGATGGTTCTTCTGCTGCTAAACTCTTAACGCCTCTCCTGAATGTGGCCTTTATACGGGCTGAACCCTCTCGACTCCAGCCACTCAATTACAAATACCAGCCTTCAAGATGTTGCCCAATTATCGCTTTCATTGGGCTGATGGATGCCAGCTGGGCTCTCCGGCTCTCTGGACTCGGTTTCGGCCCATAAGTCACTCTGACAAGCGTCTCTGAACTCAATCCAGAGGAAAAGTCCATAAAAATGTTCAAGCGTTAAAATGCAGAGCCATCAGGCATGAGTGCCGTCATGAGCTTTAAGAGGAACCCGAGATGAGACCGATCACGAGATCTTCCCATCATGCTCTCTGTGTTCAGACTTCACAGGGAACGCGAGTGTGTGTCGGTGAGAGTGTGTGTTACCTGTTTCCTGACGTGTTCATGAAGATCGTCTGACAGGATCATCACTGCAGAAGGAAAGATATGAGATTATTACACAATTATTGATTCTGGCCTGAGATAAAACTACCAAAGCCTCTCTTCTGCTCACCAAAGCTGCATTTATTTGATCAGATACTATTATTACTAAATATTATTACAGTGTAAATCAGCTGTTTTCTATGTAAATATATAGTAAAGTGTAATTTATTCCTGTGATCAAAGCTGAATTTTCAGCATCATTACTCCAGTCTTCAGTGTCACATGATCCTTCAGACTCAAGTCGAAATTATGACTTAAAAAGTTTGACATACTAAATTGAAATTATGACTTTGAAATTTAAATTATACATCAATTAGACCTACGTCAATTTTGACTTGTCATAATTTTGACTTTTATTCTCATTATTTTTATGTCATAATTAATGATCAAAAGTACAGTAAAAATTGTGACAGAAAAAAAAAGACAGTTCTCTATTTGAATATATAGAAGTGTCACATGATCCTTCAGAAATCAGTATAATATGATTTGATGCTCAAGAAAAATGTATGATTATGATCAATGTTGTGCTGATTAATATTTTTGTGGAAACCGTGATTTAAAAAAAAATTGTAATACATTTTTTAACAGAATCTTATGTAACATTATAAACAACAGTTTTAATCACTTGAATGCATCTTCGCTGAATCAAAGTCTTAATTTCTTTCATATAATTTTTTTTTTACTGACCCCAAACTTTTCCACAGTACTGTACACTAAATATGAAAACCATAATGAACAAGTTTTGCATTTTCAGATGTAAAGATCAGCGAGTATCAGCTAAAGAATAGTGTTAAAGTGTGAGGTGAGTTTAGGTTTAAGGCTTTGCTTACACATCAACACAAGAAAGGTCACGATACAGTAAGTACAGTAAATGCCAGAGAACAGCAGAAAGGGTTTCAGCCAGATGTCTTAGAGGAGAGCGCCACATGCTGGTCAATATGAGGAACTACAGCCAAATCATTCTGCACAAGTTCACAATATCATCTTCCTTTATAAACGACATTATATCAGTTATAAGAAGCACTTATTAATGAAACTAAAGGTTCTCAAACCCGACAGCAAATAAACTGGTATCCTGAAATGTTTCTGGCTAAAGTTTGGACATGCTTTTATAACCCAAATCTCATCAAACTAATATTTGCTACATTCACAAATCGCACAGATTCAAGGTTGCAAGTTTAATGGCCTCAGAGTTTAATTAAGAACATTAACCTTCATCATTAGGAGAATTATTAGATATATTTTAAATGCAATGTAAAAAAAATGCACTAAAATTAAAACAGAGATTTTAAAACTTGACCGTTTATTCATTTATCAAAGCTTTGCTCTCGAACAATGGGATCGTGTCATGTTTAATATTCATGATTGGTCATTAAAGCGGACAATCTCCACCCCCCCAAAACTGGAGCCATTTTACAGAAGAAAACGAGGACACCACCATCATCATCATCATCTCCAGCAGAGAAGAAACCACATAATACTGAGTTACAGTGAGTGAGTTATAGCCTTTCATATCTGAATACTGTACGTCGAGCTGCATTTCACTGCACATATAATCGATAATACTTTGTTTATGCACTCATGCATGTGTCGAATAATGAACTTCTCTAATTTATTAATGCATCAGGTTTTGTAACGCATATTTTAACGCGATGTATGACCCGACAAAAGCGCGTCAGCATTGCATTATTATTGTTTACTTACGTTTATTTGACTACACGCGTCACAAAGGGGAAAAACGCACTTTAAACATTATACTAGGGAGAAAAATAACAGTACATTAAAATAATGCATTCTTACACACGACGGCTGGCTGGCAATACATTAAACGCTTTTAATAATATTACAAATAATAAATGAAGAATATCCGCGTGTCTGTCATGTGATCTGGTGGCGCTCGTGTCGTAATCCTCCGAGTTTAAGCGCAACTGGAAACCAGTAGAGTTTACTTACAGTACAGGCCAAAAGTTTGGAAACATTACTATTTTTAATGTTTTTGAAAGAAGATTCTTCTGCTCATCAAGCCTGCATTTATTTGATCAAAAATACAGAAAAAAAACAGTAATATTGTGAAATATTATTACAACTTAAAATAATAGTTTTCTATTTGAATATACTTAAAAAATAATTTATTCCTGTGATGCAAAGCTGAATTTTCAGCATCATTACTCCAGTCTTCAGTGTCACATGTGACATCCAGTCTATCACATGATCCTTTAGAAATCATTCTAATATTCTGATTTATTATAAGTGTTGGACACAGTTCTGCTGCCTAATATATTTGATGAATAAAAGGTTAAAAAGAACTGCATTTATTCAAAATAAACAAATATTTTCTAATAATATAAATCTTCTTTACTATCACTTTTTATCAATGTAACACATCCTTGCTGAATAAAAGTATTGATTTATTTCAAAAAAAGAAAGAAAAAAAATGACTGACCCCAAATGACTGACCAGTAGTGTATATTGCTGTTACAAAAGATTTCTATTTTTAAAACATTTGCTGCTTTTTTATTTTATTTTTTTTTTTAACTTTTTATTCATCAAAATATCCTAAAAAAGTATCACAGGTTATGAAAAAATATTAAGCAGCAGAACTGCTTAATGAATCATCATATTAGAATGATTTCTAAAGGATCATGTGATAGACTGGAGTAATGATCCCGAAAATTCAGCTTTGCGTCACAGAAATAAATGATCATTTAAAGTATATAAAAATTGAAAACCAATTTTTTTAAATTGTAATAATATATCACAATATTACATTTTTTTTCTGTATTTTTGATCAAATAAATGCAGGCTTGATGAGCAGAAGAAACTTCTTTCAAAAACATTAAAAATAGTAATGTGTTTTACCTGTCCTGTAGATTATAGAAATACACCTCTTTGCATTACTTAATCCTCATATTACTCAAAAATCATGTTCCATCATAAACTTGTCCTAATCTTACGAGAACAATCACACTTCTCATTCAGTACAAGCCGGTTCAGCCGAGCTCATATACTGTGTTTTACGGTAACTGAGTTCATGTGTGTCTGTTGCTTCACGCTCACCTCAGTCAGATGTACAGATCTTCAGTTGGAGAGCTGTATTAATAATAATGTCATCTCATAATTTATCCAGAGAAGCGCTTATAGGCTCAGCGATGCTGGGATCGCTTTTTATAGCGGGATATTATGTGGGTAAGGAAACCATAGAACTTAACTAAAGCTGAAGTCAATCGTGTGTAACTTTCCGGAAGTTCGTGTATTTCGATTCAAGAAGCCGCGATTAAAGGCGCAGCACCCAATTAATTTATAGAAAACGAACCAATACATTTTCAAATCTGCCTGTGAAAAATAAATATCATGTGTTGACTTTTTTTTCCTAATCTTTGTAATAAAAAGGAAATTTCTTCTGTAAACACTTTTTTAAAGATTTCCCATGATAATGCATACAATAACGAAGTATAACTAAAATATTTATATACAATAAACATGTATTGTTTTATTGAATAGAAAACCTTAAAATGTTTTTGAGGAAAAAAAGAAAAGAAAAAAGAAAAAGTTGGAGCCCAAATAATACAAATATTTGGTTTATAAATATCTTAGGATTTTGATACGACGAGTCCAAAAACAGCTTTCATGTTGTAAAAAAAAAAAAAAAAAATTAAAAAAAATTGCATGTGTAATTGCACAAAATACTGAGGTGTTTCAGCGAAAACCAACCTGCTCATAAATGCAAATATCACAATTGTATGTTGAAATTGCAAATAAATAATAATAATTAAATAATTGTAAAAAAAAAAAAAAAAAAAAAAAAAAGAAATCGCACATGGAAAAAGATTAAAACAAGGTGTTGTCTTATGAAATGTACACTAGTGTAAATAACACACAGTATAGCCAAAAGTCATTTCTTTCTCTGATTTCTTCTCTCTAAAGGCAAACGCAAATCTAAATTCTTCAGAATGTCGTCGGGCAAAAGTCACGTGGGTAGGAAAGATGATCCAGTGATGCAGTATCTGCTGAACAATTCCCTGCGGGAACATCCGGCTCTCAAAAAACTCCGGCTGGTAAAACACCTCCTCCTGCTGCTTCTTCTTCTTCTTCTTCTTCTTCTTCTCATCATGATGACCGTCTCGCCCTAAAAACACACAGATGTCCATAAAATCAATAGGGCTCAAAACTGCATATATGCATTCTAGGTTTAAAGGGATAGTTCACCCAAAAATGAAAATGAACCATGATTTACTCAGCCATCCTCGGTGTGTATGACGTTCTTCGGTTACACTTTATTTTAAGGTGTTATTGTTACATTATAATTATATATTTAAGGACTGAGTAATATTAATTAACTACATGTACTTACTATAGCGTTAGGTTAGGGTTTGGTTGAGGGTTAGTTGCTTGTAATTATGCATAATTTACTGTTATTACTATGGTAAGTACATGTAACAAGGACACTGTAAAATAAAGTGTTACCCATTCTTCTTTCAGATGAAAAGCATGAACTATCCCTTTAATATGGATTATTAAAAAAGTAAATACAAAGCTATCACTACTAATAGATGTTTAAGAGTAATTAAATTGAATTTGAATTGTTGTGTTTAATGAACATCTCAAACTGAAGATGTGTTTCTGTAGAAAACCATGGAGCACGAGCTGAACGGGATCATGGTGGCCTGTGAACAGGCACAGTTCATGGCAAATCTAGCCCGATTAATCAAAGCGGAGAAAGCCATTGAAATCGGTATGTGTGTTCCAGAAATACTGTGTGAAACACTGTACGTGTGCTGAACTCAGTGTGTGTGTGTGTTCAGGTGTGTATACTGGCTATAACGCCATGAGCATCGCTCTCACTCTTCCCGAAGACGGGAAACTGATCGCTTGTGACGTCAGCGAGGACTTCATCAACATCGGCAGACCCTTCTGGAAGCTGGTGAGTTACTCGAGAGCGCCGTAGTCAAACTCAACATCAAACTGACCCCATAATGCCCTTTTCACGAGATGTAAAATAAGTCTCTGATGTCCCCAGAGTGTGTGTGTGAAGTTTTAGCTCAAAATACTCCACAGATATTTTTATATAGCATGTTAAAGTTGTCAGTTTTTGAGGGTGAGCAAAAACACACCGTTTTTGTGTCGGTTCCTTTAAATGCAAATGAGCTGCTGCTTCCGGCGCAGGGGGCGGAGCTTCAAGAGCTTGTGTCCTTTTATCTCACACACACACATGCACTGAACATTTCTAAAACTTTTAGCCTTTTATGTTCAAACCGGAGTCAGACAAAGATGGAGAGACTCGAGAAGAAGTGACAACATGTAGAGCAACAGGACATTTCTGAATGGTTAGAAATGGTAAAAAAAAAAAAAAAAAAGAGAAACTACACAAAAAAGTTGGAGCCCAATTAATAATAATAAAAATGTTGGTTTATTACTTCTTAGGATTTTAATACGACAAGCCCCAAAACAGCTTTCATGTTGTAAATAATATATATTTATCTTTTTTTAAATTGCATGTGTAATTGCACAAAATACTGAGGTATTTTAGTGACAATAAAACTGCTCATTAATGCAAACATCACAATTTTATGTTGAAATTGTGAATAAATAATAATAATGGTTCCCAGTTCATGAAAAGCAAAAATAAAGCATTTTTAAAACTCACTATAATAAAACCTTTTTCTATAAAGTTCATATTTGCTGTAATGAAGTGTTCAAGCCTGAGTTTAACCAGGAAGAGTCCGCACAGGAAAACCGGGATTTTCCACAATCCCTTAAACGGTTTAATATTGGAGCGCATGTTAATAAAGTTTATCTGTTCTTATATCAGAGACCATAAACCTCCACCATTGCCTTTATGTGGGTTAATATTTAAACTGAAGAGACTTTTAACACAGTTAATAAGTGACAGTGTTTAACCCCAGTTTGCTCTAATGGATAGTCACTCTAATTTATATTTCTAAAATAAGCTTTGGATGTTCATTAATTGACCGTTTATGATTCTCAGTGAATCACTGTGATTGTTTTAGGAATGAACACATTTCTTGTGAAGGTTTTGGATCTCTAGGTTCATGTATGTGAGATCAGACTCGCCGCTTTGAGACTTCAGTTGATTAACATTATAATCCTGTGTTTAATAATGTTCTGGAATCTTCTCAGGCTGGCGTTGAGCAGAAGATCGACGTGCGTCTGAAGCCGGCTCTGCAAACTCTCGGTAAGGTCTGGATTTATTCAAGCATTGTGAAATTCTTCACATCTGAATCACCTTTAGACTACATTCACATCGCATGATTTCTGACACACATCTGGGTGTTTTTTTTTGGGATGAACAGAAAAAAAGGGGGGGGGGGGAGTGAATGTACAGTAGAATCATTGAGATGCTATTATAGATTTTACTAATATTTTTTTATTTCCCATTTTATTTTTAATTACAGTTTTAATAATTTTGTTATTATTTTTTTAATATTTCTATTTAGTTTTTTTTTTATTCATTTTATTCCAGTTTTAGTTATTTTTGTACATCAAGTTAAACTAAATGAAAATTGATGCATTGGAAACTTTTAGTTTTAGTTCAAATTAGAACATTTTAGTTCTATAATATATGTTTTAAGCATCTCTATTTTGTGACTTTATTGTGTGAACATTCAGATTGGAATTAACTTGACATGCATCATAATTACACACAATTTACCCTTATAAAATAATAGTACAATCTGAAGTATTTACATAGAAAAGTGCAAACATTAGGTCTCATATGATGTGAGGTTTGCTTTGAACTGTTTTTTTTTCAGTAACATATAACAAATTAAATCATATTAAATATGAAATTTGCTGAGGATGTGATTTACATTTAGTCATTTAGCAGACGCTTTTGTCCAAAGTGACTTACAATTTAGGACTAATTTAGGACAAAATAACTAAGTTATGATGAACATGCATGTGAACGGCCTCGAAATTAAACTGATTTGAGCAGAAGTGGGATTTGCGGAGTGAACATGGACTTTGATAATGTCTTCTTCTGTGATTTGTCATTAGATGAGCTTCTGGCTGCAGGACAAGCAGAGACGTTTGATTTTGTCTTCATTGACGCTGATAAAGTCAACTACGACAACTACTACGAGAAGTCCCTGCAGCTCGTCAGGAAAGGAGGAATAATCGCTATAGATAATGTGAGTGATCACGTCTGTTCATAATAACAACTTTATACTTTCAACTCCTGAGAGAATTAACACTTACTTAAAAGTGATTGCAAGGAATATTTCCGCCACGATAAAAAACCCTGTCATGATTTGTGATGTGTCTGTTAGCGGAGGGCTGAATGACACTGCTGTTCTCTTTCAGGTCCTGTGGAGTGGTCGAGTGGTGAACCCAGAAGAGGGCGACGTCGACTCCATCAGCATCGATACGCTGAACAAGAAGCTCCACCGAGACGTTCGGGTCAATCTGAGCATGCTCCCTGTGGGCGACGGCCTGACGCTAGCATTCAAGATCTAACACTGAAGAAACCATCTGTAATCATTCATTTATGTTGCTCGATTGAGGATATGCACTGTAATAATTGAAGTTTGACCATTTAATATGAAGTTTTGTATTCGAATGTTCATTATGCCAAACACTGATTGTCACTGAATATTTTTTTTTTTAAATGTACAATGTATTTGTGGTATAAAAATTTTCAATAAACAAAATTACGGCACTGGAATCTGTAATATAAAAATTTGAAAGACAGTTTGAATATCAATATTTTAATCCTTAGTTTTATAAAAAAAAAAATTTTTTAAAAAGTCTAAGCAAAGAGTTTTTAGTCAATTATGTATTTTGTCAGTTTTAGTTTTTTTATGTCTAGATTTCATAAAATTTTTTTTCAGTATTAGTTAATGTCTGACAAAAACTACAAAATTACTCAAATTTAAGTTCGTTTATATTTTAGTACATCAAGTTAAAGGTGCACTGTCACTTTTGGCCCTCTAGCGGTTAAAAAACAAAACTGCATGCATTCATCTCTGATTTGATATGATCCCACTGCTCATAAACATTCACTATTTGGCTTAAAGGGGTGGTATAATGCCCTTTTCACAAGATGTAAAATAAGTCTCTGACGTCCCCAGAGTGTGTGTGTGAAGTTTTAGCTCAAAATACCCCACAGATATTTGTATATTGGATGTTAAAATTGTCACTTTTTGAGGGTGAGCAAAAACGCTCCGTTTGTGTCTGTTCCTTTAAATGCAAATGAGCTGCTGCTCCCGGCACAGGGGGCGGAGCTTCAAGAGCTTGTGTCCTTTTACCTCACACACACACATGCACTGAAAATTTCTAAAACTTTTAGTCTTTTATGTTCAAACTCGAGTCAGACAATGATGGAGAGACTCAAGAAGAAGTGACAACATGTAGAAGCAACAGGACATTTCTGAATGGTTAGTTGATGAATTTATGTGTAGTTATCTTCTAGTTATTGATTAGCATATTCTGTCATGATAATCTATAAATCCTGTTCCAGGGGCAGGGTTTATGTAAATTTTAGGGTAAGTGATATCACTAACCCGGGAGGAAGCTTGTGTAGTCTCTACCAGCCGTTTGTTGTAGTCCTTAAAAAGGAACCAGTTTAGATGGAAAGGATCTCAAGCTGACCAGCTGAAGACTGCAGCGTTACCCATTAGACACGGCGGTACTTCCTTGAAAATAAATTCCAGCACAACAACTATAATGAAATGATCTTCACAACAGATGCTTTACAGTGAACTCTGTCAGAGAGCTACACATGACGGTTTATCTGTTCAATAAAACACCTTAGGCCTACTCTTGTTGAGTAATAAACACCATCTCTGTGTCGCTTTTACAACATTTCAAATCCCTCAGTTCTCGTCATCTCCTAAATCCAATATAATGTTGATTCTTGTTTTATTACGAGCTCAGTCTAGAGCTCGTTCTCCTTTGCCAGCAGACTCTCCTCTGTTCGGCGTTTGTTTTAAACGGGTGATTCTCCGGAGGTTGGAGATTTAGCGGCTCTAAAGCCCTATTCGGACGGGATTAACTTTACCAGGGTAGATGGAGTAATGTAATGTTACCACAGGACGTCTGTAATATTAATGGCCAATTCGCACAGGATAAGCTTTCTCAGTAAAACTAGCAGAAGTGGGAGAATAACTCGATTTACACACCACCGTCACTCCTGTAGTCATGAGTGTGTTACGCTGCTTCCTGATATCACGTGCACAAACACATATAACCTATGGGAGCGTGTCTATGTTCCCACAGCCCTAACCCTAACCCTAACATACCTAAACCTACCCCTCACAGGAGGGAGACTTGTCTGGGATGTTATTGGGCTATCCCTGTACCAGTACAAGCACTAAAACCTACCCTTTATAGGGGACATAGTTAAATGAGAGAACATAGGACTGTGGGAACATATGGTGGTGGGAACATAGGGCTGACCCCACCTAGATTTATAAAACAGTTATGTCCGGTTGTACTATGTATTAATGAACTTCAGATTGGATTGTGTTGGTAATAGGCACTTAGCTAACGCTAAAAGATGTGTCGTGCCTCTAACAAGTGCTATCGATCTTCTCTCTGATCTGAATGGTGTGTGTGAAACACTTGAGTTTTACCACAGACTCGTTCCAGCGTCTAGAACACAACTGATGCTTCTTCAAGTTTTTTAAACTTTTACTACTTTTAAACAGGAAATGACGGAATATTTACGTACATATTTACAGCGGGTGTATTCGCACGGGGTCAGTGTCACCTGAGGGAATTTTCCCTGACCTTTTCACTGAAGGTAAATTAAGTCGCCGTAATCTTTACTGACATTGTCCTTCATGATCACTGAGACACACATTCAGACGGGACTAAAATCACAGAGAAGCTCTGGTGATAATAACTTTACCCCGACTCTCCATGTTACACTAGTCCCGTCCAAATAGGGCTTATGTCAATCTTTCTCGCTCGTTCAGAAAACTTACCCCTGCCACTCCTGCAACAGACATGCTGAAAGCAGCCAGAGCAACTTTACTCTATTTATGACTATTAAGAGACACTGATATGACTTAAATGAATTAACAACTCTTACCATAGTGAATCAGGGTAAGACAAAAATACGTTTTGTAAGAAAGATTGATGTATCGACTCATTTATATTGTTATTTTGAACAACATTATAAATATTGCCATATCAAGTTGCTAAAATTAATGTTTTTTAATATTTTATTTTAGTTAATGCTCTATTTCAAGTAATAAACGTCTGTTTTCATGGTTTTATCTATAACAAATCCAGAAATATTTTGAAATTCACCTACATTTTTATAAAGTGTGAACATTCAGGTTGGCATGAATCATAAAATAATCCTACAATTTGAGATGAAGTAAAACAAACAAAACAATTCCAGTTGTAGGAGTTTATTGCAAAGGTTGACATACACAAGGGTGTGATAGTGTGGTTCAGCAGGGAAACACTCCGGTCGCCCTCACGAGTGTTTCTGGAGAGTGTGTGTGTGTGTGTAGAGATAACAGCTTCAGCTCTCCGAACATCTCACCAGAGAGAACCTGTTCAAACATCATCAAGCCTGAACACACAGAGAGAGAGAAGAACTACCACGACAGCCACGGCAGAATCAGCCAACAACAGCAGCTTCAAGTGCAAATCATCATTTACATTCAGGAGAACAGTAAAGGAAAAGATCAGGGCAAAACTAGACTAATGCCAGTATTTACAGGGCGAGGGTTTTGAGCATCTTGTGGTGAAGCTTTTGAAGCTTTATGCAGCTTTTTCTACACAACAACAGTTAGTAACTGATCAAAACTGTCAGAATATAATTGTGTTGCTCACACAAAGATATCATAAGGTTTCAGAAGACTTTGTATTAATTTATATTGTGTTTTTAATGTTTTTTTGAGCTTGACAGTCTGCCGACTGTCAAGCTCAAAAAAACAAAAAAACATTAAAAACACAATATAAATTAATACAAAGTCTTCTGAAACCTTATGATAGTAAGTTATTTAGAACAGTTGATACAACAGTTAGTTGTCTAGAAAACAGCTGCATAAAGATTTGTCAAAAGTCATCATAAAGCAGCATATAGGTTTGCAACAACATGAGAAAGAGTAAATAATAAATTAAATTTTTGGTGAACTATTCCTCCTAATAAAAACCACCCGTACAGAAAAGCACACACAGATTGAAAGCGCTGGTTTGGAGAGAAATATCGACCGTGCAAATAAATAAGAGACGACGGTTAGGTGTGTGTGTGTGAGACAGTCGTCTGTGTGAGGAGATGTGAGACGCTTCAGAGACACACACACACTACGCCTCCAGTTCCATTCCCAGACCCAGTTTATGACCTCCAGCGTTAATGCTCTTTCCATCCACCAGAGCGGAGAGCGTCAGCTTCACTCCTGGACACACACACACACTCACGTCAGCACACAATCAACGCACGGGACAAACTCATGTCCGGCTCACATTTATCCCAAAATCAAAAGAAGAAATTAGAAAGTCATATTCTGTACAAAAAAACTTCATTATTTTGATTTTGGGGTCATGCTTCATTTAGTGAGATTTACCCAGATATACATTTCACGTTGAATATATAGAATATGTCAGAAACACTGTCGGTGTTAAAGCACTGCATGCCTGCGGTTACAGAAAAAATTGACAGAAACTACTGCTTATTAGAAAAAATTTATAAAACAATAATTTTAACACAAAAACAAAATAAAATGATATTTTATACAAAATAAAATTACAATTAAACAAAACAACTTTTTATACACAACAAAAAAATAAAACAAAATTAAACAAACATTTTATACAAAAACAAATTACTAAATAAAATATTAAAACAAACTATTTTACACAAAATAAAATATAAAACAAAATAAAATAAAAATACTAAAAATATTTTAAACAAAACAAAAAATTTTTTTTTAAACAAATTAAATAAAACAACACAAATTAAAATAAACGTTTTATACAAAATAACATTTGTTAAATATTTACACAACAAAAATCTAATAAAACAAAATAAAACATCAAACATTTTATACAAAACTAAAAAAATACTAAATAAAATATTAAAACTTTTAAACAAATTTTTTAATATAATAAAACAAAACAAAATAAAAATAATACATATTTTAAACAAAACAAATAATAAATAAAATATTAAAACTAAATATTTTATACAACACACACACTCTCACACACTCACCTGGTCTGAGGGTCTGAGTGTAGCCGATGCCAACCATGCTGGAATTATTGACTTTAGCCTGAGAGGAAAACACAGATGCTGTTAAACGACTGAAGCATCTCACTCATGATTCCTGTAGTCCAACAAAACAACCTGAGCACAGAGAGCTGGGCAACGGTACATAATCACAATATATACTCTTATTTTCCATTAGTTATTTGGAGAAAGCCATTTATATACTGCAAATAATTTATTTATAAATCAAATAAACAAAATTAACAAAAGTGGAGTCACTTGTAATGTTCGTAAGGTGAAAGTAAATTAAAATTGAGTTCAAATTGTGAAATATCTCCCACAAATGTAAAGCAGATCAGCCGCGAAAACTTCAATCATAAACACAGGATTATATATAAACAATGAGGAAAGCAGTGAAGAAGCTGCAGCACACGTCAGACGCCAGTGGAGAGATGCAACAACAAAAACATGATCACTCTTATTATAATGAACAGCTGTCTACACTAGAAGTGCCCATCATAGACAGTCATCTCTAGTGAAGCCCAGATTATGTGAGTGTTCATTGGCTGAGAGTAACTCACACTGATGGAGGAGCTGGAGTCCAGCATGTCAGTCAGATTATGTGAGCGTGAGTTTTCATTGGCTCAGAGTAACTCACACTGATGGAGGAGCTGGAGTCCAGCATGTCAGTCAGATTATGTGAGCGTGAGTTTTCATTGGCTCAGAGTAACTCACACTGATGGAGGAGCTGGAGTCCAGCATGTCAGTCAGATTATGTGAGCGTGAGTTTTCATTGGCTCAGAGTAACTCACACTGATGGAGGAGCTGGAGTCCAGCATGTCAGTCAGATTATGTGAGCGTGAGTGTTCATTGGCTCAGAGTAACTCACACTGATGGAGGAGCTGGAGTCCAGCATGTCAGTCAGATTATGTGAGCGTTCATTGGCTGAGAGTAACTCACACTGATGGAGGAGCTGGAGTCCAGCATGTCAGTCAGATTATGTGAGCGTGAGTGTTCATTGGCTGAGAGTAACTCACACTGATGGAGGAGCTGGAGTCCAGCATGTCAGTCAGATTATGTGAGCGTGAGTGTTCATTGGCTGAGAGTAACTCACACTGATGGAGGAGCTGGAGTCCAGCATGTCAGTCAGATTATGTGAGCGTGAGTGTTCATTGGCTCAGAGTAACTCACACTGATGGAGGAGCTGGAGTCCAGCATGTCTGTCAGATTATGTGAGCGTGAGTTTTCATTGGCTCAGAGTAACTCACACTGATGGAGGAGCTGGAGTCCAGCATGTCAGTCAGATTATGTGAGCGTGAGTTTTCATTGGCTGAGAGTAACTCACACTGATGGAGGAGCTGGAGTCCAGCATGTCTGTCAGATTATGTGAGCGTGAGTTTTCATTGGCTCAGAGTAACTCACACTGATGGAGGAGCTGGAGTCCAGCATGTCAGTCAGATTATGTGAGCGTGAGTTTTCATTGGCTGAGAGTAACTCACACTGATGGAGGAGCTGGAGTCCAGCATGTCAGTCAGATTATGTGAGCGTGAGTGTTCATTGGCTCAGAGTAACTCACACTGATGGAGGAGCTGGAGTCCAGCATGTCAGTCAGATTATGTGAGCGTGAGTGTTCACTGGCTCAGAGTAACTCACACTGATGGAGGAGCTGGAGTCCAGCATGTCAGTCAGATTATGTGAGCGTGAGTTTTCATTGGCTCAGAGTAACTCACACTGATGGAGGAGCTGGAGTCCAGCATGTCTGTCAGATTATGTGAGCGTGAGTTTTCATTGGCTCAGAGTAACTCACACTGATGGAGGAGCTGGAGTCCAGCATGTCAGTCAGATTATGTGAGCGTGAGTTTTCATTGGCTGAGAGTAACTCACACTGATGGAGGAGCTGGAGTCCAGCATGTCTGTCAGATTATGTGAGCGTGAGTTTTCATTGGCTCAGAGTAACTCACACTGATGGAGGAGCTGGAGTCCAGCATGTCAGTCAGATTATGTGAGCGTGAGTTTTCATTGGCTGAGAGTAACTCACACTGATGGAGGAGCTGGAGTCCAGCATGTCAGTCAGATTATGTGAGCGTGAGTTTTCATTGGCTGAGAGTAACTCACACTGATGGAGGAGCTGGAGTCCAGCATGTCAGTCAGATTATGTGAGCGTGAGTGTTCATTGGCTCAGAGTAACTCACACTGATGGAGGAGCTGGAGTCCAGCATGTCAGTCAGATTATGTGAGCGTGAGTTTTCATTGGCTCAGAGTAACTCACACTGATGGAGGAGCTGGAGTCCAGCATGTCAGTCAGATTATGTGTGGTGAGTTTTCATTGGCTCAGAGTAACTCACACTGATGGAGGAGCTGGAGTCCAGCATGTCAGTCAGATTATGTGAGCGTGAGTTTTCATTGGCTCAGAGTAACTCACACTGATGGAGGAGCTGGAGTCCAGCATGTCAGTCAGATTATGTGAGCGTGAGTGTTCATTGGCTCAGAGTAACTCACACTGATGGAGGAGCTGGAGTCCAGCATGTCAGTCAGATTATGTGAGCGTGAGTTTTCATTGGCTGAGAGTAACTCACACTGATGGAGGAGCTGGAGTCCAGCATGTCAGTCAGATTATGTGAGCGTGAGTGTTCATTGGCTCAGAGTAACTCACACTGATGGAGGAGCTGGAGTCCAGCATGTCAGTCAGATTATGTGAGCGTGAGTTTTCATTGGCTCAGAGTAACTCACACTGATGGAGGAGCTGGAGTCCAGCATGTCAGTCAGATTATGTGAGCGTGAGTTTTCATTGGCTCAGAGTAACTCACACTGATGGAGGAGCTGGAGTCCAGCATGTCAGTCAGATTATGTGAGCGTGAGTGTTCATTGGCTGAGAGTAACTCACACTGATGGAGGAGCTGGAGTCCAGCATGTCAGTCAGATTATGTGAGCGTGAGTGTTCATTGGCTGAGAGTAACTCACACTGATGGAGGAGCTGGAGTCCAGCATGTCAGTCAGATTATGTGAGCGTTCATTGGCTCAGAGTAACTCACACTGATGGAGGAGCTGGAGTCCAGCATGTCAGTCAGATTATGTGAGCGTGAGTGTTCATTGGCTGAGAGTAACTCACACTGATGGAGGAGCTGGAGTCCAGCATGTCAGTCAGATTATGTGAGCGTGAGTGTTCATTGGCTGAGAGTAACTCACACTGATGGAGGAGCTGGAGTCCAGCATGTCAGTCAGATTATGTGAGCGTGAGTGTTCATTGGCTCAGAGTAACTCACACTGATGGAGGAGCTGGAGTCCAGCATGTCAATCAGATTATGTGAGCGTGAGTTTTCATTGGCTCAGAGTAACTCACACTGATGGAGGAGCTGGAGTCCAGCATGTCAGTCAGATTATGTGAGCGTGAGTGTTCATTGGCTGAGAGTAACTCACACTGATGGAGGAGCTGGAGTCCAGCATGTCAGTCAGATTATGTGAGCGTGAGTGTTCATTGGCTGAGAGTAACTCACACTGATGGAGGAGCTGGAGTCCAGCATGTCAGTCAGATTATGTGAGCGTGAGTTTTCATTGGCTCAGAGTAACTCACACTGATGGAGGAGCTGGAGTCCAGCATGTCAGTCAGATTATGTGAGCGTGAGTTTTCATTGGCTCAGAGTAACTCACACTGATGGAGGAGCTGGAGTCCAGCATGTCAGTCAGATTATGTGAGCGTGAGTGTTCATTGGCTGAGAGTAACTCACACTGATGGAGGAGCTGGAGTCCAGCATGTATTTGGCTGCGATGCCGAAGCGTGTGCTGCTGTTCCCGGCGGTCCAGGACAGATTCACTGCCGTCTCCAGGTCATCGTTCACTTTCTGATAAATAGAGCCGCCAAACTCTGTCCCATCATTCCTACGACAGACACAAACACAAACATCCTACAGTTTTACACACAGAAGCAGATCAGTTGCTGCATCGTGGTTTTGAGTATTGATACATGTTTCAAATCAACATAAACACTGTGATAATTTTTTATATATATATATAAAATTTAAATTATTCAAAATAATAGTCATAAATAATAATAATAATGATTATTATAATTGTTATCATCATCATCGTTAATAATTATTTTTTACAATTATAATAGTTAAATTTGTTTATAATAATGTTATTTATGACTTAATTATATTTAATAAATACATCAAATAAAAATATTTGTATTTATTAATCATTATTATATTTATATAATTATTCTAAATAATAATTATAATAATGGTTTACAAATAATAATAATAAATGTTATTTATTACTTATAAATAATAATAATAATTATATCCAAGTAATTTAATATATTTAATATAAAATAAGTAAATATAAATATTTTTTAAATTATTATTATTTAGTAAATATATTTAGTTATTAACCATAAATATTATTTTTCGTTATTCCTAAAATTATGAATAATTATTTATTAATTGTAAATAATAATTGATATGTAATATGAATATGTATGTATTACGTATTATATGATTATTATGTATATGATTATTAAATAACTAATAATGGATAGCTAAAGCAGAACGTACACATTAGTATGCAGCTGGAAGTCTCCCGTCTTGTATCCGATTGCAAAGTTGCTACGAGTCATTTTGGACTTGGCGGTGTCAAAGGTCATCTGGTAGCCGGCGAGCCAGCCCTCGAAGCCCAGCACAGCCGCCCCGTGCAGCGCAGGACCAGCGAAGTCAAAGTCCACATCACAGCCCACGTTCAGGTACTCACGCTTATAGGCCGACTTCACCTTGCCACTCTTCTTGCTGTAATAACAACACAAATACCAATCACCTCATCTAAAGCTCACGATGCTCAAGTCACCTTCGACACCATTGGCTTTCGGCTTACTTAGTTGAGGACATTTCATTTAATATTCAACAATATTATTGATCTGCCTGCATTGACAGCATTATATGAGAACTGTGGCTATTATATATACAGTACAGGCCAAAAGTTTGGAAACATTACTATATTTAATGTTTTTGAAAGAAGTTTCTTCTGCTCATCAAGCCTGCATTTATTTGATCAAAAATACAGAAAAAAAATGTAATATTGTGATATATTATTACACTTTAAAATAATTGGTTTTCAATTTATTATACTTTAAATGATCATTTATTTCTGTGATGCAAAGCTGAATTTTCAGCATCATTACTCCAGTCTATCACATGATCCTTTAGAAATCATTCTAATATGATGATTCATTATCAAAGTTGGAAACAGTTCTGCTGCTTAATATTTTTTCATAACCTGTGATACTTTTTTAGGATACTTTGATGAATAAAAAGTAAAAAAAAAGAAAAAAAAGCAGCAAATGTTTTAAAAATAGAAATCTTTTGTAACAGCAATATCCACTACTGGTCAGACATTTTTTTTCTTTCTTTTTTTGAAATAAATCAATACTTTTATTCAGCAAGGATGTGTTAAATTGATAAAAAGTGATAGTAAAGAAGATTTATATTATTAGAAAATATTTTGTTTATTTTGAATAAATGCAGTTCTTTTTAACCTTTTATTCATCAAATATATTAGGCAGCAGAACTGTGTCCAACACTCATAATAAATGATTTCTAAAGGATCATGTGATAGACTGGATGTCACATGTGACACTGAAGACTGGAGTAATGATCCTGAAAATTCAGCTTTGCATCACAGGAATAAATTATAATTTAAAGTATAATAAATTGAAAACCAATTATTTTGAATTGTAATAATATTTCACAATATTACTTTTTTTTTCTGTATTTTTGATCAAATAAATGCAGGCTTGATGAGCAGAAGAAACTTTTCAAAAACATTAAAAATAGTAATGTGTCCAAACTTTTGACCTGTACTGTATATATATATAAATATAAAAATGAACTAAATGAATAACTTTTTTACAACAAAAATGAACCATCACTGAACTGACTTAAGCTGGACTGTGACACTATTTTCTTCTAGAAACAAACTTTGTTGCATTATTTCCCTGTTATCTCTGTGAAGCTGCTTTGAAACACTCAAAGCACCATATATAAATAAAGGTGACTTGACTTAAGACGTGGCATTTAAGTCATCGTACCCAGTGTTGGGTGAGAAGGTCGTGTCAAAGGTCAGCTTCAGTCCTTTGGTGATCTGTGGAACACAAAATATGATTATTAGAGCTGCACAATATATTGAAACGCTCTCTAAGCTCTGCATCTGATCGTCTCAGTGAAAGAAACGTGCTTGTATTCTACAGGATGAGACCTTTCCAGTGATATCTTACACATCTGGACTGTGCGATGTTTTCACAGATTCCTATTACCGTTATTATAAAAGGATAAGAATGAAATTGTGAAGAGATTTGTGAGCAGCATTTGTAATCCAGATTCTAAGCTTTTAAATGACACTTGATTTGGATTTTATATTTGCGTATCCAATAGACATTCCAGCTGAAAGGGTTAAACGTAGAAAGTGAAATAATCTATAAATAATCTGCAAAGAGTGATTTCTAGCTGAAGATTTGTACACTTACTATAAACTTTTTAGGGCTGTGAAACGATTAATCGCATCCAAAATAAAAGTTTGTGTTCACATAATATGTGTGTGTACTGTGCATAATTATTTTGTATATATAAATACACACACATGTATGCAGTGTTGCCAACTTAACGCCTCTGTCGCTATTTTTAGTGACTTTTCAGACCCCTTCAGCGACTAGTGACAAATCTCCTGTTCAGTGAATGAGAGGAGCAGAAGCACGGCAGCTCACAGACGGCAATGAGTTCTTGTTTCTACGGACTTATCACTTATCTGCTTCTCTTTTGTTTTATATTTAAATAATTTAGTTTGACCATTTTTTCCCATTTCTTCACTTGTAATACTCACTATTACAGTGCTTTAGTTCACCCAGTTCCCGAACTCTCTCAATTCAGATAATTTTACACATAAAAAATGTAGTCTTTCACTAGCTCATCATCATCTTTTTTTAATTGAATGCCATGTCAGCAATCAGAGATATCTTTATGGCAAAAATTCAATTACAAAAACACAAATATCATATAAATACAATAAAAACAGAACAAAGATAACCAGCAAGTCATATTACACAATATATTTTTTTAAGTTAACATGTGATAAAAAATCCAAAACCTTTTCAGGTATAATCTCATTAAAAATGTCCTTAACTGAAATAACTTCATTAAAAGCATTCTCCTTGTGTTAAGTCCAGGACAATCTAATAAAGTATTTTTGACAGTTAAAGGAATCCTACAAAACATACATGATAATGTTGGGTCTTTCACTAGCTACTCGTTCTATTGTCTGACAAAAAAAATATAGGAAATGAGAACAGCTTTATTGTACATTCGGCTATATTATATTATATTAAAATACAGTATGTGAGCATGATTTTAACGAGAAAACACATTAGGAAGGCAGAACGCAAGTACGCCGCGATGACATCATGCATATGCTAATTGACGTATGATGTCATCTAGCGACATTTAGCGACTTTTAGGGAAGGCATTAGCTACTTTCCTTTGAAAATAGTTGGCAACACTGCATGTATGTATACATTTAAGAAATATTTGCTTATAAATATAAATATATATATATAATTTGTATTATATATAAATATTATATATATATATATATAAATAACACATTTTTCTAAAATATATACATGCATGTGTGTGTATTTATATATACAAAATAATTATGCACAGTTCAAACATATATAATATGTGAACACAAACTTTTATTTTGGATGCGATTAATCATTTCACAGCCCAAAAATGTTTACTATAAAAACATATAAACTACCAATCAAATGTTTGGAATATTTAAAGATTTTAAAAATGTCTTTAAAGAAGTTTCGCATGGTCACATTGATAATCATAAATGTTTCTTGAGCATCAAATCATCATATTAGAGTGATTTGTGAAGGGTCATGTGACACTGAAGACTGGAGTAATGATGCTGAACATTCAGGAATAAATTACACTTTACTATATATTCACATAGAAAACAGATGATTTAAATAGTAATAATATTTCACTGTTTTTACTGTATTTTTTCAGCCTTGGTGAGCAGAAGAAATTTGCTAAATTTTCTTAATAATTCCAAACTTTTGCCTGGGATTCTTAGGATTTACTCTTCCAGGCCTGAAAATTCCCATATTCCCATTCCCATCTCTGACACGCGTGTGTAGATCTTAACTCTCCTGCCAGGCTGTTGTTGAAAACAAGAACTTGTTCTTAAGTGACTTTCCTGGATAAATAAGGGTTAAATAAATAAAAATAAAAATAAATTCTGCACCTGGTCCTCGACGGTGATCTCCGTGCCCAGCGTATTGTCCGTGTTCCACTTCTCCGTGAAGGTCAACCCGTACTCGGCCCATTTATACTTGGTCTCCAGGTTCCCACTGACCTTGTTAGAGTCCATGTTAGACGAGCCACATGTTTTAAACTCCTAATGAGGGAAAAACAGAGACAATATTGTATTATACAACAGCCTGCATGACCTAAATGATAAGGTCAGGTAAGGTCATTACAGTTAGATTTTGCTTTAAAATAACGCTCATGGCTTATACATACATATATATATATATATATATATATATATATATATATATAGGCATTTATCATTATTGATTTTTATTTATTTATTATTATGATTTTTATTTTCATTTACTTGAAACTTATTTGCTGGCATGGGGTGGGGGGGTTGTTCAGTAAAAATGTGAAAAACGTTAAATAAAAAAAAATAAAATAACGCTCATGGATGAATTGTGCACAGGAAGACCAAAAAACGTGACTTAAGAACATAAATAGTGTAAATTTAGCTTGAGCACGTACCACTCCGTTAGCAGACTTGGTTTTGACGTCAAGCTTCACCATTCCAAAACCTTTTCCGTTCGAAAAGACACAAGAAAATATGATGCAATATGCATGTTTATAATAAATAAATAAATGTTTGCACAGCCGAGGAAGTAAAGAGCGTTACCGTAGCCCTTGTTGAAGACGTCCTTTGCAGCCTTTCCAAGGTCTGCGTATGCTGGAGGAACAGCCATTTTATCTGAAAACATGATGAAAAACAATGATTTGTGTGATATTAGTGGTGTTTGCTTTTCTCCCACCGTGTCCTAACTATAAAAGCTTCTTCTCCATGTTAATGAGAGTGTGTGTCCTAACCAGCGGCGACGGTGACACGCGACGACTCTATTCTAGAAATGGTTTCTATTTTTCTGTGACGTCGCGCTGGAACAACAAACACAAAGTGTGGCGATGATAATCTCAGGTGCTGTTTATGTGCTTTATTTAATGTTAAAAGCGTGTCATGTGACTCTGAATATCATTTAGTGCTCCAGCTTTGAGGCTGTAAAAGCAACAATGGATAATTCACCCCAGATCTAAACAAATGGAAACAAGAACGTTCAAACTGTGAACAAGCAAGTGTATTCTTTGTCAAAGATTGTTTTAGTAACTCAGCCTATGTATTTTTAATAATGTTTAAATGGTGTAATATTTGTGAATTTGATTATGTAGCTACTTATCCATTTTCTTGCGAGACTCCCCACACACTGTTCTGATTGGCTGACTCCACCCACACGCTGTTCTGATTGGCTGACTCCGCCCACACGCTGTTCTGATTGGCTGTGGGTTGATCGATTTTTCTCGCAGTCGCGTCTAGTGTGGACAGACTAATTATTTGTCGCTGGAATCTTATCACATCGCGTCTGGTTAGGACACGGTGTCATGCTGAGTGTTAGTGATGTGGTGAAACCTCTAGCACAAGGTTTTAAAGTGCCTTTATTATGCTACTTTAAAGGTTCCTAATGTTGTTTTGGAGTCTCCTGCAATATGTTTACATGCATTCAAGCTCAAAAACACTTTACATTTCTCATAATAATCATTGCAGCATCAGCTCTTTTCTCTCAGTGTCTGAAACGCTTCGTCTGCAGATTCAGTCTCTCTAAACCCCGCCTCTCTGAGAGATGCTCTGCTCTGATTGGTCAGACGGCTCAGTCTGCTGTGATTGGTCAGAATCAAAGTGCTCATTATCATATCTGAATCTCAGCTCTTGATCACAGTGATACGAACAGTGACGATGGCGTGTGTTTTACCGTATCAATCTCAGAAAACAGCGTCTTCTCCACATGAACAACACGAACCAAACTCTCCCTTCCAGTCTCAGATACACTACAGTGTTTGAGGGCGGAGCTAAGAGATGCTGTTCAGCCAATCAAGACCAGAGGCTGGCATTATGCAAATTAGTTACAAACCTATGTAGATTCAGCAGAAAGTGAGACTCCCTTCACTTTGCAGACCTTTTACATTACACACTGCAGAGGCCTGATATAGGAGCACGTGTGTGTGTGTGTGTGTGTGTGTGTGTCGTCCTGCAACATTTGTGCTCCAGACATCAACGATTCCTCAAATCATGTATTGTTGAGGAACTGAATAGGAAGTGAAAGCTAAAAAAACCTCGTTGGATCATGTGGTGAGAGTTTCATTATGAATCCTCTGAGATCAGGTGTGGTCAGAGTAAACACACACACACACCTTCCAGGATCAGGACAGAACGAACTGTACTCACAAAGAATCCCACAATGCAATGCGTCCAACAGTCCCTTACATTTCCAGAATGTCGTTCATTTTACTGAATTATTTTATCAATCATAATAGCATTAAATTAAGACATTTCTACACAAAACTGAATTCAATCACAGACAATTAAACAATTTGACAAAATTACAGCACCATATTACAAAAACATACAAGTGTCTGGAGTTCATTAACTCAATCAGACCGAATTCAAGAAAATATCAATAATTATCATCAATGAATTTTGATGCTCCTTTATAAACTATAAAACAGAAATATTTGAATTAGGTTGTATTAGGTAAAACAGCACTAGAGGACAATAATCAAACTAGGCAAAATGTCTGCTGTCAGTAATTTTCTTTATAATTATATTACATTTTAAATAAAAATAGATAACGTCTGACATTGACCCTATATTCTAAATGTATTATTATTGTCCATATATGCCCTTGTTTATTTGTTACACGTACAAAAAAAAACTGCAGGTAAAAGTAATTTCTGATAGAAATTATTAATTTATATAAGCTATAGAAGAAACAAATAATCACTAAAATATTAAGAGATTAACTTAATAGCAAAGATCAATTTTATAGAGATAAACATATACGCACTAAGCCGGTCTGGCTCGAACCAGCATATACATTAAAAACAAAATCCGCCGGTCATCCGTCACTCTCTGACCGGACCGAACCGAGCCGAGCCTGGCCTGGAGGAGCGCAGGGTTTCGGTTCGAACAATCGTGATGTTCATTTTAAAGCCCAGCCAGCCTCACATGAACCTCAAACACAGAGACAGGAGAGTTTTAAAGGTTTAAACTGCACTAACCAGAGAATGCGGGTCAAACCTGTGCAGCAGAACCGGGCCGCGGCTCACCGGCGACAGATGAAGGAGACTCGAGTAATGCTAATGCTAATGCTAACACAACAGCAGCATCAGGACCTCTGAGACCTGCCGCGAATAATGCCTGACCTAAATTACAGCTTCAGTAGCGTAGTAGATATATAAACCAGAGCCATAGAGAGCCAGCTATGGCTCTGATATAAACTATGGAAGCTTGTTTCCGCCACAAAATAAAACATTTTAAAAGATAATTGCGAGTTTACATCTCGCAATTCTGACTTTATTTCTCAGAATTGCGAGATATAAAGTCAGAATTGCGTGAAATAAAGTCGCAATTGCCAATTGCGTGTTATAAAGTCAGAATTCTGACTTTTTTCCTCGCAATTGCGACTTTATATCACGCAATTCTGACTTTATAACACATAATTGCGAGTTTATATCTCGCAATTCTGACATCTTTTCTCAGAACTGTGAGATATAAACTCACAACTGTGATTTTTTTTATTTTTTTTTACCTCAGAATAGTTTATAATATCTCACAATTCTGACTTTATAACACGCAATTGCGACTTTATAATATATCATGCAATTCTGACTTTATATCTCCCAATTGTGAGAAAAAAAAGTCAGAATTGTGAGATAAAAAGTCTCAATTATTATTATTTATTTATTATTCAGTGGCAGAAACAAGCTTCCATAATAAACATAAATTCTCCGTTAGTGTATAATATATAATTTTCTGACATTTACTTTATATTCTAAATGTATTCATGCAATTATTGATGTCATTAAAAACGTAAAATAACGGCAAATCTTCTGCTAACAGTGACAATATAACAACAACTGGACACAGAGCATTTTTCTGAATTTGTAAATTTTATTAATGATGGCAGACAAACAAATCAAGACCATCCTGAATCTCACTTATATCCACCAGAACACAATATCCCGCTTTTTCAGCCTTAACAAAAGTCCATAAGAGGCTGAATGACATTTTCAAGCACTTCACAGTGAAATAATCTACAGATGAACAGCAGATACTCTTGTTAAGCAGCGTACGGAGTGTTTAAACCATTTTAAAATTAAGTATATTAAATATATGGCGAAAAAAGCAAACGATGTACCTCATATCCCCAATGTTTTCAGTAATTTGCTTAATTTTTTTAAAGCTTTTGATTTAGTGTTACATGCTGCAAAGAAGGGAAATGTCAAGAGACGTTTTAAACAGATAACATTATAATACCACCATTGAATCATAATTCTTTATCTCCACAACACACACACGAGGTCATCACTCAATCCTCTGTGCTCAAAGAGATCTATAAATACACCAAATTAAAATCCTAATGACCTAACACAGAAAACCTCATCAAAACTAGCCCTGATTACGATGAAAACACGGTTCACTTCGTTAAGACATGAGATAAGACCATAAGACGAGCTCAGGGACATTCTTCTGTTTTACCATCAGTCACATACTTTTTTTGTAAACGTTCAAAAAGTAACAAATACCCTCATAAACAAGTACATCTGAAAATAAATCAGAGCATCAATGACAAAAACGTTTGTATAAAGACTAAGACACGTACCATTGGCAACTGGAATGATGCTGTTAGAAAACTTTCTTAAGTTTGGCAAGATTTACTCTTCAAAACACTCATTAAAATTGGGGAAATGTACAGTAACAACGACAAAACCAAGTGAATCTCACAGGAACATGTCCAGGTCATACTTTACTTTCAAAATAATACAGATTACATTTGTTAAATATCAGTAACACTTTACAATAAGGTTCATTAGTTACTGTATTAACTAACAATGAGAAATACATTACTGTATTTATTAATCTTTGTTCATGTTAGTTAATAATAATCCAGCTGTTGATTGTGTGTTCATGTTAGTTCACAGTGCATTAGCTAATGTTAACAAATACAACCTTTGATTTTAATAACGTATTAGTAAATGTTGAAATTAATATTAATTAAGATTAATAAATGCTGAAGTATTGTTCATTTTTAGTTCATATTAACTTTATTGTAAAGTGTTATCTTGCAATGTTTGTTGTCTTGATTTTAATTCGTGTTGTTTAAAGTAAAAATAATTGCATTACAGTACTTTTTAAAAACCTCATTAGAATATCCATTGAAAAGTACAAAATAATAATAAATAATAGCAAAACAATGTCATAAGCAACACAAATTACACAATATTATAGAACTTAATTTTTTTCATGAAAATGAAATATATATAGACTTTTTGGCATAAAAAAAAAAATATATATATATATACACACATACATAGACTCTTTATGCAAAAAAGTGTGTATATATAAATAAAATGTTTTTTTGTGAATTATGACCTTGCCATATTTTGTGAGATTCCCTCAAATACAGGTGACAATTTTAAGTCTTAAACACAGTATTTTCATTTAGTCATTCTACACAGATACTAATACTGCCAAAATAAAATCCGCACTATGAAAATAGCAAAAATAAATGGCAATAAGACCTATGCAACAATCATAGTATAATCAAAACCATACGGTTTCACACGAAGATCTTTACAGAGCATTAAGATGTTCAATATTGCTTCAAAGGTTGATCACGTCAGTTCCTTTAAATGTTGAAATGTCTTTGGGAGAAATGAGGAATTTACATTATCAAGCGTCTACTATTATGAAACATGGGGAAATGAATACTGCCGATTAATGCAAACCATTTCAAGAGGCCTGAAAGTTTCCCTGTCAGCGGGAAAAGCAAGACTTCTATAGTTCCAGTTAGTAGTTTTAGTGTCTGACATAAAATGAGAGAATGAACTGATTTCTCATAATGAAGAAATGAGCCGTTATCCACAGTAATGGCCACAGAAATCCCTTTAAAGCCCGACATCTACTGGGGAGAACGCTGTGGTGTTGATGTGCTGTGTAATGGAGTCGGGTTGGCCTCCTCTACATCATGGCAACGCCAGAATCACAGTACGGATGTGTGTGTCGTCAGCGTATGAGGCGTTTGAGGAGCGTGGGTCGAGTGAAGGGCCAGCAGTATTCGTTCGGCACGGGTCCGTTGACGTTGCACTCGAAGAAGGAGAACATGGGGAACCAGATGCGCGCGCGGCGGCTCTGCTGGTACGCGCGCGTGTTGGCCAGCGTGTGGTAGTACAGGAAGAGTCTGGTGGTGATGTAGAACGCGATGAAGACGTCGATGGAGTAATGCTCGTGAGCCGCCAGGATGAAGAAGATGCCGAACAGGTTCAGGACCCACGACAGCGTGTGGATGAAGTTCCAGCTGCGCGGCGTATCTGTGAACACAGAGAGAGAGCGAGAGCGAGAGAGAGAGCGAGAGAGAGAGCGAGAGCGAGAGAGAGAGCGAGAGAGAGAGAGAGAGAGAGAGAGAGAGAGAGAGAGAGAGAGAGAGAGAGAGAGAGAGAATAGACTGTAAAAAAAGATGGACGACGCCCCTTCATTCTCTTCTATGGAAGCTTGTTTCCGCCACAGAATAAAACATTTTAAAATACTTTTTATCTCACAATTGCGAGTTTACATCTCGCAATTCTGACTTTATTTCTCAGAATTGCCAGATATAAAGTCAGAATTGCGTGAAATAATGTCGCAATTGCGTGTTATAAAAGTCAGAATTGCGTGTTATAAAGTCACAATTGCGAGATATAAAGTCAGAATTGCGTGTTATAAAGTCAGAATTGCGAGATATAAAGTCAGAATTGCGTGTTATAAAGTCAGAATTGCGAGATATAAAGTCAGAATTGCGTGAAATAAAGTCAGAATTGCGTGATATAAAGTCAGAATTGCGTGATATAAAGTCAGAATTGCGTGTTATAAAGTCAGAATTGCGAGATATAGTCAGAATTGCGTGAAATAAAGTCACAATTGCGAGATATAAAGTCAGAATTGCGAGATATAAAGTCAGAATTGCGTGATATAAAGTCAGAATTGCGTGTTATAAAGTCAGAATTGCGAGATATAAAGTCAGAATTGCGTGTTATAAAGTCACAATTGCGAGATATAAAGTCAGAATTGCGTGTTATAAAGTCAGAATTGCGAGATATAAAGTCAGAATTGCGTGTTATAAAGTCAGAATTGCGAGATATAAAGTCAGAATTGCGTGAAATAAAGTCAGAATTGCGTGATATAAAGTCAGAATTGCGTGTTATAAAGTCAGAATTGCGAGATATAGTCAGAATTGCGTGTTATAAAGTCAGAATTGCGTGAAATAATGTCGCAATTGCGTGAAATAAAGTCAGAATTGCGTGTTATAAAGTCAGAATTGCGTGTTATAAAGTCAGAATTGCGTGATATAAAGTCAGAATTGCGTGAAATAAAGTCACAATTGCGTGATATAAAGTCACAATTGCGTGTTATAAAGTCAGAATTGCGTGATATAAAGTCAGAATTGCGTGAAATAAAGTCAGAATTGCGTGATATAAAGTCAGAATTGCGTGTTATAAAGTCAGAATTGCGTGATATAAAGTCAGAATTGCGAGATATAGTCAGAATTGCGTGAAATAAAGTCACAATTGCGTGATATAAAGTCAGAATTCTGACTTTTTTTCGCGCAATTGCAACTTTATATCACGCAATTCTGACTTTATAACACAATTGCGAGTTTATATCTCACAATTCTGACATCTTTTCTCTGATATAAACTCACAATTGTGAGATATAAAGTCCAATTCTAAGGGGAAAAAAGACGGACTTTTTAAATATATATATATTTTTTTACCTCAGAATAGTTTATATCTCACAATTCTGACTTTATAACACGCAATTCTGACTTTATATCACGCAATTGTGACTTTATTTCACGCAATTCTGACTATATCTCGCAATTCTGACTTTATAACACGCAATTCTGACTTTATATCACGCAATTCTGACTTTATTTCACGCAATTCTGACTTTATATCACGCAATTCTGACTTTATAACACGCAATTCTGAGAAAAAAAGTCACAATTGGGAGATATAAAGTCAGAATTGCATGATATAGAGTCGCAATTGCGTGTTATAAAGTCAGAATTGTGAGATATAAAGTCCAATTCTAAGGAAAAGGTGTTTGGCTCGGCTTTTTGTAACATTACACTCTGACACACTGTATTTCTTGGCTCTTCATGAGAGTTGTTCGATGACTCCGCTGTGTTTATCAGTCCTGGGGGAAACACTGGTTTTACTCAGATTACACACATGTTAAAGTTTAGACCCCGGATATAATACGACCCCATTTTTTCAAATGCATTCCAAGACAAAAACATAATCTTATGGTCGGAACAATACGGTAATTCTTTATTTATGAATTATTTCGATTTTTAGAATGAAGCATTTTAAGAAAACTTTCCCATCAGCCGATTAAAATGTACAACTTATTGTTCTTTGCAGTTCTTTTGCACTTTAATCTGCATGAAACATTTGTTATACATTTTTGTGTATTGTTCTATTGTATTTATATATATATATGTATAAAGCGCTTTATAAATAAAGGCGACTTGATTTGTATTTAAATGTTCAGGTCTTTTTGTTTTATGAAAATAGTTGTTAAACCTGTTAGGAGGAAAACAAGCAAGTCCTCCGTGATAAAAGCTTCAGTAATTATTGTGATATGAAAATTTAATGCCGTCACATGCCTATTCCACAGAAAACAAACAGGAATCAAAGGGTGTGTGTGTGTGTGAGTGAGAGTGAGTGAGTGTATGTGTGTGTTTGTGCGTGTGTCTGTGTGTGCGTGTGCGAGAGCGAGAGAGAGATATGAGTGTGTGTGTGTGTGTGTGTGTGTGTGTGTCTGTGTGTGAGAGAGAGAGAGAGATATGAGTGTGTGTGTGTGTGTGTGTCTGTGTGTGAGAGAGAGAGAGAGAGAGAGAGAGAAAGAAAGAGAGAGAGAGACAGACACAGACAGAGAGAGAGTGTGTGTGTGTGTGTGTGTGTGTGTGTGTGTGTGCACACTTACATTCAGTGAGAAAGAAGTTGAGCATGGTGATAACGACGGTGTGTCCGCTGAACATGTAATCTCCACACGTCTGCACTCCAGTGAGAGTCATTCCAAACCCACTCCATATGGCCACCGCACGCTGAAGCTTCGCCCACATGTCCCCGTATATCTGACACACACACACACACACATGAATAAATGCATACGGAAAGAACCATATTAATACAGAGATTTGGGAATATGTCTTCATTTTCAATAGAGTTTGCAGGGAACATATTGCTAAGTTAATGGTGTGATAGTCTAATAAGCATAAGAACAGCATTACAGCAAATATTCTATTTTTATCTATACTTTTTGGTATTGAATGAACAATACATTTAAATCAACATTTCTTGTTCGGTTCATTCACTCAAAAAAAAAATAAATAAATAAATAAACACTATTTTAAGGTGCCCTTGTTAGAGTAATTATACATGTACTTATTATAGGGTTAGGCTTTGGTTGAGGGTTAGTTGCATGTAATTATGTATAATTTACTGTTATTACTACAGTAAGTATATATGTAACAAGGACACTAAAATTAAGTGTTTCAGACAATTAGAAAATTGTATTTTAACATTATGCCAATTGTTGTTTTGGTTTTAAGCCGTTTAATGCTTATTTTTGATGAAATTAGAATAAAAATTATAATAACGGAGGAAAAAAAGTGTGTTGTGTCAGTATGTGTGTATATATATAAATATAATATACTGACACAACACATTTTTTCCCCTCCGTTATTATAATTTTTTATATATATTACTAGTATAAATTACTACATTGTTAGCGAACGGCATGATCTGTAAATGTGCATCGCTGAAATACTGCCGATCTATCACTCGTAACGCAGACACAAGCCTTTTCTGTAAAGCTGCTTTGAAACGATATGTATTGTGAAGTGCTATGCAAAGAAATGTGAATTGAATGAACCACATACGTTTAATCAACATTTCTCACATCTTGGATGGAGCTTGTCACAGTTTACATGTATGCATTAGGTGGGTGCTTCTATCCAAAGTGATTTACATCGCATTCAAGAAACACAAGCATCGAATCATGCACACGATCACTGGGAGATGAACCCGTGACCTCAGCGCTGATGAAAAGCGAATAATTGATTAAATCATAAAGTGTCTGTACCTTCCCAGTGCACTGCAGGTGTTGACCCGGTACAGACAGAGACGTCACAAACATAGTGACGCACCGCAGCATGAAGACCGTCCCCATCAGACTACACAACCGCCTCAACAGGATCGACCTGAAACAAATAAAAGAGGATTCTCAGGGCCGTCGGGTGACGAGACACTGTCATGATTCAAGAGAAACAAACTCATGTCTCTCAAAACACGCTTATTGTGCACAATTCCTTGGTACAGGAGAAAATGTAATGAAATATAATGATTTGTTCCAACTCTAAAATGACTTTATTTGGACCCAAAACCCCACATACTTGAAATTAAAATTATTGTATGATGCCTGACAAATTGTCTAAGACGTAGACAATCATACAGCGTACACTAGTGATGGGAGAATTGTCTAAACTTCGAATCAACTGAACCAATTCCTTCGCAAAATGATTCACGTAAAATGATTTTGAAGCGCTTGAAACGCCACATGCTGGTCAGAACAGAGTAAATGCACTGAAAACATGCCTAAAAACACCTTTATTGAAAGTGTAATATATTAAATGCAATCACCAAAACATTTAAAGGGATACTTCAGGATTTAGCATTAAGCTTTGTATTAGTAGAAAACCTGTAGTATTTTCGAATTACCGTGCTTTCCACCCTCATACCCCCCTGAGACGAGAGATTTATGTATTTTTTGTCTGGAAAAAATCCTCCGATGACGCAAAAATCATCATTTTGCGTCATCGGAGGATTTTTTGGCCAGAGGCGAGAGACTACAGCCAGTAGGAGGAGCTGTCCCACATGTGTTCAACCCGCCCATAGAGGGATCTCACTCACAGAATGTACACATAGTGTCAGCCATCTTTCTTTGGAAGCTAAGCTAACAGGCTCTTGTTCTGTGGAGAAAGCTGAGTAGTAGGAGAAAGCGGAGTAGTAGGAGAAAGCTGAGTAGTACGGGTTACCATCCTCTTTTTCCCGGACATGTCCGGCCGTCGAGATCGTCCATATGTCCGGGATTCGGCTTTTGCTTTCTGCAGTCGCCATTCATTGTTTACATGCACACCTTTTGTTTCAATCTAACTGAATTCATTCCGATTGGTGAATCTGAATGTAGTGTTTACATGAACGCTAAACAAGTGATCGGTTGATGTGCGTTTTAACATTGCTAAGAAAATCCCGCTCCTCCGTGAGAGATACGAGACCGATGCGTCTCACAGGTGTCACTCATCAGTAATCCCGCCACCGGCCTCGCGCCGTTCTCCCGCGCCCCTCAGCCTCGTCCTGCTCGCCACAGTAAACATGATGAATGGCGACTGTAGAACGCAAAAGCCCAATCCCGGACATTTTGGGCGATCTCGAAATCCCGGGCAAACTCGTCACGGAGACTCACTAGTAGCCTAGCCTTGTTGTTTTCAACTGCGCTCTCTTACCGGTAGGCGTGGCTTGGGAGTGGCCTCCTAGGGCAGTGAAGCAAGTGCATTCTGGGAGTTGTTGTCTTTCATCCACATAAGCAAAAAATACATTTTCTGGCTTTTCTCAGTCTAGAAAGCTCCAAATTCAAAAATTATTTCACATTTCTACAACATAAATGACCTATTTTAAATACACATTCATCTTTCCAGAGGTGAAGTATCCCTTTAATACCATTAACTATGAAGTGTCTTTATAATACGAGTTATTTTATTAAATTGTTTAGGTTAATCAGCCCAACAAGAGACTTCTTTTTATTATACAAATGTGTCATTAAAATATAAGGTTTCGAAAACGCCCACAACTAGCGTAGACACACGTGCGTTTTAACCTGGATTACAAGAAAGTATTTATGCAAAAATGATATGCAACATGTGGATTACCTGTCGTGTGTGTGTGTGTGTGTACGCATATGTGTGTTACCTGTGTTTATGAAGCAGCAGAACTAGCAGCCACATCGAGCACAGGATCACGCCACAGGCCTCAGCCATCGCAAAAGCCCAGGGGATTCTGGGTACACTGTAGGGAGAAGAGAAGCAGGCGAGAGGTCAAAAAGAGAAAACACAAATCCTCTTCCAAGCAGATGCTATTTTGTGTTTTCATGCCCATCTTCAGCTGTGTCCTCTAACCATCATGATGGCGAGAATTATCATCAACAGGAAACCACAAACCTCAGTGTCTAACGGGTGCAACTCAAAATAAGAGCTGTTACGTTTATTTTTGCTGCCACAAACCCTCAATCATCATCATGTTAGAGGGCATTAGAGCAGGTCACAACTCAACAACTGAGATCTGGCATCTTGATATTGCCTAATCTCAACCAGGGTTTGAAATTAACACCCGCCAAATGCAGGGAAAAATTAACTTTGGCGGGTAATGCTGTCAAATCACCAGCCAATTTGGCGCGTTAACATGTTTACTCACTTGGGAAGTTCGCCAAATATGCACGGATTTAGCACAAATACTCAACTCGTGAGTCATCATGATGTATTAAATACAGCGTATTGCACAGAATCTGCGCATTTCTGGCTAACTTGAACACACACGTCACTACGCATCAAATAACGGCGCGCTTGTTCACTAGTATTGAAGCAATAGTGAAGATTAAAAAGCATTTGGTTCACAGGAAAGACATTACTATTTTCCAACATCCTTCATGTTCTTTGTACTGGATTGATCTGTCCAACAAAAACACATTTTTGGTAAAAGAAATACATTTTAAAAAGATGAGAATGAACGAGGAAAGGAGGAAATTGGAATTTTGGGACAGGATTTTGTTTGAATAAGAAATGAATGTATGAAATCCAAATTTTAATATAAGATGTGACATAGTTAATCTGGTTAATTTCTTCCCCCTTTTTCTTTGGCTAGTAGAAGTTCTGAATGGCCGGTAACTTAAAAATGTAGTAGTCAAACCCTGGTCTCAACATTTCTGTATTTGCCCTGAGTTAGCGTAACCCTCTGGTGCTCCTCATGTGGGAGTCACACTCGTTCTCTTCCCGGTCAAAAGTGACCGAAGAGCATCAGAGGGTTACAAAGGTGATTTAGATGAACACGTTTTTACACATTCAAACACATTTAGGAAACATCGTGCCTTACGACGACCCTTAGCCGTTTTACATTCACGGCTTTTTGGGGGTTTATTGCTTTAATGACATGCAGATAATGTTAATTTGTATGATTTAATTAGCCTTTCATCAACTCACAAACTACTTTAAATATAGTTAAAGTAGCTTCTAAAGCAGAATTTTCCCAGAAGCATCGTGAGCCTCGGCTAATCATAGAGAACAGTAAAGCCAGTTTTGGGAAACGCAGCTCTGAAACGTATACATGTTACAAATATGCATATATATACAAATAAAAATTACGTCCATCTGATGCACATTGTTGCACACACACACAAAAAAATCAATAAATCAATAACTGCAATGTGATTGGCTGGCTTTATACAACTTTTGCAACTTTAAAATTCATTAAATTATCCAGAGGAAAAAAAATCTGTCACGGTTTCCAAAAATATATTAAGCAGTTTTCAACATTAAAAATAATGTTTCTTGAGCATCAAATAATGATATTATACTGATTTCTGAAGGATCATGTGACACTGAAGACTGGAGTAATGATGCTGAAAATGCAGCTTTGATCACAGGAATAAATTACACTTTACTATATTTTAAAATAGAAAACCATTATTTTAAATAGTAATATTATTTCATAATATCACAGTTTTTACTGTATTTTTGATCAAATAAATGCAGCCTTGGTGAGCAGAAGAGACCGACCCCTTATCGACCCCAGACGTGATGGCAGGAGTTCCTGTGTTAAACAATGTGTTTGTCACCATAGACACAAGTCTGTTTAATGACTAATAACTGATTAAAACTGTGTCATTAACCCCACAGGCGTCACATCAGCACACACTCACCTGTCCAGGAAGATGTCGGGTAGCGGCGGGTACATTCTCATGTCCGGCACTCGCTCGTGGACGATCACCATGACAAACGAGGTGAAGCCGAAGACGAAGACCACGTAGACGGAGCTGAGGATGGTCTTCCAGTACTCCGGGTCCAGTCTCCGCGGCTGCTGCTTGTATTTGCCGTTGTTGTACTGGTGATACTGGTCGCCGTTCAACGCGTCCAGAACGGCATCGCAGTCCCGCACAGATTCACCGTTACACAACCAGTCCACTCCACCTGAACAACACCAAAGACACAAACTATACCCGTTTCAGACTTTACTTGGCAGATTTTAAATAGGTAAATAGTAAACACGATATTTAAATATCAGAAACACGCCCATTTTTATGCTAATTTTGGTTTAATTTTTAGGCATGCTGTCTAACGCTAACAAATCAGACCTCAGAAAGCGCCGCAAATTCCACATTAACCAATCAGAGAAAAAGATAATTATATTTTTTTTTAAGTCAGGGCGATCATCATTTTCATGATTGATCATCGCTTTCCCATCCCTGTTTCTGATGTCACAAACTACCTCGTAACCAATCAGGTCGATGTGTGATCATCAACGAGTGGATCTCTGAGCTGAGTGAGTGAGTGGAGGCGGGGCTCATTTGCATATTCATAGGACTGCGCATACTAAATGAGGCAAGGGTGTCGAGTTACATTTTAAGGCAGGGAGAATTTTCTTCCCAAGGAAAAAAATGCTTAAATATGTCTCTTTTTTTTTGTGATCAAAGATGAGTTTAAGGGATAAAACGATTGACTACAGGGGGACTTTAAATTATTGTGCTTAGAGCTGCACAATATATCGAAATTATCGAAATATCGCAAATGTATATATCGCAACGGCTTGCAATAACTAATAATCATGAACAAAAAGTCAAAGAGGAAATCACTCGCTGCTCTCGGCTGAATAACTTTAATAAGAATCAATATATATTTAATTCATACAGTGAAAACTAAGCAGTGTTTTATTTTTACATTTGATTATTCAGTTTCTGTTGTTTAATAACCCTAATGTATATAATGTTATATAATTTTAAAGATATTTTAAAGATAATTTAAAGGAACCGTATGTAAGATTGTGGCCAAAACTGGTACTGCAATCACTTTCAAATGACTGTAGAGCGGTGTATCCCCTCCCCCTCCCCCCTGACTCGAGGTTGCCAGATAGGCTGCAGGATCCATCAGGAACGTCGGCTGCTACAAGGAGCTTCCAATGGCAAGTGACGAGTCCTACACAGTACGGTTTTTTTCAGACTTTGTCACGACGTATTTCGGATTCATAACGAGGTCTTTTAGGTTTCGTAACGTTAGACATTTTTTTATCCGACACGTTTGTAGCTGCAGCTGTGGTAACTAGAGCAGAGCTGGCAACCCGGATGCCGAAACACTACTGACTTCGTGATTGGTAGATAGGTGGAGGGTGGAGCATCAGGCCAAAACACAACATGACAACATCAACATCAGTTGAGGGCTGCAACTTCACTTTTAAATGACAATATCCTGGCCGGATATAAGTATTTGAAATGAACATGATTTCTTAATGTCTAGTGACATATCAGGGCCATTTTATGATTAATTGAAATACATTTCTTACATACGGTTCCTTTAAGTTTATTTTACACACTTTAAGCATTATCGTATAGCATATTTGAATGAGTTATCGCATATCGCAATTTTCTTCAATATCGTGCAGCCCTTGTGCTGTACTTTAGCTGTGTGTGTAGTAAAACCCTTGAAAGCTCACCTCAGCATTACTCTGCCTGAACAACATCACAACTACAAAAAACACACACAAATAGCTCAAATCTAGACAGGATCATAATCCGAAGCAGCACCTGCACTGTTCTGAGGCGAGTGTCCGTCGTACGACAGGCCGAGCTCCTCCAACACGTCGGGGTTCTGCTTCTGAAGCTTCCTGAGAGAAACCATCAGCCGTTTGATGTCTCCCAGGACCTTGAGTTCCAGCGGAGGAGAGCGCAGGTCGTACTCGCTCAGGCTCATCAGGCTGGTCCCGTCCAGCCGGTGTTTGTTGCACAGCAGGTCCACGTAATCGCAGAAACCCTCTTCACGCAGCCAGCGGCCCACGTGCTTCGGCGTCCAGTGCCGGACGCTGACCTGCCCACCGTTACCAGCCATCTCTCGCTCGCGCATTCTCAGCGACACTGGACAGAACACAGAAACAACCGTTTTTAAAGACATGTCAGCAACAAGGTGAATAATGAAAGCCAATAACAAACACATATGTGACCCTGGAACAATTTTTTTTTAAATTGAGATTTATCTGAAAGCTGAATAAATAAGCTTTCCATTGATGTGTGGTTTGTTAAGATAGGACAATATTTGGCAGAGATACAACTATTGAAAATCTGGAATCTGAGGATGCAAAAAATTCTAAACATTGAGAAAATCGCCACTAAAGTTGTTCATTTATATTCATGATTGTGCTGCATCCACTCACACAAATATATATTTTATACATTTATGGTAGGAAACCTTCATGGAACATGATCTTTCCTTAATATCCAAATGACTTTTGGCATAAAAGAAAAATCGATAATTTTGACCCATACAATGTAGTGTTGGCTATTGCCTCAGATATACCCGTGCGACTCGAGACTGGTTTTGTCACATTTGAAGGCAGTGGGACAATTAACTATTTTTCATCTTTGCTCCACCTGCTTCTTTGTGGAGTTGCACATCACATCCAGACGTAAACTAGCACATATGTAGATGTGCTAAAGACGTAAACTAGCACATACAGTACTGTGCAAAAGCATGCATAAGACTTTTGCACAGTATTGTTTGTAGATGTGCTGCTAAAGACGTAAACTAGCACATATATAGACGTGCTAAAGACGTAAACCAGCACATATGTCGATACTCTGGTAAAACACATTCACAGCACAGAGAACTGAATCCCAGCTGTGCCTCTTGGCTTGAGCTGTGAGTGTCTGGCCTGTAACCAGCGTGTTCATCAAGCTTCAGTCTGAGTAAGCAGTCTATGCTTGTCCAGAGACGACTGGACGTGAAAAACTGCCTCTTAAAGCACAAGTTAAGAATCAAATCAAATCACAAAATGCAGCTAAATCCCAGCAACTGTGTGGCGAAATCAATGAAAATTGCCAAATATGAAAGAACAGATTCCACTGATGATGTGCATAATATAGTTGTTCTGATAATAGATTGCAACACACTTCTTGAACTATGAGTTATTGCCCCTGCTAGCACTGAAAACTGATTTCATTTAGCAAGATTTCTTCATGTTCCTGCTGTTTATTAGCGACGGGAAGATCGGATCATTTACTGGCTCGATCTCTCAAACTTTTCCGGCTAAAAAACAAAACTTTATTCAAGTCATTTCATTCATTTTGTTTGTTGTGAACACATACGCAATCTCTTATCATATTCCTAATTAGGACAGCGTTATATAATGCAGCCTGAGATCAGTTATGAGAAACATAAATGATAAGACTTTGCATTCACAATTTATAGGTCAATTACTCAGTATTGAAAAAGAAAAAGAAAAAAATGCATTTGCTTAAAACTAAAACTTAATTTCAGCACTTTTAAAAGCAGTGATTCTCATCCATGGGGTGATTATTAACGTAAAACAATTTAAAATAAGGGGCAATTCCACGCAAAACTGTCACATCCATAACGCCAACTAAATACCATGGCATTGTGTTTGCGTTATGGATGTGACAGTTTTCCGTGGAATTGCCCTAAGACAAAACAAGCATTAAAATAAGTTGGGTTTTTTATTCACCCACTCAATATTAATTTTTTCTGTAAAGTTCAGGATGGTTTTGAAAATCTGCATACATGAGTTTGTTTCATTTTAAAAGTGAGATTTCTACACCTGGAATTAATAAAATTAATAATTATAATTATAATAATAAAATGATTTGTTGTAGTTAAGCCAAGATCTAACATTTTTATCAGGTAGAAAATAGTGAGTAAAAAAATAAATGACTAGAAAAGGTTTGCAAAGTCTAAAAGTCTTTTGCAAAAAAAAAAAAAAAATTCCAGCTCTGAAAACTTCTGAAATCATGAAACATAACGTACAGAAACTAGAAGTGTCGGGTCTTCAGATATTGCAGTGGACAACTACCCTGGTAATCCAGAGTTCTCGCGAGAGCACAAGGTGAATTTGCTCAGCGAGTTACTCTGGTGTCCAGTAATGATGCTCATTAAATATGCCCCTCGATCCGAGCTGCACCAATCACATCGGGTTATCTGAGATAGGCGGGCCAGAGGCGAGATGACGACAGCGCTGTGACGTCCAAGTCATTAGTAAACATTGCAAGATGGCTCTGGATGAACACCAGTTGTTTGAAACGGCTTTGGCCGCTACAATGAACGAGTTAGACTTGGCTTTTTATCTAAAACAGGAACAGAAGACGCCGCTCGAGTCGTTCCTTTGCAAGAAGGACGTTTTTGCTGTTTTGCCGATCGGATACGGCAAGAGTCTAATCTACCAGTTAGCTCCGCTGGTAGCTAAGCGTATGGGGCTTGTTGTGATTGGTCGTAGTGTTATCCAATTGCGTGCAGTGAGATTTTCAAATGCATGCTTGGTGCCGCCCCTCGAGCTGGCCGACTTTCATTAGTCAACGCCAGACCATTAATCTTTTAGATTTAGGTCTGGATTTCCAGGCTAGTGGACAACAGGAGTCAAAAAGGTCAAGAACCACTGGCCTAGAAGTAAGAAAGCATCTCGTTCTGTTCCCGAATCTCGCTTCATTAGCTCTCAGAAAACCCTTCACGTGTCCGTCTTTTCCCTCTGGACGACTGTGTTAACTCTCCTCCGAAGCAACAGATCCTTAATGCTCAGAAACACACCCAGACTTACACTTTACACCCATTAACCGCTGCATTTAACACTCCACAGGAAGAGAAACATGCTCTTTATGCTCAAACGTCTCACTCGCAGAGACATGTGTGCTGGCGTCAGGCTAACATGTGAAGAAACATCCTCTTTTCCTGCTAAACCAGCAACAGATCTCCCTGACACATCAGTAAAACACAGCAGACCGCTGGTCTAACAGCACCGCACTTTAGTCTTATGACCATGATACTGTGACTTTACTAGTCCTTTTCTCACGCAAAAGAAGCTGAAAGACAGAAGTGAACAAGCAACTCAGTGACGACATGAACAGATGATCACGTGCATGTCGGCATCACGCTTTACTTTGGATAATCTAAACAAATAAGCAAGTAAATACTAAACAAAAGATCAGAAGATGACCAGATAAAGCAGAAAGCTGCACTTTTGCTGGTGTTATTTTATCAATCAAGTTAATTTTGTTCTGCATGAACAGCTGAAGTTGCTGATAATGAACAATTCTTTCTTAAATGCCACCAGAAAAATAAAATGATGTACTATTTATACTCACAACTGGAGAGGAACTTGGAAAAGTGCCATAAAAGTAATTCATTTAATTTGTGTTCATGTGGTTTCAGAAGATTTGTATAAAGTGCACAAGTCATTTGAGCTGCTTTTTGGTTTTTTTTAACATATTTTTTCTTAGCAATAGTGCTTAAAATACCTTGCAACCAATCAGATCAACGTGTGATCGTCAACGAGTGGATCTCTGAGGTGCTGTGAGTGAGTGGAGGCGGGGCTCATTTGCATATTCATAGATCTGCGTATACTAAATGACGCAAGGGTTTCGAGTTATATCTTCATGCCCTAAATAGCTTGAATGCATGTCATTTTGGTGATCAAAGATGAGTTTTAAGGGATAAAAGTATCGACCACAGGGGGCCTTTAAAGTTCTCCTAATGTAAATGCCTCCTAAAAACACGACTGATCGACATAGAAAAAAATTAATTATAAAACATTAAACATAAACACCCTTGCATTTAGAACTGATTAATCAACTACTCATCCAAGGAAAATTAGTTAAAAAAAATTTAATATGTATTTTTCCACATCGACTATTCCTTCAAAAGCATCACAGTGGCCACGCCCAACAAAGTCAATCCAACAGATAGCCACACCCACATGATGACACGCCCCTATGCTAACCACGCCCCATTCACGAACCACGCCCCTCAGCAGCAGAGAGAAATAATACCGTGTTATCAGAAAACAAAGAGTGAAGTAATATGAGTCTGTTAGTAAAGTACCTCAGGTATAATTATGTCTCTCAGATCGTCACACTGAGGACTTTAATCAATACCTGACACAGAGAAGCTTGCTGATAAGGAAAAGGACCCGGTACCTGCCAAACAGGTACAATCCCACCCTTTGGACCTGTCAGGATGATAATAACACTGACTGTGACACAGAACCTAGTGAGCTGTCCACCTAGAACCTGTCTGCGGTACACGAGGCTCATAACATCAATCTTAAACAGCAGCAAATGACACAAATATGCAGTGCGACACTTAAAATATGCAAATGTCTTAACTAGCATTTCTTATCCCCAGCCATAAACCTATCACAGCAATAATACACTGAGAATAAAATCAAGTATAAACCTGAAAATGGGTTCATACGCCATTACAATACATCATGCCAGTATTAGGAGGATATTTCAGATGCATGTGAGTGTGTTAGCATGCTAGCGCTTAGCCTTTCGCGCTTCACTTACGTTAAACATCAGATTATTCACTGCGAATTGCGATTACTCTCCTAAACGTCGCTCTATCGGGACATCTGTGGTAAATCATTGCGCTGTAACCCAGCTGGAGGTGCAGTCGATCTGACATCAGTGGACGTGTGTGTCGTGAGTGTGTGTGTGTAAATACTGCAGATGAGGTCACTTCCGCTGGCACACACAGCGACATCTTCTGGCCAACATGTGGAATTACACCATCCTGCAGTTTTCTAATGCCATCCTCACAACCTTTTTAGTCATCTGAACCCCTTTGACTTTCATTAATTTTATTTAATTACCTGTATTTATTTATTTTAAGCACCCCGTAGTTTTACTGATATATTTGGTACATGCTAAAACTCACTGTTATGATGCCAAGGTTGCTAGGGTGTTCTGGGTGGACACTGAAGCATTGCTAAAATGGTTGCTAGGTAGAGAGTCTGTTTTAATTTTAGATTAGCAGCTGCACCTGCTCCTGTCACTTCAGATTAACTATCAGATCATATTGGACAGCAGCAGATATGACATGCACATCTTCCAGGAGAGACACAGAAGGTGTAGTCGTGCTCATATCACACACACACACACACACACACACACACACACACACACACACACACACACACACACACACACACACACACACACACACACACACACACACACACACAGATCCACGATGACTGAGTCTGTCTAATGGATGATGTCTGTGAAACGCCCTCCATTAGGGAACTGGAGAAAGTCCTGTTTGGAGGAAAGAGGAGTGGGAATCATGCGGATGAAGTCTGGCCCAACCTTTTCCTGGGTGATATGTGAGTCGCAGGGTTATTATAGTTAACTGAAAATAAAACTAACAACACTTTCATTACTTTAAATGAAATAAATAAAGCCAAACCAATATAGCTCGTTTTCATTTAGTCTAAATTGCCCCTGGTTTCACAGACGAGGCTTAAGATAATCTCAAACTAAAATGCATGTTTGAGCAATTTTTACTGAAAGCATATCTAAAAAAAAATATGTCAGTGTCACTGTTTTGTCTCAAGATTCACATCAGTAATGTGTTTTTTTTCCTCTAAGGCACGTTTATAAAAGCTTCTTAATTGTCTTAATTGAACTAAGGCCTAATCCTGGCTTAATCTAAGCCTTGTCTGTGAAACCAGGCCATTATGCACTAAAATAACTAAAACTGAAATAAAATGTATATAAACTACGTAAACACATTAAAGAACACTAATAAAAAGGACAAAAACACACAAGAAAATTACTAAAACTTTAACTAAAATTAAAATGAAAGATACAAAGATAAAAACCAATTTAATATATATATAATTATTAATTGTTTATTTATATAGTATTTATATATATTTGTTTGTATCTCAGTGAGAATTTTTGGACATAATAGACAAGTTTTGCACATTCAAATACACATATAGTGCCCAAAAATCCTATAATGCCAAAAATATAGAGAAGAAAAAAAAACGAACAGCATTTTTGTCCATAATAGCCACACTGTAAAAAATCGAACTTGCAAAATGTTCTTCTTACAAATGTAAAAAAAAAAATATATATATATATATATTACATTGAACAATTTTGTGCCAGTTCCCATCATGCATTATAGCAACTATCATTAAAACAATTATAATTGCTTTGCATTTACTGGCTAAATGTATGTCACTGTTAGTTAGCTGCCATATAGTTCAGAGTTAATATTTGTACTGAATTAACATTTGTTGATCATCACTGTGTTTGAGATGTTTGTTGTGTTGAGGTATACGTGCATCTCACTGCAACTTTTGTATGCAATTAATTTGCCATTCATGGATCAAATGTTTGCCTCTTGTTTTAAGAGGCAAATAATGTTCATATCAACAGAATGAAAGAAGAGGATGCTTTCTGCATTACTAACTTCAGTTGAATGGGATAGATTGCCTTAAAGTCCCCCTGTGGTGAAAACCAAGCTTTTAATGTTGTTTATGTGTCTATGTGGTGTTATTAATACGCTTTAAGACAAACCATGTGTAAATTCATAAGTCGACACCATTGCTGAGTATTTCCTCCTTAAAACTGCAGTGAACCAAAGACAGTCTCAAACACACGCTTTGAAATCGCTGGTGTTTCTGACGTCACAAACTACCTTGTAACCAATCAGATCAACGTGTGATCGTCAACCAGTGGATCTCTGAGCTGAGTGAGTGGAGGCGGGGCTCATTTGCATATTCTTAGAACCACGCATACTAAATGAGGCAAGGGTGTCGGGTTACATTCAAGATATTTTAAGGCATGAAGACATTCTCTTCAAAGAAAAAAAAACGTTTAAATGTAATTTTGGTGATCAAAGATGAGTTTTAAGGGATAACAGTGATTGACTACAGGGGGACTTTAAGTTAACTTTTTTTTTTTACAGTGCATAGTTAGAAGAGGAGAGCTCATTTTCAGAAGTATTAAGTATGAATTACCTTTAATTTACATAGAATTTACAGTGTGCCTAACAACATTTTTGCCATAATAGTGGCAAAAACTACATAATAGTGCCATAATAGTTTTTGCCGTCATATAGTGCCCTCAAATACAGCTGATTTTGCCATAAAATGTAGAAGGTGAATCTCAAACAATAATTTCTCCTTTTCCGCAATCACACACCAAATGAATGTCTCCAAGTCAGTTCAACTACTTGTTCTCTAGATGAGTTAGACTGTATGGGCATCTTGAATTTATTTGCGCAGAGATCTGCGATCTGTCTGACATCTGAACAGCTTGTGTGTGTATGATCTCCAGGTCTGTGGCCAACGACCGGTTCAGTCTGTGGAAGCTGGGCATCACTCGAGTCCTGAACGCCGCCCATGGGAAGATGCACTGCCAGGGCAGCCACCAGTTCTACGGGTCAACGGTCGAGTATTACGGAGTCGCAGCAGATGATTCGCCATCGTTCAACCTGTCGGTGTATTTTCACCCCTGCGCTGATTATATCAAGGAGGTTCTCGGTTCTCCAGGAGGTAAAACCTGCTGAGCCTCAGCTTGTGTTTACTTAAAGGCACTCTAAAGAACTTTTTTTACCTTAAAGGGGAGGTATAATGCCCTTTTCACAAGATGTAAAATGTGTGTGTGAAGTTTTAGCTCAAAATACCCCACAGATATTTTTATATTGCATGTTAAAATTGTCACTTTTTGAGGGTGAGCAAAAACACACCGTTTGTGTCTGTTCCTTTAAATGCAAATGAGCTGCTGCTCCCGGCACAGGGGGCGGAGCTTCAAGAGCTTGTGTCCTTTTACCTCACACACACACACACACTGAAAATTTCAAAAACGTTTAGCCTTTTATGTTCAAACTCGAGTCAGACAATGATGGAGAGACTCGAGAAGAAGTGACACACATGTAGAAGCAACAGGACATTTCTGAATGGTTATTTGATGAATTTATGTAGCTTATGTGTAGTTATCTTCTAGTCATTGATTAGCACAGGGGTTCCCAAACTTTTTCGTTCTAGGACCCACCTAGACAAGTATAATCAATCTCAAGACCCACTTGCACTGGTGCTACCAACTTTCTCAGTTGGTCGCACCAGCATGATTTGGTCGCACATTTTTATTTTTTTGGTACATGCCATGGGATTAATCAATGCATGCTGATGGTCTTAATCTGCATTCCCTAGTTTTGCACTGATGTAAAAAGACTGACAGTGACAAGCCTTCATGTTAGCAAAATATTTTAAACTTTTAACTCTTAAAAAAACTTTTAAAAACATGTATGTTCTTTAATGTTTGATTATAATTTTACCGTCTTCACATAGGGATGGGAAATGATACGATTTTATCAATAATAATAATGCCACTGACGATTCTGATTATCGATCCGATTCTTTAACGATTCTCTTATCGATTCTTGATAGCACTGTGTGGAAAAATGTAGTCATATGCTTTTCAAAAAAAAACAAGGGGTTTTATTTATTTTAAAGCTTAAGCTTGAGTAAGCAAACTGTACTTTTTATGTAATTTATGTAATAAATAGAACTTTATTGTAAAGTGTTACTGATTCAAACGTCTCCTGAGTTCACTGTTGGAAAGATCAGTTGTCCATTCATTAAAATGAATCGTTCAAAGGAGTCATTAGTTCGCGAATTGGACATGTCATGCGCGTTGTGTGATTATCCCAGCAGTTAGGACATAGACATCCAAGATTTGTGTCAACACAGAAAACATTTCATCACTGGATAGTTTTTTTCGTTTAATTAAAGTGTTGTTTTATGTCAGCTGAATGTCTGGGACGCTTTTCAGAGAAGATAAGGCAACAACTTATTTAGCACAATTCACACCCAGCGGTAATTGAGGAAGAAAAAAAAAATCTCCACATGAAACTTTGGTCTTCCGACCTTTTACCACCGTGTCGATTTATTTTGATTAATATGTGCGAGGGAGAGAGAGCAATACAGCGCTTAGTTTGGAGACGGTGAAGTCTTTTTTACACTTTCGCCTGGCTCCGAAGAGAGAGAGAGAGCGCGCGCGCGCGCGACCGACTCTCTCTGCTCGTTCTTTCAGTTAAACATGCACTGTGACTCTGTCACAAGCGCAGAAGTTCATCTACATTACTCAGCGATCAAATAACACTTTGGCGGGCGCTAAAACTCATAGTCGTTTGGTCATTAATCGGACTGGTTTTGTTTCACTCATCGTAACGTAAATTTAGCTACAGCTAAGTGCCTTTGTGCGACCCACCTTTTTTCACTGTGTGACCCACAAGTGGGTCGCGACCCACAGTTTGAAAACCACTGGATTAGCATATTCTGTCATGATAATCTATAAATCGTGTTCAGGGGGCGGAGTTTATGTAAATTTTAGGGTTTGTGATGTCACTAACCTGGGAGGAAGCTCGTGTAGTCTCTACCAGCCGTTTGTTGTAGTCCTTAAAAAGTAATTTCTTTAAAAGCAAATATCTCCCTTTGCTTTGAACTTTGAGCGTCGTAACTTTGCAGATGTTATTTATGATCAAACAGCAACATTACACACTAACTAAAGTTAGAAAAGTGAATCATAATCAACCACCCCTTTAAAATAATGTTTCCAAAATGGTTTCAGTGGTTCATCAAGTCGTAACAGGGTGAACGGCACTTCTGCATTCGATTTGTGGCCCTCTATCGGCTATAACCACACTATGCAAGTTTGCCAGATCGGGTCGCGTTTCTGTAGTTCGAATGAGACATAAGAAAACTACACATTTGACTTGCTTTACGGCAAGCGTTACAATAGTCGTTATTTTGTTTTTCTTCGTTTCTGATGTCGCAATACATCGAACTTTCATGAAATCATGCAACATACTCTACCTTGTCTGTGGACATCGTTCATTCCAAAGCCGGTGCTGGATAAACAGCGAGCGTGTGACGTTAAGCTAAATTATTTACGAAAGCGGTAATGGACAATTCCGCTTCCAACCTGTAGGGGGACCGAAGAGGAAAAGTGCTTTTGTGTTTTGCTTTAATGTGGAACACATTTGTAGTGTCGAGCAACAAACGTTGAGGTTCCATAGTAGTTGTTTTGTGCGCGAGTGAACGTCATGGCAACGTACAACACAAACAACCTCACGCGGGAAACACTTAACGTAACGCGTAAATGCGCGTAGCTAATGTAAATCAAGCAAGCTAGTGTGCATAGGCCACGAAGTGTGGGCGAAATAACACATTAGCGGACCAGAGGGAGTAATATGGATTTTTTTTCCAGAAAAATAAATAAACAAACTAAATTCAAGCACTTTCAAGGACCTGCTGTATCTATTATGTTCAGATTCACAAACTTTCAAGGACTTTAAGGACCCGTGGGAACCCTGGATCAATGCAATCATATCTTTATGCTGTGCTGATTTTTATAAAGTACACACAGTTCTCTGGTCTTCTTCTGCAGAGCGTGTTTTGGTTCACTGTGCGGTGGGAGTGAGTCGCTCGGCCTCTCTGGTTCTGGCTTATCTCATGATCCACCAGAGGCTTTCCCTACTGGACGCCATTAACACAGTCAAACAGCGGCGCTGGATCTTCCCGAACCGAGGCTTTCTCAAGCAGCTGCGGGCCCTTGATGCGAGTCTGCGCTGTATGAAGTGACGCCGGTGTGGTGAACAAATGAGTCCGACTGAAGAGATGAGTCCGAGCTTAGGACCCGAGCAATCCGATTGGTTCAAAGCACGTTTTATGGGTAATCGCTTTAGTGCCTGGTTACAAATCATACAAAATCACTTCATTATAGAAGACGTTTGTACTACGTTATAACGAGTCATTCATGTATTTTAACTTATATGTTTCATATACAAGTTTTTAACCGAAGCTATAGATTGTGAAATTAAACATTTCACGTTGTTAGTGTGTTTTTTTAAATGATAAATAAACAACATATTTGAGCTTCAAACAACTACATTCTCGACTGAGAAACTCTTAAAACTACTTTTCGTGACACAAAAACAGTAGTATTTTTTTAAATTTCTCTCTGCTATTGAGAATGAGGACATACTCATAGGTAGCTTGCTGTCACGTGACGAATTGAGCCCGTCCACCATTTTGGGAGGATACGCTATGGGTTGCCAGGGGCAACAGTGCAAGAGCAATACAGAGACGGAGCAGGAAAGACGGCTCGAGGAATTATAATAGAAATTACGAGAAAATTAAGAATCAATGGAGAAGAATGCGGCAAAAGAAAAGGGTCCTTACAGGGAGAAACTTACTACCAATGCCAAACAAAAATGTTTTTTTTTTTTTACTTTTAAATTTTAAAATACGAAAAAACTGTAATACATGGCTCCTACGGTTTCCATGACAATCGTGTGAGACACTGGAGCAGTTTTTTACACAGCAGTGTTTTCCAGGCATTCTAAAATAGTGCGACAACCTCCTCTACAATCAATACAAACAATGAACGGTGCTGGCGGGTATCCTCCCAAAATGGCGGAAAGGCGAGGATGACGCGGTCTCTGAGGGCGGGGCGCTGTATCGTGACGACATCTCCTCATTCTCAATAGACGCAACTTGAGATTTTAAATATTAATACGACTTTAAATGCACGCCAGGGAAATATTATCAACTCTCAGCACTGAGAAAAATGACTCTGTGAAGGAAATACTGCAGAAAGAAGTTTTTAAACCAGGCAAAAATTAAAAAAACTAAGTATATTATATATTAGTAAGTTTGTAGAAATGAATGCATAAATATCAACGTTAAACCTACTCAACTTTCTGATTGCTGGTGTTCCCATCATGCATTGGGGCATGAATAATGAATAAGATTGTGTTTTTCCTCCACTGTTTTCCAGCTGTGTGTATGTACACTGTTTTATCATCGCTTTGGTTGTTAGGTTTAGTAACTTGCTGTTTTGTGACATCTGGAGTTTATTTTCTGCTTAAAATGACATTCACACTCAAAAATGATCTGATGGATGTTAGTATTATTGTGTAGCAAGAATTCACATCTCTGTGTTCGGGTGGGCACCACATTATTTCTGTTGTGTAGATATGTTGTCTACACTAGATATGTTATTTACTTGGATGTCTAATGTAAGTAAAGCATACACTGTAAAAGCATGGCTTTATCCAGTGTTATATTGTCAGAGTAAAATGTGCTTGAAACAGCGTGTTGCTAAGTAGAAATTACTCAACAAACTTCTTTTGTTAATTTTACTTAAGTTGATTTTAACCTAAAAAATCTGCATGTAAAAACGTGCAAAAGAAAAGTAAATTTGACATTGGTTTTTTTTTCAGTGAGTTTTTAGAAGTAAAATCTAATGAATTACTTTAGAATTTACAGTGAAATTAGATCTTCAATTGTTTAGTTGTAATTTAGATGATTAAGTGATTTATTTTATATTTTAAAATACATGTATTTTTAGTGTACAATATTTTTGAAAGCATAAAACAATGTGAAAAACAAAATATGTTTTAAATTATTTAATTAATGTGATTTAAATTATAATTATTTTTTGTTTAGTTTTGCATTTTGGGGTGTATTTGTTATATTTGACCACAGCTGTCAGTTTTATTTATTTAATTCCATTTTTTATTTATTTTATTTTTTACCTGGCAAATCAGAATTGCATAATTGATAATAATTCAATACAAATTCTGTCATAATTCACTCAATCCTCATGTCGATCCAAACCCGTGTGTTGGTATTTTATCTGTGGGAAACAACAGAAGTAGATCTATAAATATTCATGCTGCTCATTTGCATACAACAACAGTTCACAGTGTCTATTAATCTCCAAAAAGATCTTACAGTATATGATTTCCAAAATGCACCAGTTTTTAAATCTGAATGCAAATGTGAAAAAGATGTCTGACCTTCAGTAAAAGATTATCACTGAACAATGACTTTATTATAAACACTTTATGGTCCTTTAAATGCAGTTTTGAATGCATTTCTGGAGATGTGGTGGCTAAGAAAACAAATAAGCATCAGATAATCAGGTAATCCTGAACACCTTTGCCTTGTTAGTCAATTAGCGGAGTGTGTGTACGTGTGTGTGTACACCATGTCTCTGTGAGTAAGACTATCTGCACACTAAGGCACTAAATTGGGTACCAGCTGTTGTGGCGGATCAGTCAGAGAGCCTCGAGTCCGCAGCGCCGGGTCTGTATAAACACACTCTCTTCGTCTATCTGGCGGGTATTCAGGGAAGAAATGATGGCCTGTAAATATAGCAGGAAAGAGTATCTGTCAGTCAAGGACCTGGAGAAAGTCTTGAACTCGTGTAAGTTAAACTTGCACCAAATCGACGAGGTCTGGCCAAACCTGTACATCGGGAACGTGTGAGTACAAGCCGCTTGACACCTCAATCTCTCGAGCCTCTAGAAATCATGTTAATTCTGTTTTAAATGTGACTGTTTTATCAAGCTGACTTCACCAGACATTGAGCTACACATTGAGATGTACATTTATACAGTAGTGGTCAAAACTGTTGTTTGTTTTTAATGACTCTACAAAGTTCGATTAAACTATAAAAAAAAAAAAAAATGCATAGAAAAAAAGAAGAAGCTGAAAGCACACACTGACTACAACATTATCAGTTGTTAATATTTTTTTTTACTTTTTTTTTGTTATGTGTTCATAATGTATGTACATGTATGACAGCCTGGCTAAAAACTGTTGCACAATTTGCATTTGATCACAAATCGACTCCAAGCAGAACTGCACAATATGCTTACAAAATCTTTAACGCATTTTTAATTATATTTGAATAAAGAGTGAAGATGTAAATTTTCCATCACTTTTGGCCACTACTGTATATCATTCTTCATACTTCCATGATATATACGATATCAGTCTTGAACTGAACTGTTTAGGTCAACTTCAAACTAATTCCCAAAACATTTTACTTCCATAAACCGATACATTTCTGAGTGAAACATGATATTCAACAAAGGTAAAATAAGGCGGGGCTTAAATTTGTCCATCGGAAGTTCATTGGATGGTGAAAAATGGCTGTTTTATACTAGAATGGAGGTGAAATATTGTTGAACTCTTCCTTACATTCTTAAAAAATAAAGATTTTTTTATTAAAGCTGCAGTCCGTAACTTTTTTGGGCTAAAAATGATCCAAAATAAATTTCTGAGCAAGTGCATCACCAGCCAGTGTTCAGAACTCTCTGCTTGCCGTAGCTCGACTCAAACCGGTACGCTTGTAATCATGTTTTTAATTCCAGTGGGACTGGTGGATTTACACAGGAAATTCAAGCATGTCTTTGGGTCGTTACGACACATCTGTCCACATAGAGACACATCTGTCCACATAGAGTCACATCTGTCCACATAGAGTCACATCTGTCCACATAGAGACACATCTGTCCACATAGAGTCACATCTGTCCACATAGAGACACATCTGTCCACATAGAGACACATCTGTCCACATAGAGACACATCTGTCCACATAGAGTCACATCTGTCCACATAGAGAAGAGTCTGGGCTAGTCGGCGATGAGTGTGAGGATGCTGGAGATTTATAGCCTTTTCTCACAGCACTGGATATAATTACACTGAGCAATCTGATGGCGGATCCTGAAAGGTTGAAACGACGATCACCAGCTGGAGATTCACCCGCTGTAAAACACGAAAGACTTCAGACTTCGGAGCGGCTACAGAACAGAAGAGACTGACACCGGCTCATGCAGAAACAAGGATCATATCGGAAGGGCATTAAATGTCACGCGATGCTGATGATGTTAACATTAACAATCTGAGAACTAGGTATAATTTGCACGGTTTGACGTGATATGACGAGCAATCGTTAGATTTAATCAGCGTGATTTACTGCAATGCTTTTCCCCCCTTAGTTGCTCAGAACAAATGTGGATGTTACTTGTTCTTTTCTTGGTCAAATTCTTGGACCAATTCTTATGTTGGTCAAACTTCCCAAAAGTATAATGTGTGATTGGGAATGCGTATCCACACCGGCGGCGACTGACAGATGCACATTCTCCTCAAAACATCGGATTCATCCGCACTGTGCCGTGCCGAGACACAACCCACGTAAAGCTGATAATTCCGCGAATAACTGCAATTGCAGATTTCGAACAGAGATGGAGACAAAGAGGAGAAACTACAGACTGCAGCTTTAATATCAATGGTTACATGAAGAACCTTTAAAGGAACCGTATGTAAGATTGTGGCCAAAACTGGTACTGCACTCACTTTCAAATTACTGTAGAGCGGTGTATCCCCTCCCCCTCCCCCTGACTCGAGGTTGCCAGATAGGCTGGCATTTTTTATCTGACACGTTTGTAGCTGCAGCTGTGGTAACTAGAGCAGAGCTGGCAACCCGGATGCCGAAACACTACTGACTAGGTGGAGGGTGGAGCATCAGGCCAAAACACAACATGACAACATTAACATCAGTTGAGGGCTGAAACTTCACTTTTAAATGACAATATCCTGGTCAGACTACTGTTGTCAGTGATATAAGTATTTGAAATGAACATGATTTCTTAATGTCTAGTGACATATCAGGGCCATTTTATGATTAACTGAAATACATTTCTTACATACGGTTCCTTTAACATCAATGGAACCGTTTCATTCCACAAAAGGTTCTATTTTAGTGGAAAAGGGTTCTTTAGATTTTGCAAATGTTCTTCACACTACAGTAAGTAAAAAATAATGGTTCTTTGTGGAACCAAAAAAAGAAAAGAAAGTAAACCAGGTCGATCTTGATGTTGATATGTGACAGGCTGCAGTTTTAAGCTTATGTCCCTTCCGATGATGTATGTATTATTTTGTCCCACCAGAGGAATAGCGCAGAACCGAAGCGCCCTGCAGAACCTCGGCATCACTCACATCCTGAACGCCGCTCACTCCAAGAGAGGAAGCATCGGGGACCAGAAGTATTACGGCACTAGTTTCGTGTACTGTGGAATCCCCGCTGACGACTCCACGCACTTTGATTTGGACGTTTACTTCAAACCGGCAGCAGATTTCATTCACAAAGCTCTCAACTCTCCTGATGGTAAGAAATCATTGAAGAATTCACGGTAACACTTTATTTTACAGTGTCCTTGTTACATACACTCACCTAAAGGATTATTAGGAACACCTGTTCAATTTCTCATTAATGCAATTATCTAATCAACCAATCACATGGCAGTTGCTTGAATGCATTTAGGGGTGTGGTCCTGGTCAAGACAATCTCCTGAACTCCAAACTGAATGTCAGAATGGGAAAGAAAGGTGATTTAAGCAATTTTGAGCGTGGCATGGTTGTTGGTGCCAGACGGGCCGGTATGAGTATTTCACAATCTGCTCAGTTACTGGGATTTTCACGCACAACCATTTCTAGGGTTTACAAAGAATAGTGTGAAAAGGGAAAAACATCCAGTATGCGGCAGTCCTGTGGGCAAAAATGCCTTGTTGATGCTAGAGGTCAGAGGAGAATGGGCCGACTGATTCAAGCTGATAGAAGAGCAACTTTGACTGAAATAACCACTCGTTACAACCGAGGTATGCAGCAAAGCATTTGTGAAGCCACAACACGCACAACCTTGAGGCGGATGGGCTACAACAGCAGAAGACCCCACCGGGTACCACTCATCTCCACTACAAATAGGAAAAAGAGGCTACAATTTGCACGAGCTCACCAAAATTGGACAGTTGAAGACTGGAAAAATGTTGCCTGGTCTGATGAGTCTCGATTTCTGTTAAGACATTCAGATGGTAGAGTCAGAATTTGGCGTAAACAGAATGAGAACATGGATCCATCATGCCTTGTTACCACTGTGCAGGCTGGTGGTGGTGGTGTAATGGTGTGGGGGATGTTTTCTTGGCACACTTTAGGCCCCTTAGTGCCAATTGGGCATCGTTTAAATGCCACGGCCTACCTGAACATTGTTTCTGACCATGTCCATCCCTTTATGACCACCATGTACCCATCCTCTGATGGCTACTTCCAGCAGGATAATGCACCATGTCACAAAGCTCGAATCATTTCAAATTGGTTTCTTGAACATGACAATGAGTTCACTGTACTAAAATGGCCCCCACAGTCACCAGATCTCAACCCAATAGAGCATCTTTGGGATGTGGTGGAACGGGAGCTTCGTGCCCTGGATGTGCATCCCACAAATCTTCATCAACTGCAAGATGCTATCCTATCAATATGGGCCAACATTTCTAAAGAATGCTTTCAGGACCTTGTTGAATCAATGCCACGTAGAATTAAGGCAGTTCTGAAGGCGAAAGGGGGTCAAACACAGTATTAGTATGGTGTTCCTAATAATCCTTTAGGTGAGTGTATGTTACATGCACTTACCATAGTAATAACAGTAAATGATGCATAATTACATGCAACTAACCCTCAATCAAACCCTAATCCTACCATAACCCTATAGTAATAAGTACATGTAGTTGCTTAATATTACTCAGTACTTAAATATGTAATTACACTGTAACAATAACAACTTTTTTAAGGTGTCATTGTTACAGTGTAGTTATATTTATGTACTGAGTAATATTAAGCAACTACATGTACTAAATATAGGGTTTTGGTAGGATTAGCGTTTGATTGAGGGTTAGTTGCATGTAATTATGCATCATTTACTGTTATTACTATGGTAAGTACATGTAACACATGTAACAAGGACACTGTAAAATAAAGTGTTACCAAATAAAGTGTAACTGAATTCACTCTTAGGAGTAAAACCGTTTAAAATCAACATCAAACATAATTACTTTCTAAACATGTTCCTGGACTAACTGTGTGTTATTAATCAGTGCATGTTATTCTGTCTTTATAATCTTTCATATATATGTAGTAACTTGCTCCGCCTCTGTAAAGACTTGTTTTCAGGTGACGTCATGTAGGTTATACGTGTTAACCAATAGTCAAATAGCAATTTAGTAAAGCATTTCGGCTGCTTTGATGCAGCGTGTGTAAAATTGTGCTAAATACGGCAACAATATCAAATAATGATTATTTACAAAAATGAATGGATATGTGCACATGAACATCACCGTCACGCTCAGGTCAAAAATAATGATACGAAACACATCAGCAGGTGAAAATTGGTAGAAAATTGCAAGTCCTGTCCTTCATTTCGGCATTGTACTGTAAGTCCTGTTCCATTTGCAATACGTTACTGAAGTAAAATGGGTTGCAAATGTTTGTTACGTTGCAAAGCATAACTTTTTCTACTCTGTTTCCTTGTAAAAATGGTAAATGTGCACATACGCTAACATTCAAAAAGATATTAATAGTTTTATTCAGCAAAGATGCATTCAATTGATCAAAAGTGACTGATATTACAAAATATTCTTTTGCAAATAAATGCTGTTCTTTTGAACTTTCTACTCATCAAAGAATCTCGAAAAATAAAATGTATCACGGTTTTCACAAAGAAATATGAAGCTGTTTTAAACATTGATAATAAATGAGCATCAAATCATCATATTAGAGTGATTTCTGAAGGATCATGTGACACTGAAGACTGGAGTAATGATGCTGAACATTCAGCTTTGATCACAGGAATAAATTACACTTTACTATATATAACAGCTATTTTAACTTGTAATAATTTCACAATATTACTGTTTTTATTGTACTTTTGATCAAATAAATGCAGCCTTGATGATTCTTTCAAAAGCATTAAACCTCATATCTAAGGCTCGAGGGTGTAACCTGACTGAAGGTCGTGGCGTTGGAGAATATGAATAGCAGTGAGCTCAGGACTGTCAAATGAATCATTGCAATGAATTGTGGGTGTTATTTTTACCAGCAAAGAACAGGCAAGAATGAGAGGCTGCTGTCATGTCTTCTATTAAAGGGTTAGTTCACCAAAAAATGAAAATTCTGTCAGTAATTACTCACCCGTCAGACTTTCGTTCATCTTCGAAACACAAATTAAGATATTTTTGATTAAATCTGAGAGCTGTCTCACTCCTCCATAGGCTTCTCTGTTACTGAAACTTGCCGGCCCAGAAAGTTAGTAAAGACAATGTTTAAAATAGTCCAAGTGACTACAGTGGCTCAACCTTAAGTTTATCAAGCGACGAGAATACTTTTTACGTCAGAACGGAGGCTCACTATTGGCCAGCATCACACGCATCACATGACCAGCATCGGCCAATAGTGAGCCTCCGTTCTGACATACAACCTGCGCTGTTACACTCGTGAACACACTCAGAGACACACAGAAGAACATTAAGAGTTGAATAAAGTCGTTATTTTTGTTTGTTTTTGCGCACAAAAAGTATTCTCGTCGCTTGATAAACTTAAGGTTGAGCCACTGGAGTCACTTGGACTATTTTAACGATGTCTTTACTAACTTTTCTGGGATGGCAGATCTCGATTACCTAGAAGCCTATGGAGGAGAGAGACAGCTCTCAGATTTAATCAAAAATATCTTAATTTATGTTCTGAAGATGAACGAAAGTCTGACGGGTGAGTAATTATTGACAGAATTTTAATTTTTGGGTGAACTAACTCTTTAAAGTCATAAAGTCTGTATGTGATCAGATCTTATCTCTTCCTTGCAGGAAAAGTTCTGGTGCACTGCATCATGGGAATGAGCCGCTCCTCGTCGCTAGTGCTGGCGTACCTGATGCTTTATCACGACATGCCTCTGCACACGGCCTTACGCCGCATCGTCCAGAAACGAGCCATTTATCCCAACAGAAACTTCCTAGCTCTGCTCCTGGATCTGGACCTGCAGAGGAAGAGGAAACACCGGAGATGTGTCCTGCTGTGAGCAAACCACGACAGGACTGGTCACATGACGGACGTCCTGACCCGGACAGAGACGTGACGAGTGGTTTGTCTCTCTGCACTGAACGATGCTATCGACCTAATTAATATGCAATAACGACGAGCTGGAATGTGGACCAATGAGATTTAACTGTGGGTGAAGCTGATGCAAGAATCTAGTTCAAATGGACTATCGCAGCAGTCAAAAATGATATATCTATAGTGGTAACACTTTATTTTACAGTGTCCTTGTTACATGTACTTACCATAGTAATAACAGTAAATTATGCATAATTACATGCAACTAACCCTCAACCAAACCCTACCCTAACCCTATAGTAAGTACATGTAGTTGCTTAATATTACTCAGTACTTAAATATATAATTACACTGTAACAATGACACCTTAAAGTAAAGTGTAACCTCTATATTTATCTTATAAAGGCTTGAACATGCACTTTTAGAGAGAGTATAAGTGCAATACAGAGAGATAGTCGGTGAAAAGTGAAATGTTTGCGGGATTCATTTGAAGGGCCGTTTAGTAAATACACACACACTTTACAACTCACGCTCACACAAACTCAACACACTACCTCTATGTACAGCTAACTCTGGACCATCACACACACACACACACGCACACACGCACACACACACACACACACACACGCACACACACACACGCACACACAACAGGACCAAAACACCACAGGATCATGCAAATGTTTAGGGGTCAGCAATTACAAAGTCAGCGGTTTTAATGTTTTAAAGTCTCTTCTGCTCAACAAGGCTGTATTTATTTGATCAAAAATACAGTAAAAACAGTAAATATTATTTCAATTTAAAATAACTGTTTACTTTTTTAATATTTTTTAAAAGTGTAATGTATTCCTGTGATCAAAGCTGAATGTTCAGCATCATTACTCCAGTCTTCAGTGTCACATGATCCTTCAGAAATCACTCTAATATGACGATTTGATGCTCAGGAAACATTTATGATTATTATCAGTGTTGAAAACGGTGGTGCTGCTGCTTTTTGTGTGGAAACTGTGAAACATTTTTATTTCATGATTCTTTGATGAATAGAAAGTTCAAAAGAACTGCATTTATTTGAAATAGAATCTTTTGTAACATTATAAATGTCTTTATTGTCACTTGAATAAAAGTATTATTTTTTTCAAAATCAAACAAATCTTACAGACCTCAATCTTTTCAACAATAGTGTGCATTGTACATCAATATATATGTTGCAAATGGCAAAATACACATGCACTCATTAATTGTTCACAATAAACCAGGAACATGTATTAAAGTAAATAAAGCCCATGTTGATTTCATGTTCACTTTCAGAACTCTTGATAATTTACATTTTATTTCTGTAGTTCTGAACACTTTGATTCTTTGAATATATATATATATATACAGTACTGTGCAAAAGTCTTAGGCATGTTAATATCCCCCCAAAAAATGGTTTTAAGTCAGTTATTTCTATCTTTTGCTGTAGTGTGTCAGTAGGAAATATCAGTTTACATTTCCAAACATTCCTTTTGCCATTAATTGTAATAATCCAGTGAGATTTGTGTATGCACAAGGAGTCTGACAACAGCCGGTATGATCTGATCTCTCCATCATCGAGTCCGTCTGTGATTACATGAAGAAACTGAGACACTAAATCCAGAAGAACTGCGGGAACGTCTCCGAGACGCTTGAAGAAACCTTCCTGCAAAGCTTCCTTAAAAACTATGAGCAAGTGTACCTGGACAAAAGCTGCTTTAAACGCAAAGGGTCGTTACACCATATATTGATTTGAATTAGTTAATAGAAGTTAAATCATAAATAAATTCAATTTGTGATTTTATTTTTTGAAAGCATTCTCACTTCACAGCATTTTAACACGAGTGCCAGTGCTTTACTTCCCAGTCCTGTAGCTTTACAGGAAGGTTTCTTCAAGCGTCTCGGAGACGTTCCCACAGTTCTTCTGGATTTAGTCTGTCTCAGTTTCTTCTGTTTCTTCATGTAATCACAGATGGACTCGATGATGGAGAGATCAGATCATACCGGCTGTTGTCAGACTCCTTGTGCATACACACATCTCACTGGATTATTACAATTAATGGCAAAAAGAATGTGGGGTGGGGGGGGGTGGGGGGGGATATTAACATGCCTAAGACTTTTGCCCAGTACTGTATATGAATGAAATAAACAGTTTATTATAAATAAAAGCAGCTGTGCAGCAAACGCCCTCACTTGTGTTGACTTTGATACTCTAGATGACGAGAACAGAGAGCGAGTGTATTTATAACTCGCCGCTGTGGGAATGAGGTTGTCTAATTTAAGACGCTGTTACTCGGACACAGACGAGGGCGACCGCAGTGTGTGTCGAAAATAAGCAGAATCGTCCTGGTTAAAATCAGTGTGATATTACCGAGAGATGATCTCTTATGGTTTCATCGGTCCCCATCAGGAACCCTGAAGAAAGAGTGTTTTGAGCAGCCTGAATCAGATTATAGCCTATATATATATAAATAGATAAAGTCATCAGCTTGAACAACACGTCACACACACATACGTGTGCATTCACACACGCTGACGAGCGGTTCCTCAACACACTGTGAGTCTGTTTGTGCTTGAAAATGTGTTTGAGATTCATTCAAATAGATGCATAATCTCGAGTATAGACGGCTAGTGGTGCACATGCATTGGTTATTATGAGGAATATGGATAAATATTTGATTTGCAATGTGTAAAACTGTTATTTTATCACAAGAACACTTGATTGATGCTTAAAATGGCACTTTAACTTGATTAATTACACAATGAGAAGAACATGAACAGGATGAACAAAAAAGTATAATACCTTAAATCGAAATGACATAAGATATTATGTCATGTTTTCTGAAAAATGTCTCAAATTAATTAAGTTTATACTTAAGTTTAAAGAAGAATATAATATTTGCTAATGGGGTCAGAAAATAAACTTAATTCAAAGTGAAAACGAGTTTGTTTTCGTCTTAAAGTCACTTTATTTAGATATTTTTCTTTCTTCATCTTGTCAGCTTGTTTCTTACGTAAAAGTATATCGATTTAAGAATGTTGAGATATTTTAATGAAATACAAGACAAGATGAAAATTTGGTAACACTTAATAAGGTCTCATTAGTTAACGTTAAACAATGAGCAATATATTTTTAAAGCATTTATTACTCTTTGTTAATGTGTAATAATGTATTAGTAAATTAGTTAACTAAGATTAATAAATGCCATAGAAGGATTGTTCATTGTTAGTTAATGTTAACAAATGGAACCTTATTGTAAAGTGTTGCAGAATTTTTTTTGCAGTATTGAAATGTTTAATATTAAAGTGATTTGCAACACTTCTTTTATTTGATTTGATTTGATTTGATTTAATTTTAAGGTGAGACAAACCAACTGTTTTCTAAATCAATCTAATCCATTGCTAATACTTTGTGGAATGTTTTGCACAAACAATTTTGTTAGAAATTATGATTTAAAGTATCAAACAGACCTAAAAACTCACTAACTATCAGCTTTAATATCAGTTATTAATTATCAGCAGTAAGTCCTAAAGTTGAATTTTTGATTAAAATAATAATTTGATTCAATCCTTCAGCATAAAATAAGTATTCCAATAAAAATGAAAAATGTACCTTCATGTTGTTCATGAGATTTGCAGAATGTCTGAGCTGGTGTTCCCATATAATCACAGTGTTCAGTGAGATATCAAACTCTGGAAAGGTCAAAAACAGCATCATAAAGCATAATTAAAGTTTATTCTCTTGTATTTGTGCTTGCATACAGTCAAACGTACCATGTTGTGATCGAGATACTAGAGAATCAAAGGTGCTTGGTGTCAATGACGGCTCGTAACAGTGACTTGTAAATGACATCGGAGAGCTATTGTTTTCAACGAATAACTACTTGAATTGAATCTGTTCCTCATATAGGATGAGAGTCATATGGACTACTGTTATGGTGTTTGTTTTAAAGTGCTTGAGTTTTACTTTTTGAAATGTAAGTCCTGGAAAATCCTTGAAAACGGCCATATTTTTGAGGAGGAGCTTGAAAAGTGCTTGAATTTTTTCGAGAAAATATAATCGTTCACGCAAAATTGACGCTGCAGTCCGTGTGAGATATAGAGCGATGAGCATGATATTAAGTTTATGATGAGTATATAATACAACTTTCATTCTTCAGGTCAATCATATATTCATGGAACAAAAATCAGTTTCAATATCCTCTCAATGGTTACGGGGATTTCCCATTCCTGGTCAATGGATTGATCTCTATGAAGTGAAACATCACCATATATGTGACCCTGGATCACGTCACCAGTCTCGAGTCTCACGGGGATATCTGTGGCAATAGCCAACAATACATTGTATGGGTCAAAATTATCGATTTTTCTTTTATGCCAAAAATCATTAGGATATTAAGTAAAGATCATGTTCCATGAAGATATTTAGTAAATTTCCTACCGTAAATATATAAAACATTTATTTTTGTGAGTGAATGCTGCACAATCGTGAACATAAATGTAGAACTTTAAAGGAGATTTTCTCAATGTTTTGATTTTTTTGCACCCTCAGATTCCAGATTTTCAATAGTTGTATCTCGACCAAATATTGTCCTATCCTAACAAACCACACATCAATGGACAGCTTATTTATTCAGCTTACATATGATTTATAAATCTTAATTTCAAAAAATTTACCCATGTGACTGGTTTTGTGGTCCAGAGTTTTGTGGTTGAGTAATAAGTAAATAAATATAAATAATAAAGATATTGTTTGATAAGTGCTGATTGTAGTCCTTGAAAGTCCTGGAATTTCCTTTGCCAGAATCTGTCCGAAGCCTGTCAGCAGGACGGGTGTAAAGCGGGTCGAGATGCCACGCACCGCTGGAGACGGCAGGTACGAGACGCCGAGCACCTCTGACCTCCAGAGACTTCTGTGGGTCAAACCTGGAACCAGTGGCCATCTTGATGAGGTCAGACCTGGAATATACATCGGAGACATGTAAGAGAATCAGGAGAAAAAGGAATTTTGGGGAAACTAGGTTGATGGGTTGTTTCAGTATGAGGCAAATCTTTCACATTCAAAAGAAAGACACTGTTTAGTATTATATTCAGTCAGGGAATTTAAAGAAGAAGAAGAAGAAGAGATTCAATTTGAGATGATCCTTGTCTTCCTGAAACTCTTGTTCACCTTTCCCCTTACTTTGATTTTTACCTCTAAGGTAATAATATTCATCCCTCAGTTTAAAAACATATTGTGGTTTTTTTTTTATAATATTTTGAATGCCCAGTAATGTAATTTTAGTGGGTAAATATCATATTCACACATGAAAATGGAAGAAAAGTAAGCCTTCATTTATTTCTTCATGATTTTGAAGAATGTCAAAATACAAAAAAAAGTCTAAATATTTACTATTTTAATGGTGTCCTGTTTTACATCTTTGTTAATCTTGCTCACTCTTTTAATAGTCTTGATTTTTTATGTTTTCCAGCTTGAATGTTGATTATTTTCCTCATATTCTCCATTGTTGCGGCTCCTCTCTTCCCAGTCTGTCAGTAATGCTCTGTTTACTTCCTGTCTCTATGAAGCCCCTCCTTCTGAAAAGCACACTGTGCTCTGATTGGTCGGCCGGAGCAGTGTGTTGTGATTGGTCGAGCGCTTTGAGTGTGTTTGGGAAATGTCCCTCCCCTTACCATAACCACCAGTTTAACGCACTACTAACTAACTCAACCAAGCCCCGCCCCTTTATTCTGCGCATGAATTATTATAATGAGGAATATTGTGACGTGTTCGTTCCCGGAAGAAACTCTTTCTAGGAGTTTAGAAACACTGACAGTGACACTGATATAGAGAAGAACTCCCGAAACCTTTTTCATGCTCAAACATGTAAAGTTATTTAAAAAAGCATAATAGGACTCCTTAAATTTAAGTGTGCATTACAAAGTTGGCATGTTCCCTATATCTTGCGTTGTAATTGTGTAATAAAACAGGTATATAATAAGTGTCTGTGTGTATGTGTGTGTCATTCAGGTACGCAGCGAAGGACAAGCACATGCTACAGTCCCTGAACATCACATACGTGCTGAACGCAGCTCACGGGAAGTTCAACGTTAACACAGGAGCCAGTTACTACAGAGACACTAAAATCACATATCACGGCGTGGAGGCGTTCGATATGCCCTCGTTTGACCTGAGCCCCTTCTTCTACTCCGCTGCCAAGTTCATCAAGAGTGCCATGAGCACCCCTGGAGGTGAGGAGAGGAAACACACCGATGGACATCCCACAAAAACAAATGCAGAATTCACTGTAAAAAGTTTTTAGGACCATCAAGATTTTTTGCATCATGATATTAATTTCATGGGTCATCTATCAAGCAATTCTCATTATGCACAATGGCAATTTGCAATAATTATATTTGACCATTTAGATTTTTTTTTGCATAATGATATTATTTTATGTTTACCTATTGAGCAACTCTTATGCACAATGGCGATTTTTTTTTTTTTTTTTTTTTGGAATTATGGCTCTGAGAATTTGAGGGAGGAACATGTACTTAATAGTCCTGATGTGAAAATGTCAAAATGCAACAACAAAAAATGTACCTTTTTTTTTCTTTTCTTTATGCAAAATATAATTTCAAAAATAATGATTTTTTTTTTTTTAATTTTCATCTTATTTCTTTTGATTTGTGGGTGAAATATGATCAGGACATGTTTTTGTACAAATTCGGAATTCGTAAAAAAAAAAATTGTTTGTGAACATTTCTATATATATATTATTTTGTTTTCCTAGGTAAGGTGCTTGTGCACTGCGCCATGGGTCTGAGCCGCTCATCGTCGCTGGTATTGGCGTATCTGATGATCCACGAGGACATGACGCTGGCGGAAGCCATTAAAGCCGTCGCACAACACAGGAATATCTGCCCAAACTCCGGCTTCATGGAACAACTGCGAGAACTGGACAAAAAACTGCACTTCCAGAGCACTAACTTCTAACACCGGACCAACACATTCACATCATGTTCACTGATCAGAAATACACTACGTTAGGTACGGTAACAGAGTTATTGACATGCAGAAAGATACTCATCGGTTATGACAGAAATGCATGCTTCAGAAATGGCCTTACACACATATGATGGAATTACATGATTGATACAGGATTTAATTTCTCAATTAAAATGTCTTTTTTTTTAAGTTGTTACATGCATTTTTTTGTTGTGATCGAAATATATTCTATTCCTCCTTAATCTTTAGTCACTATAAAGTAATAGATTCACAGGTTTAAAACACACTGTAGTGCTTTCCAAACAACAAATGTGAGGAAAGGGGTTGAAAAACTAAAGGGATTCATTCATTACATCAGTCAGTCCAAAGGAATATACTTCATAATGAAAGGTTATGCAGATAATTAGACCAGGAATGTGAGTTGAGTTCATACAAATATTTAATATATTGAAATATATGAATATATATGCATTGATTTAATATTATAAAAAAGTAATCCTGAAATCAAACTTCTTGGTAATTTTGATTTCATGATGTTTTTATATATATTTTACCAAATATACGTAATTAAAAGAACAAATTTAATCTACATAAATGAACTTCAATTCAAAGATCATCTCAGAGATTCTCAGCTGTCTGTCTGTTTGTGTCTCTCATCTATATTTACCACTTTGACACGCAAAGAAGCCAAAATAGAGACACGTATCACTTACTGCATCACACAATCACACACACAAACGTGGATCTGAGTTCAGAGAAACACAACGTGAGTTCAGTAACTACAGAAAGGCAAAAACACTTTAATACAATGCATTGACGTTTATGTTTTTATCGTACATCAAGCTATTTTATTTCAAAAGTATGAGCACACAGGATGCTGGATACGAGACTCCGCCCATCTGTGACCTTTTGACCCTTCTGCTAAAGAACCGACGACCCTCCGGCGCTTTTAATGAAGTCTGGCCTAACATCTACATCAGTGATGCGTACGTATTACACCACAAGACTCGACTTTAATCTTCTGAGGTGCACTAAATGATCTTTCATCTTTCATCATGGCAGTCGGTTCACTTCTTTCCTAATCTAGTTGACTAATAAACCTGGCACTGTACGTTATGAATATTGTTAGCTCTTTGACAAATTGCTTTTGCTCCTTTTCTGTAAGTTGCTTCGGTTAAAAGCGTCTGCTAAATGCATAAATGTAAATAATGTTTTCCACTTATAAATTGTTTTATAAGTGGACCAGTATTTTTGACATGCATCAAAACCTTTTAAATGACAGGAATATCAGTTGAAAAAAAAAATATATATACATATATTCTAAGAACGTTTTGCTAACGTTACATTAAGTTATTTTTGAATGTTTTCAGAATGTTCAAAACATCCAGTTTTTTAAAAATGTTTTAACATTCCATTTTACTTTTGCAAACGTTACTTTTGAATTTTCTCGGAATGTTCCGGAAAAAAAATAGCAACATTTAAAAAACGTTACACAAAATGTCAAACTAAACCATTTCAGAATAAACACATTCCATGAACAATGTATATATATATATATTTTTTTTGCTACATTACTAAAGACTAGCCTGGAAATCCAGACCTAAATCTAAAATATTAATGGTCTGGCGTCGACTAATGAAGCTCAGCCAGCTCGAGGGGCGGCACCAAGCATGCATTTGAAAATCTCACTGCACGCAATTGGATAACACTACGACCAATCACAACAATAAACCCCATACGCTTAGCTAGCAGCGGAGCTAACTGGTAGATTAGACTCTTACCGTATCCGGTCGGCAAAACAGCAAAAACGTCCTTCTTGCAAAGGAAGGATTCGAGCGGCGTCTTCTGTTCCTGTTTTAGATAAAAAGCCAAGTCTAACTCTAACTAAAAAGCCAAAGCCGTTTCAAACAACTGGTGTTCATCCACAGCCATCTTGCAATGTTTACTAATGACTTCGACGTCACAGCGCTGTCGTCATCTCGCCTCTGGCCCGCCTATATCAGATAACCCGATGTGATTGGTGCAGCTCGGATCGAGGGGCATATTTAATGAGCATCAGTACTGGACACCAGAGTAACTCGCTGAGCAAATTCAACTTGTGCTCTCGCGAGAACTCTGGATTACCAGGGTAAATCAGGGTAAAGACCAGATAAATGTGAACAATCATTCTAGTTACGTTACTGGAAGAAAGTTTGTTCATTACTTTTTAGTCAAGATCTGAGATCGTTCGCTGTTGATAACAGTAATCCATATGACTCATGGACTATGTAAGTCTTGTGAAGTATTTCACACATGATAACTTGGGGTAAAGAACAGATTTAGCCATTGTTTACTGTTATTTTTATCTTTGCAATAGTGCAAAAATGTCATTCATGCTTGTATTCAGTTCAGAAATGTCTCCTTTAAATGTATAGCGCCAGGTTTGACATGATTGATCACAAATGCAATCTCATGCATCACATGACCGATATTGATTTGATTTGAGAGCTACTGCAGAAAATGAACTCTTGAGTGATTCTCTCAGTCCAACAGCAAGAGACAAGACACTTCTACACTGTCTAGGAATCACTCACATCGTCAACGCTGCACACGGACGCGCTCACATCGACACCGGAGCTGATTTCTACTCGGACGTGAGCGTGGAGTATCATGGCGTTGAGGCACCAGACAACAGAGACTTCGACATCACACCGTTTTTCTACCCCACAGCCGGTTTCATTCATAAAGCTCTGTCCCAGCAAAGTAATGCATCGTGCACTTTCATACTTAGAGTTTGCATTGTGTACACACACACACACACACAGCATGCTTCTGTGATATTTATTAACGCGTTGGGAGATATAATGCATTTAAAGGATTAGTTCACTTCAGAATTAAAATTTCCTGATCTTTTACTCTCCCCCACGTCATCCAAGATGTTCATGTTTTTCTTTCTTCAGTCGAAAAGAAATTAAGGTTTTTATAGTGACTTCAATGGGGTCCAATGGGTTGAAGGTCCATATTGCAGTTTCAATGCAGCTTCAAAGGCTCTACACACGATCCCAGCCGAGGAATAAGAGTCTTATCTAACCAAACAATCGCTCATTTTCAAAAAATAATAAACATTTATATACTTTTTAACCCGAAGTGCTCGTCTTGCACATAGACAGTATATAAACTGGACACAGCGACCCCATAGATTTCAATGGAGAAAAGTGAAGTCAATTAGAAGCTCTCACTTCCTGATGGCTGAGCGTACTGCGCAGACTCAAACTGAGCTTGATGACGTAGATGTGACGTAAGCAATCCGTCTGTCTTCTAGTAGCTGTGCCAAGAGAAATCTGAATCATTCCCTTCCGAAACTTGCAGAGACGGAGAGTGTGAGTAGGAGGTGTCCATGAGCTAGGCCTGTACTTCTGCCGACGTCACGCGTGACCTTTCAACGTGATTATGCATCACAGAGCTAGTGCAAGACAAGCATTTGTGGTTAAAAAGTATATAAATGTTTTTTTTTAAAGAAAATGGCCGATGGTTTGTCTAGATAAGACTCTTATTCCTCGGCTATGATCGTGTGGAGCCTTTGAAGCTGCATTGAAAAAAGAAATCCTGGAATGTTTTCCTCAAAAACCTTCATTTCTTTTCGACTGAAGAAAGAAAGACACGAACATCTTGGATGATGTGGGAGGGAGTAAATTATCAGGAAATTTTAATTCTGAAGTGAACTAATCCTTTAAACTGACTATTTACTTTCCGAATACACATTCCAGGCCGTGTTGTGAATGATTCATCATCAGTGACTTTGAATACACTGAATACAAAGTAAAATGGCATGTTTAACATGCATGATGTGTGATGGTGGCTTTATTTGTTTTTCAGGAGAGGGGAAGGTCTTGGTTCATTGTGCCAGAGGAGTGAGTCGTTCAGCGACGTTAGTGTTGGCGTATCTGATGATATACGAAAAACTCACCATCGCAGAAGCCATTGATACGGTTTGCTCCCACCGGAACATTCTTCCCAACGCTGGATTCCTTCAACAGCTCCGTCAGCTGGACTCAAACCTCAGAGGAGAGATGGGATATATTAGTATAAACTAACAGGCAACTGTGTTCACTAATTTAACAAATTGTAAATAAATCATTGAATTGAAGTTTACAATATAATGTAGAACAAGTGAACAGGAAAATGATGGTTTAAGGAAAATAATCCTAAATCATGATGCTTGGTTTCAGTTTTCTGCATTCATTTGGGTTCAATGTGTGTAAATGTGTAACACACACTCACTCCCTCACACAACCACACACTTGCTCACACACACTCTCTCTATCTCTCTCTCTCTCTCTCTCTCTCTCACACACACACACACACACACACACACACACACACACATGTGTGTGTTTTGGGGCTCAGCCCTCTCTAAGGAGAGAAAGAGGGAACAGACCTCTAAAAATAACCCAGAATCCAACACCCACCTCCGGCCTGTAATCAGGCCAAAGCAGTCGACTCAACTCACCTCTCAAACCAATCTGAACACAAAAATACATGTGTTTTATGCTGTTTTAATCGAATGCGCGGTTGAAAATGACCTCAAGGAGGAAGTTTGGTGTGAAGCCGCAGGTGACTGAAGTGAAAGAGGAATATGTGACACCAAACGGATACGAGCTGGAGAAACACCTCACGCACGGCAGCGTCGCGTACACACACGTCAATGAGGTCTGGCCCAACGTCTACATCGGGAACGAGTGAGTCGTTTCATTTGACTAACCCTATTGTGATGCTAATAATGCAGGGTCAACATTTACCCAATTAAGTCTACTGACGGACTAAACACTGACCCAGGATGTGTGGTAGAGACAATTGAGACAATAATAAACAGATACCAGAGTCAAATTTGAGACACGTTCACACCAAGAATAACTATTTGATAACCAATTAACGTTCATTAACGGCTGTCAACGGTCGTTCTGTTAAGGCTGGCTTTTAAAGGGATAGCTCACCCACAAATTAAACTTATGTCATCATTTAACGTTACCCACCCTTAAGTTATTCCAATCCAAACCAGTTGCATAAACTTAGCCATTATGTTAAGACAGTGTCTAAAGATCTAGTATGACCCACTTGGGATGGTTATAGTCTTTCGGGATCAAATTAGGCCAATGTACATTTTTATGTAACTGACATAAAAAGTTATGAACAGTTTTAAAGAAATTCGATGACTAACTTGCAAGACTAGTCTTAAGACTAGTGCAACAGGCCCCGGTATGAACTTCTTTGTTCGGCTGAACACAAAAGAGATATGTTGAAGAATATTGGTAAGCAAACATGATGGTGTAATGGATTTTTCCTAAATCTGACTATCTAGCGTCTACAAATCAACAACTTAATAAATAAATCTGTTGCGTCTACTGATCGACACCAAGCGTCTACAAATCAACACTTAATAACTTTTATACTCTAGCTCTTTGCGTCCCCCCCCCCCTCCCCCTCCCCCTCCCCCCTCCCCCTCCCCCTCCCCCTCCCCCTCCCCCTCCCCCTTGTTAGTGACATAGTGTACAAAAACATTGTAAGGGGTTAATATTCCAGTCAATCATTTCACAATACAGTCAAAATAAACAGAACATTGAGTCCATTTTCAAAGTTCCATTTGACCAAGGTTACATTGAGTCAAAAGTTTGTTAGAAGGTTAGATCATATTGAAAGTTCGTCTGGTGGCTACATCCTAAATAAAAGGAAGTAAGAATTATTCTGTTTTATTGTTAGATCTGGAATGGAAAGTTAGTCACCATCAGACATAAAAATGGGAAGTGTGATAAAAGTTTATCATAAGTTTAAAATCTAAAGTCAGATTTCCATGGTTAGTAACATAATTAATCTTATCTATAAAAAATCCACCGCAATGGGCCCCATTGACTTTCATAACAGGTTTAGAACAGCCCGTTAAATCGCATTCTGTCAAAATAACACATGGAGATTGGAGACAACGTTATAGTTATCAAAAACGTGCACTTTGAAGCCCGTTTTCAAAAGTTTGCGTTTTCATGCTCCCAAAATGCAGCTTTAGTGTAAATGAACGGCCAAAACGCATACAAACTTTTGCGTTTTTAGTCTTGTAAACAGTGTCTTGTAAACAGCCCCTAGACTCTAAGCTTTTGTTTGTGTGAAGAGAGACAGCTAAAGACCGATACAAGCTGAAGACGATGGGCATCACACACATCATGAACGCCGCGGAGGGCGAGTGGAACAGCGTGGACACGGGCGCTGAATACTATAGAGACATGGACGTGCATTACTACGGGATCACGGCGGAGGACGTTCCCACCTTCAACCTCAGCCAGTACTTCTATTCTGCTGCTGAACACATCCACCAGACCCTCACAAACCCACAGAGTGAGTTATTTTAGTATCACTGAGATACTATTAAAGGGGTGGTTGATTATGATTCACTTTTCTAACTTTAGTTAGTGTGTAATGTTGCTGTTTGAGCATAAACATCTGCAAAGTTACAACGCTCAAAGTTCAAAGCAAAGGGAGATTTTTGCTTTTAAAGAAATTACTTTTTAAGGACTACAACAAACGGCTGGTAGGGACTACAACATTTCTCCCGGGTTAGTGACATCACAAACCCTAATATTTACATAAACCCCGCCCCCGGGAACACGCAGTCCATGTTGAGAAGAGGAAGAGTTGTAGTCGAGCACATTTGTTTCTGACAACTCTTCCTCTTCTCTAAAGCAGCCCAACATGGCTTCTCCGTGTTTATGTAAATTTTAGGGTTAGTGATGTCACCAACCCGGGAAGAAGCTTGTTGTAGTTCCTACCAGCCGTTTGTAGTCCTTAAAAAGCGATTTCTTTAAAAGCAAATATCTCCCTTTGCTTTGAACTTTGAGCGTTGTAACTTTGCAGATGTTGTTTATGCTCAAACAGCAACATTACACACTAACTAAAGTTAAAAAAGTGAAACCATAATCAAGGACCCCTTTAAAAGCATCCCAGGATGCACCTCATGAAGTTGGTTAATGAATGTCCAGAGTGAGCAGAGCTGGAATCTAAACCCAAAAAAAGCGTAAGAAAAAAAAAATAGAATGAAACTTTGTCTGCTATTGCAATAATGAGGTTTAGTCATCTTGTTTATTTCTCCAGATAAGCTTCTTGTTCACTGTGTGATGGGCCGCAGTCGCTCGGCCACACTCTTCCTGGCCTTCCTGATGATCTACGAGAACATGACGGTTGTAGACGCCATCGACCACGTCAAACGGCGGCGACGCATCATCCCAAACTGGGGCTTCCTGAAGCAGCTGAGAGAGCTGGATGAACTCCTGCTGGAGCAGAGAAGAGCTCGAAACACACACCCGCAGACACTGAAACACACTGAACAAAAACATTTGTGCTCGCAAAGCAGCCAGTGAATAGTGTTACAGTTTTAGGGTTAGTCGGTTTCTCTGAAAATGAAGCATGTTAGATCAGACCAATTGAGATGAATGGGAATGCCAACAGAAAGCTTTCTTCAGGTTTTACAGAGCTTCTTTCTGTCAAACTACGGGAATATACACACACACTCATGTACACACACATTCATGTACACACATGCACACACACACTCATTGTACACACACTTACGCACACACACTTATGCACACTCATGCACACACACACACTTACGCACACTCATGCATACACACACTCATGCACACACACACTCATTGTACACTCATTGTACACACATGCACGCACACACACTTATGCACTCATACACACACACACACACACACACTTACGCACACTCATGCACACACACACTCATTGTACACACATGCACGCACGCACACACACTTATGCACACTCATGCACACACTTACACTTACGCACACTCATGCATACATACACACACACACACACACTTACGCACACTCATGCGCACACACTTACGCACACTCACTTACACACACTCATGCACGCACACACACACTCACACTCATGCACAGACTTTAAAACAGAGATGTACAAGTTTGGAACAGTTAAAATCTTTTTATTAAACTGGTCAGTTGAACAGTCGTGTCCCAGAAGAGGAAAGAGCAAGTGGAAACACCCTCCCACATGAGATACAGCTTATGCATATTCAAACATTGTGCGTTTAAGATATAATTTGGTATTTCATAATAAATGTAGACCTGAAAGACAAAAACGTTCTATACACAAATTCCATGATCTAATCCTGTTAATTTAATTTACCACTATTGTTTTTGAAAATATAAATGCACTTCCTTAAAATGATATCATGGATCTTTAAAGATTAAATATAGAATGATATTGCAATGTAGCACGAAAAACAGATCAAAGGCAATCCGTACTTTAACACAAACTCATCGGAGTGTACGTGATGTGGTCGTCGCAATCCTGAAAAATGCCAGTTTAACAGGAAACGTGTGTAAACGAATGTAGAGGCACGCAGGTTGTGTGAAAGAAAAAAGAAAATGAGATGTAAAGATTCCATATCGGGATCATACAGGAGAGGATGTGAGGGAGTTAGTGGAAATCTGGTTTCTCAGGGAAGGTGCAGCCCGCTCGCCGGATGATGACATTAGCGGCGTAGTGCCCTGCGCGGATACACTCTTCCAGCGGCTTCTCCTGAACCAACTCTGACAGGAATCCTGCAGGACACACAAACAGAGAGTTCAATAGTAGTTAAATGTTAATGTATAGGCTTTGTCCCAGAGGAGAATGTGATCTTGCCAAGTAGAACATGTTCCTGGATCAATATTCCAATCAACCAATCAGATTTGAGGGATAGGTTTACAGTTAATGTCGAGTTTCGGCTTACAACAAGGGTTAGGTACTTCTATAACTTTCTTAAGGCCTATTCGGACGGGATTAACTTTACAAGGGTCGATGGAGTAATGTAATTTAATTCGCACGGGATAAGAGATCTCAGTAAAACTAGCAGAAGTGGGAGAGTAACTCGATTTACGCATCGCCGTCACTCCTGTCGTCATGTGTGTGTTACGCTGCTTCCTGATATCACGTGCGCACACACATATAATCTATATTTATATATATAAAACGGTTATGTCCGGTCGAACGATGTATTAATGAACTTCAGATTGGATTGTGTTGGTAATAGGCACTTAGCTAACGCTAAAAGATGTGTCGTGCCTCTTAACAAGTGCTGTCGATCTTCTCTCTGATCTGATGGTGTGTGTGAAACACTTGAGTTTTACCACAGACTCGTTCCAGCGACTAGAACACAACTGATGCTTCTTCAAGCATTTGAAAAACTGCGGAAAACTACTTTTAAACTGGAAATTATGAAATATTTACGGCGGGTCTATTCACACGGGATCAGTGTCACCTGAGGGAATTTGGGTAAAATTGAAATTGAAATGAGGGTAAAAGTTGCTGTAATCTTTACTGACATCGTCCGTCATGATCACTGAGATGCACATTCAGACGGGACTAAAATCACAGAGAAGCTCTGGTAATTATTACTTTACCCCGACTCTCCATGTTACACTAGTCCCGTCTGAATAGGGCTTAATTCACCTCTCATTTCCCTCTGGTTGTAGGGATAACTCATGGGTAGGGTTAGGACTATGTTTTTGGACAGGATTGTTGAAAATGTTGATCCAGGAACACGTCTTACTCGGCAGTCATAGCGACCCTGTCCCAAAACCTAGTGAGCCATCTTGCTATCCGCTGTACTCCCTACATAGGCAGTGAAACACCACTTCATAAGTGACTGATTTGGAAAACCCACCCTGAAAAAAAAAATTGGTTAAGGATTCACTTTGTAATTATGTGTGAAATTTACTAGCAATTTCTGAGTGAAAATTCTTAAGTAGAAAGACTGAGATAGCATTTTATTTCGATGGTCCACTTTAGACATTCTACTAACTATCAGTAACTACACCTACACCTCAACTTATTCTCCTAACCCTAAACCTAACAGTCTTCTAAGTCTACTAATACTCTAATGACAGTTAGTTGACATGTAGTTGCAAAGTAACTTATAGTTAGTAGAATGTCTAAAGTGGACCATCGAAATAAAGTGTAACCTTTTCATGTAAAATGTAGTCCAATAATTATTATATTTTCAACTTAAATGTTCATTATTTTTTATTACAGAGCACAATTTACATGAAGCACAAGAGAAAGTGATTTTAATCAATTAAATTTCAGCATGTTGCAAAGGTAACGACATTAACATAAAAATCCCCAGCACAAATATTGGGTAAAAGAGTCGATGTTTAATTAGATTTAACTAGTTTTCATATATATTATATATTTTATTCTGTATCTATTTTATACATACATCATAAAAAATATTTCCTTTGAGGCTATTTCTACGCAGAATTTGCTAAATTACAGCAAAATTGTCAAATAATGCATTCAATTTAAACATGAAATTAAGTTTAAAAAAAGTTATTTTAAACCGTTTGAATTTACAGCTTTGACTAATATTTTTTTACAGAGTACTTTAGCATATTAAAGAGTGCACAGTTAATATTAAATAGTAAATTAATAACTCAATTAAAAACTCATTCTAGGAACACTGCCTTTAGATTGAACTATTTATCATCAATACTTTTCAGCATTGGCCGCTCTTCTTAAAATACTGCTTACATAGGCAGTTTGCACAGTGGATTATTTGGCAAATTAAACATTATAAATACATACTGTATATTTATTACATGCGTATGAAAAAAAATGTGGTGCAGGATTTACTTTGAGGCAAATTTTCACTCAGAAATGGCTAGTAAAGTTCACAAATAAATGACAAAAAAATGCATTGAATTTTATCAATGCAAAACGTTCTCCAATAATCCTAGTCTTATTTTCAGTTTCTACATTTTACAGTGTAGTTTAGCATGATATTACAGAGTGCACAGTTAATAAATACTAAATTATTAACTATCATTGTCTAAAATGATCTGATGAATCATTTTTACCTCCCACAAAAGCGTCACCGGCACCATTCGTGTCCACGATGTCGTTCTGGTCGATGTCTAAAACGGGAAACACCTTCACTTTATCACCTAAGAGAAGACAAACAAAGACGATTAATAAAACAACCTATGGAAGATACCTCATCTGAATCAGCGCATTTGATTGGTTGGACGGACGTACCCACGGTGGCCACAGTGTCCTCTCGGCCCTGAGTGAACACCACAATCCTCTGCCTGTTCTTGTTGACTTTGGGCAGAGACTGAACCCTCCGTGCGATCTCAGCGATGTCTTCAGTCTGCAGGAACACCGGGACATTATACAGCACTGATACAATGATAGTTATTAATTCAGTGCTTATTAACTGTTGGCTTTTGGCTTGCTTCGTTGGGGACATTTAATATTCAACAATATTATTGATCTGCCGTACTTATTAACCCTTTAGAACCTGAAGCTAAAATAGGTGTTTTTCACATATTTAGATTTTTTGACTGTAAAATGCTAAAACAATGTGATATCTTCATGTGCAAGGTGTCATCTTATTCAGAAAAAGATAAGATTTCAACAAATTACAGTTATTGACCATTATTGTGTGTGGTAAGTTTGTAAATAGAATTTAAATAGACAAAAATAAAAAAATGAGAATAAATTTACAGATTTTTATTGAGAAAAAAACCATGAACGAAAGAAACTAACACTTTAAAGTTGAAAAATGAACTATAATACATATATACAAGTCTTTTTTGTGACATTGGGTTGCACAGTTTTCATTTAGGACACTTTTTTTCATACACGCACACATACATATGCACACACCACATGCTTAGATACGTGAAAGAGTAACGGCCATCCGCCTCCCAAGTTTATTTAAAAATCATCCCAATCCCCTCTTCTGCTGTCTAACACTTCTTTCGCCATGTATTTGTTCGTTTCTTTTATTATTTTATGCAATCCAAAACACTCTAACCTGCGCGTCGTATCTCTCTGTTCAAATCCTTCCTTCCCGCGCTGCTGTCATTTGCAGACGGAAAGCATGACATTACCGTAATAAGCCATATATTGCCAAAAAGTGCATGTTGTCTACTTTCAGGGGCAATTTGAATGGGTTTGATAGTGCACACGGTTGAAGAGTTACGGTAAAATTAATATAGCTTGCTGGTATGTGTCAGCGACGACACAGCCGGTTCTAAAGGGTTAAAGGAACACGCTGACTTTTTGGGACTTAAGCTTATTCCCCGTATCCCCCAGAGTTAGATAACTCCATACATACCCTTCTCATCTCTGTGCGTGCTGTAACTCTGTCTGACGCACCCACCGCTAGCCTAGCTTAGCACAAACACTGGAGGTAAACGGCTCCAGCTAGCATACTGCGCTCAATAAGTGACAAAATAACACCAACATTTTCCTATTTACATGTGGTGATTTGTGATTTGTATAGTCACAGCATGTACAAATAACAAGGTCACATGAGACACAGCCATCTTCTAACCGTATACACACTGGGAACTATATTCTCTGAAGACGAAGCACTGCTACTTCTGCGGAGTGATTTACGGTTAGAAGATGGCTGTGTCTCATGTGACCTTGTTATTCGTACACGCTGTGACTATACAAATCACCACATGTAAATAGGAAAATGTTGGTGTTATTTTGTCACTTATTGGGAGCAGTATGCTAGCTGGAGCCGTTTACCTCCAGTCTTTGTGCTAAGCTAGGCTAGCGCTGGGTGTGTCAGACCGAGTTACGGCACGCACAGAGATGAGAAGGGTATGTATGGACTTATCTAACTCTGGGGGATACGGTGAATAAGCTAAAGTCCCAAAAAAGTCGGCGTGTCCCTTTAAGGTGGACGATGATGCAATTTTCTTCTAGAAACAGACTTTGTTGTATTATTTTCATGTTATCAGTGTGAAGCTGCTTTGATACAATCTGTATTGTAAAAAGCGCTATATAAATAAAGGTGACTTGACACTGAGAGTGTTATAAGAGCAGTCCATTCATTCACAAGTCTACATTACCCCGTTTGTGTTCATTGTGCTAGAAGAAAAAAACAGTATTACAGTATTCTTCACTCACCTCAAAGCCCTGCTCCTTTGCAAATGTAGCGGCTTCCTGTAAAACAAACATCAGTTTAACACACAATCATCGCAGCCAATGAGAAGAGACGTGCAAAGAACTAACCTAATGTGCGGAGGTTAGTTAAAAACGTATAACTAACCTCCATACGTGACATTTAAAGTCCCCCTGTGGTGAAAATCCAGCTTTTAATGTTGTTTATATGTCTATGTGGTGTTTTTAATCTGCTTTAAGAGACAAACCATGTGTAAACTCGTAAGTCGACACCATTGCTGAGTATTTCCTCCTTAAAACTGCAGTGAACCAAAGACAGTCTCAAACACACACTTTGAAATCGCTGGTGTTTCTGACGTCACAAACTACCTTGTAACCAATCAGATCAACGTGTGATCGTCAACCAGTGGATCTCTGAGCTGAGTGAGTGAGTGGAGGTGGGGCTCATTTGCATATTCATAGAACCACGCATACTAAATGAGGCAAGGGTGTCGAGTTACATTCAAGATATTTTAAGGCATGAAGATTTTTTTTTCAAGAAAAAAACATTTAAATATGTAATTTTGGAGATCAAAGATGAGTTTTAAGGGATAAAATGATTGACTACAGGGGGACTTTAAACACCCTGATGATCTGAAGACTCACCGTCTCGTTTCCGAAGATGATGTCGACGTACGGCATGACCTTCATCAGCGGCTCTTTGAAGAACTGGCTGATGAAGGGGGCCGAGAGGTTGAGGCCGAAGATCTTATTGTTGTCAGACGCGTGTTTGGCCACTTTGAGGATGGAGTCTGGAGACACGGTCAGGAAAAAACCCTTCAGGATGGAGATCAGGGGTCAGATTCATACTTAGCAGATGTATACTGTAACAAGATGAGCCATTTTGACCAGAAAATGTTTTGGATTATTCAACATCATTAGTTTTGATTCTCTCATTTGCACATTCAAACTAGCATAATGCAAATATGAATCCCTTACTGCGATGTAGTAAACTCGAGCTTTCTCCACCAGACTCCAGTTGCGATCAACATCCAGATGTTTCTCTTTATTATAGCAGTTTGCTGCTGCCAGGTTTGCAATCAGAGACCTACACACACACACACACACACACACACACACACACACACACACACACAGTGATAGTCAAACATCGAGCCTGGAACGTTATATATTAATTCAGTACAGACAGATTGTAATAAACAGCATAAATCATAGGAGAAACTGCATTAATCCACTGATGGATCATAGTCATCTTTTAACACTCTATAGAGATGCAACTATATATGGTGATGTTATCGGTATCGCCATAATTTCCATTATTATTATTATTTTTAATAGGACAGACCTATAAATAATAATAATAATGGAAATGATGGTGATCATCCTGGACCAGTCCAGCATAATTGATAGTGAAATATCAAGCTGTAAGAAAAAATAAGAAAGAATTTGCAGTATTAAGCTGTTACCATAGTTACGGTTACATTGTTATGATGCTGTATTTGATTTGAACATGTAAAATATGGATCGTTTTACAGTATCAGCCATATTCTCAATTATCTGATATAAAATGTCTATATCAGTGGATAAAACAGTACATTATAATGTTTTGATCTCTGATTTCATTCAAAGCTCGTCATTTCTCTTAGTATGACTTATGATTAAATAGATTTGATTCATATATGCGATGCTACCATTGTACCAAAGGTTAAGAATTTTTAAAAGAAATTAATACTTTTATGCATCAATGATGCATTGAATGGATCAATAGTAACAGAAAAGACATTTATAATATTACAAATTATTATATTTCTTTTGAACTTTGTTTCCAATTAGCATTAAGCTTTGTATCAGTAGAAACCCGGTAGTGTTATCGATTGACCGTGCTTCCCTCCCTCATGTCCCCCTGAGACCAGAGATTTCTGTATTTGTGTCTGGAAAAAAACCTCCGATGACGCAAAAATCGTCATTTATCGTCATCATCAGAGGCTCTTTTGTCCAGAGGCGAGAGACTACAGCCAATAGGAGGAGCTCGTTCCGCATGTGTTCAACCCGCCCATAGGGGGATCTCACGATAAAACGCCGTCTTTTCAGTTTCGAGTCGACTAGTAGCCTAGCTGTGTCATTTCTCCCGATACTGCCCTCTGTAACCGGTAGGCGTGGCTTGGGAGTGGCCTCGTAGGGCAGCGAAGCAAGTGCATTCTGGGAGTTGTAGTCTTTCATCCACATGAGCCAAAAATACATTTTCTGGCTTTTCTCAGTCTAGAAGGCACCAACTTCTAAAATAATTTCACATTTCTTCTACATAAATGACCCAATTTAAAGACACATTCATCTTTCCAGTGGTGTAATATCCCTTTAAGCAAAAATGAGTTTCCAAAAAAATATGAAGCAACAACATCAACATTGATAATAATCAGAATAGTTTTTGAGCATCATATCAGCATATTATAATGATTTCTGAAGGATCATGTGACACTGAAGACTGGAGTAATGATGCTGAACATCCAGCTTAATAAATTACACTTTACTATATATATATATATATATATAATATATATATATATATTCACATAGAAAACAGCTGTTATAAATTGAAATTATACGATAATATATATATATATATACACACACACAAATAGTGTATTAATACAACGAAATTTCAGGTGCTACTCCAGATCAGTGAATATGAATAATAAATAATTAATTAAATATGTACTAATTCTTGACCAAATAAATGCAGGCTTGGTGATCAGACGAGACTTCTTTCTAAAAATCTTTTGAATGCTAGTGTGTGTATATCACCCGGCTTCTTCTACACACACACACACACACACACACACACACACACACGTGTATAAGTGTGTGTGTTTCTGACCTGTTGTCTCCAGTAATGCAGGCCGCACACGTTCCTGTCGGCTCTTGACCTTGTTCATAATAATGAGCGTCAACATGAGCTTCAGCCGCTTTCTGCTTCAGAATCTCTCCAAAGTGATCCGTTCCTATACAGCCGAAGAACGTGGCCACCTTGTGCGGCTTCTGGATCATCCACTGAGAGAGAGAGAGAGAAGATATCAAACACACAAGATTATTCTGGAGTGAATCTGAGATAAAACTGCCTTCTCGTGATCTCCTGATAGACACACCAGAGTCCCAGACTCACCTGAGCGATTTTGACAGAGTTCTGTGTGGATCCGCCGGCGTGATACTCCACTTTACTCTTGTTCACGATCTCATCAAACCTGAAGCACAAACACCAGAAGGGTTTTCTTTAATGTTAGTGAGATCCTGACGAGATGAAGAGAGAAGTCACTGCTGCTCTCTACAGGCCAGAGACGGTACAACACTAAAACTACATTCACCATTCTGCTTTTCTGCTCAAATACAGTTACTGTAGTTATTAGTTATTAAATATGTAGTTATTAAATATTATTAGGGCTGGGTGATACAGTTTATATCGTATATGTATGTATATATATTTGTGCAATGGTTGAACATGAACAAAGAAAGAAAATATCACTTATTAGGGCCCAAGCCCTGAAAGGGCGAAGGCCCTATTGTTTCCGGTAGGATTATTAGGGCCCAAGCCCTGAAAGGGCGAAGGCCCTATTGTTTTCGGTAGGATTATTTATTATTATTATTATTATTCTTATTTTTCTGTCAACCTTTCGGGCACTTTTGAGACCCTTAACGTGCTCGAAAACTCTTGAAACTTTGCACACGGGTCAGAACCCGCGGCCATCAGGGCCGGGCTGAAGCTGGTACCCGGGCGTGGCAGGGGGGCTCAACAGCGCCCCCTTGAACGGGGTCCGAAAACTTGGTCCATAAATCAGACACTCTTGCATGTAATAATATGAAACTCGGTACATATATAGATCTCATCGGGCCGAACAACTTTCCTACTTTTACTTTTTACGCCAGCCCAACAGGAAGTCGGCTATTATGGGTTGTTTGGAAACGCATGCTCAGGAATTTGATGTACTCCTCCTAGAGAATTGATCCAATTGCCTCCAAACTCGGTGTGCATGAAGTCAAGACATTGAGGATGAAAAATTGCCAGGGGATTTTTGATATCTCGAACGGTTTGGCTGTGGCGAGGAAACGAATTTATGGCGAATAAAGGGTCACAGGAAGTGTATTATAACTTCAGCATACATTAACTGATCTTGATGAAACTTCCACAGTGTGTTCGTTGTAAGAGTCCGATCACATGGATGTGACTATTGTGAGTCAAAGTTATAGCGCCACCAACTGGCAGCAGGACGTGTGTCACTTTCAAAATGCTTTGAAATCACCCTCTTATTTTTAACCGATTTGCTTCAAACTTTATGTGTATAATGTAGACACACGGCAGATGTAGACCTGTGAAAGGATTATTGATATCTTAGATACTGTTGCCGTGGCAACGCATCAAACTTTAATATTCTTTTTTGATGCTTTTGAGACTCTTAACATACTTGAAATTGCATGAAACTCGACAGACACATCACATTTATTAGCCAGTAGACATGTGCAAAGTGTCAGAAACGGGCGTGGTGCAGGGGCTCAGTAGCGCCACCTTTTGACAAAAGAGGGGGAGTTAGGTCTATACTTTTATCTACAATGATAAAACTCAGTACGTATATTGTTCTCGTCGAGCCGGACAACTTTCTAATTTACATTCATTACCTCCGACCAACAGGAAGTCAGATATTTTGGTTTGAATGTGGATGTTTCGAAGAATTTTCTCTCTCTCTGTGAGAGGGAGAGGGAGAGGGGGGGGAGAGATTTTTCTTTGAGTGAGAATACTTTAAATTATTGGTTTTCATGGTTTCAGGGGCTTTTGGGGCCCTTAACATGCTCGGAAACTCTTGAAACTTTGCACACAGGTCAGAACCCGCAGCCATTAGGGCCGGGCTGAAGCTGGTACCCGGGCGTGGCAGGGGGGCTCGACAGCGCCCCCTGGAATGGGATTCGAACACTTGTCCATAAATCAAACACGCTTGCATGTAATAATATGAAACTCGGTACACATATAGATCTCATCGGCTTGAACAACTTTCGTGCTCTAAGTTTTACGCCAGCCCAACAGGTAGTCGGCTATTATGGGTTGTTTGGAAACGCATGCCCCTGGATTTCGATATACTTCTCCTTGGGAATTGATCGGATTGCCACCAAACTCGGTCAGCATGAAGTCAAGACATTGAGGATGATAAATTGCCAGCGGATTTTTGATATCTCGAACGGTTTGGCCGTGGCGAGGAAATGAATTTATGGCGAGAAAAGAGAAACAAAATGTGTGTTATAACTTAGTCCGTTTTACTTACAGTTACAAAACTCGCCACATATATTGTTCTCGTCGAGCCGGACAACTTTCTAATTTACAGTTATTAGCTCGGATCAACAGAAAGTCAGATATTTTGGTTTGAATGTGGATTTTCTCTGACAGAGAGAGTGCCCTCTGCCATTCTGTGTGTGTGTGTGTGTGTGTGTGTGTCTGTGTGGGGAGGGGAGGGGGGTGTCTGTGTGTGTGTGGCGAGGAGGAGGAGGGGGTCTCACTCTCTCTGTGTTTGTGTGTGTGTGGCTGTCTGTCTGTTACAGTGAAAAGAGCTTAACTATTTCATTCATTTGTTCTGCATTAAATGATAAATAATTCTCTAAGGCCGTGCTTTTTTGTATATAAAATATTTATATATAAAAATGATATGTATATATAAATATATATTAGGTATGTGACTGAGGATATTTTCCCACCGGTTAATCGATGTGTGACACCGACACCGCTAATATGAAAGTAAAATACTCCCGTCCGCACCGACATTGATAATGCTTCGGAGCAGGGCGAGGGTTTTCCATTATTTGCTATGGAAGTAATGATCTAAAAAACGTTCGCTTTGTTCTACTCGCTCCTCGCCGTGGATGCGCACCGTCATGAATGACCATGCAGCTGTGCACTTAGTTTGTTTAAAATTAGTCCTGCATTAAAAGGATAAATAAATATCTAAGGTCTTGTCTTTTTGCATAGCACTTTATGGATATTTTTAAAATGACAAAATATGCATAGAACATATCTTGTATTGTTTGCTTTAAATAAAATTAATATTGTATGTTTGGTGATTCAAGCTGAATGAATTTAAAATGAATGTGCTATATATATTAGATCAATATATATGTTTTCCTTAAAATTTGAATCAACACTAACTTTATTCTCATCAGAATTATAAATTTTTGTATAAAATAATACTACCATTAAAAAAAAAACAGTCATTAGCTCGGATCAACAGGAAGTCAGATATTTTGGTTTGAATGTGGATTTCTTTGCAAAATCAGCCTCTGAATTTTTACCCACTCCTCTTGAGTGGTTTATTTTATTCCCATCAAACTATTTCAGCATGATGAAAATACATTAAAGATGCTAAATTGTGTACGGATAGTAAATATCTCAAACGGTTTTGCTATGGCGAGGGATTTAAGTAATGTCAAAAAAGGAAACACTAAAAGCCCAATATCTTCTAAAAATGTTATTATACACCATTTATTTCTATATAAAATTATAAAAATATCAGAACTAAACCCATTTTATTCTTATTTTAAAAAGATTTTTATTCTAATTTTATTCTAAGTTTAAAAACAGTAAAGTAAAAAAAAAAATCAAGTCATACATAGGGCTATACTGCCCTCTTGTGTTCAAAATCAGGTAGGCCTATTGGATCTATATAAAAAAATATACTAGGTATGTGACGTGAGAATATTTTACCACCGGTTAATCGACGTGTGACACCGCAGGGGGCTTTTGAATCGCTAACTTAACAACGAAAGTAAAATATGTTTGTCTGCACAGACATTGATAATGGTGCAGAGTAGAGCGAGTGTTTTCAATGAATTCCTATGGAAGTTGGAATGAAATAAAAAACGTTGACTGTTCTGCTCGTTCCTCGCCGTGGACATGCAGTCGCACACCGTTATGAATGCCCATGCAGCCGTGAGCATTTTAGTTTCATTTTAATAAAATAGTCAACCTATTTGCAGCGAATTATAGTAGATTTCAGATCAATATATTTGTTTTCCTTTCAATTTTAGTTAACACTAACTTTATTCTCATCTGAATTATAAATAATTTATTTCTGTATAAAATAATACTACCATTAAAAAATACATTTGATTGTCTTTTTTAATCAATGTAGAATGTTTGACTTAAAAATAAACAGATTAGTGCTCGGTTTGAGGACAATCAATTAAATCCAATGCAATATGATGAATGTCCAAAAGATGGCAACGACAGTCTGTTTTTAAATGGGGTTGGATACATATATATATTTCTTTTTAAACTATGTGTGTGTGTGTGTGTGTGTGTGTGTGTGTGTGTGTGTGTGTGTGTGTGTGTGTGTGTGTGTGTGTGTGTGTGAGAGAGATTTTGGTTGGGTGACAGTTGTAGGTTACAGTTTGACAAGAGTTTATAGTTAGACAAAAGCACAATGTTGTGTTTTATTGCGAGTGTACACAAATATAAGGAAACACTTTGCAGTTTGAATGATATCCTGTATGACAGACTATGTTTTTATGTCTCCATTGTTGAATTGAGCCTCACACACACACACACACACACACACACACACACACACACACACACACACACACACACACACCAACAACAACAACAACATATTGTGCATTCCAGCATTGCAATCTTGACATCGCAGCCTGTTCATTATAGCCTTAATAATAAAATAGTCAACCTAACATATAAAAACACATAAAAACCTAAAAAAAACATAATTAGTCTGCTATCAGTGGCTCAAACCTCCGTTACTAACTCTAACCTAAGTTATAAAAACATATAAAAACACTGCTCTGTTTAAATATTCAGTAGTACAATTCATACTATTCACAGTAATCACCGCAATATATATTAAAAATAGGGGAAAAAATAATATACATATACATATATATATATATATACACACACACACACTTAAATATATATATATATATATATATATATATATATTATATATATGTTCATTAATTTATATATCTATATCTATCTATCTATCTATCTATCTATATATATATATATATATATATATTATATATATATATATATATATATATATTATATATATATATATATATATATATATATATATATATATATATATATATATATATATATATATATATATTATATATATATATATATGTATATATTTTTTTTAATATATATATATATATATATATATATATATAAATATAGCTGCGAGCAGCGATGGAGGGCCCAAGCCGGTGACACCGCCACCGCGGTGCCTTTAGTGTAACTAAAGGCACCAGGGTGGCGGTGCCACCGGCTTGGGCCCGCAATCGCTGCTCGCAGCTATATTTATTATTATTTTTCTTACGACTATTCAGGCACTTTTGGGGCCCTTAACATGCTCAAAAACTCTTGAAACTTTGCACACGAGTCAGAACCCGCGGCCATCAGGGCCGGGCTGAAGCTGGTACCCGGGCGTGGCAGGGGGGCTCGACAGCGCCCCCTTGAACGGCGTCCGAAAACTTGGTCCATATATCAAACACGCTTGCATGAATTAGTATGAAACTCGGTACACATATAGATCTTATCGGGCCAAACAATATTCGTGCTTTAAGTTTTACGCCAGCCCAACAGGAAGTCAGCTATTATGCGTTGTTGAAAAACGTACGCTCTGGAATTTAAAATACTCCTCCTAGGAAATTCATCCATTCGCCTCCAAACTCGGTCAGCATAAAGTCAAGACATTGAGGATGCTAAATTGCGGACGGATTTTTGATATCTCGAACGGTTTGGCCGTGGCGAGGAAACGAATTTATGGCGAGAAAAGAGAAACAGGAAGTGCTTTATAACTTCTGCATACATTAACTGATCTTGATGAAACTTCAGCAGTGTGTTCGTTGTAAGAGGCCGATCACATGGATGTGACTATTGTGAGTCAAAGTTATAGCGCCACCAACTGGCAACAGGAAGTGTGTCACTTTCAAAATGCTTTGAAATCATCCTCTTATTTTTACCCGATTTGCTTAAAACTTTATGTGTATAATGTAGACACACGGCAGATGTAGACCTGTGAAAGGATTATTGATATCTTAGATACTGTTGCCGTGGCAACGAATCAAACTTTAAGATTCTTTTCGGATGCTTTTGAGACTATTCACATGCTTGAAAATGCATGAAACTCGACAGACACATCACATTTATTATCCAGTAGACATGTGCAAAGTTTCAGAAACGAGCGTGGTGGAATGGCTCAGTAGCGCCACCTTTAGTCAAAAATGGGGGCTTAGTTTTTCCTAAAATCACAAAACTTGGTACGTATATTGTTCTCATCAAGCCGGACAACTTTCTAATTTACAGTCATTAGCTCAGACCAGCAGGAAGTCAGATATTTTGGTTTGAATGTGGACTTTCTGGAGAATTTTCTCTCTCTCTCTGTGTGTCTGTGTGTGTGTGTGTGGGGGGGGGTTGTCTATTCCACTTAATCTTTGTTTTTCAAGGTTTCAGGGGCTTTTGGGGCCCTTAACGTGCTCAAAAACTCTTGAAACTTTTCACACAGGTCAGAACCCACGGTCATCAGGGCCGGGCTGAAGCTGGTACCCGGGCGTGGCAGGGGGGCTCAACAGCGCCCCCTTGAACGGGGTCACAAAACTTGGTCCATAGATCAAACACGCTTGCATGAATTAATTTGAAACTCAGTACACATATAGATATCATCGGGCCGAACAACTTTCGTGCTCTAAGTTTTACGCCAGCCCAACAGGAAGTCGGCTATTATGGGTTGTTTGGAAAACGCTTGCTGTGGAATGCGAAGTACTCATCCTAGAGAATTCATCCAATCCCCACCAAACTCGGTGTGCATGAAGTCAAGACATTGAGGATTCTAAATTGCGGACGGATTTTTGATATCTCGAACGGTTTGGCTGTGGCGAGGAAACGAATTTATGGCGAATAAAGGGTCACAGGAAGTGTATTATAACTTCAGCATACATTAACTGATCTTGATGAAACTTCCACAGTGTGTTCGTTGTAAGAGGTCGATCACATGGATGTGACTATTGTGAGTCAAAGTTATAGCGCCACCAACTGGCAGCAGGACGTGTGTCACTTTCAAAATGCTTTGAAATCACCCTCTTATTTTTAACCGATTTGCTTCAAACTTTATGTGTATAATGTAGACACACGGCAGATGTAGACCTGTGAAAGGATTATTGATATCTTAGATACTGTTGCCGTGGCAACGCATCAAACTTTAATATTCTTTTTTGATGCTTTTGAGACTCTTAACATACTTGAAATTGCATGAAACTCGACAGACACATGACATTTATTAGCCAGTAGACATGTGCAAAGTGTCAGAAACGGGCGTGGTGCAGGGGCTCAGTAGCGCCACCTTTTGACAAAAGAGGGGGAGTTAGGTCTATACTTTTATCTACAATGATAAAACTCAGTACGTATATTGTTCTCGTCGAGCCGGACAACTTTCTAATTTACATTCATTACCTCCGACCAACAGGAAGTCAGATATTTTGGTTTGAATGTGGATGTTTCGAAGAATTTTCTCTCTCTCTGTGAGAGGGAGAGGGAGAGGGGGGGGAGAGATTTTTCTTTGAGTGAGAATACTTTTAATTATTGGTTTTCATGGTTTCAGGGGCTTTTGGGGCCCTTAACATGCTCGGAAACTCTTGAAACTTTGCACACAGGTCAGAACCCGCAGCCATTAGGGCCGGGCTGAAGCTGGTACCCGGGCGTGGCAGGGGGGCTCGACAGCGCCCCCTGGAATGGGATTCGAACACTTGTCCATAAATCAAACACGCTTGCATGTAATAATATGAAACTCGGTACACATATAGATCTCATCGGCTTGAACAACTTTCGTGCTCTAAGTTTTACGCCAGCCCAACAGGTAGTCGGCTATTATGGGTTGTTTGGAAACGCATGCCCCTGGATTTCGATATACTTCTCCTTGGGAATTGATCGGATTGCCACCAAACTCGGTCAGCATGAAGTCAAGACATTGAGGATGATAAATTGCCAGCGGATTTTTGATATCTCGAACGGTTTGGCCGTGGCGAGGAAATGAATTTATGGCGAGAAAAGAGAAACAAAATGTGTGTTATAACTTAGTCCGTTTTACTTACAGTTATAAAACTCGCCACATATATTGTTCTCGTCGAGCCGGACAACTTTCTAATTTACAGTTATTAGCTCGGATCAACAGAAAGTCAGATATTTTGGTTTGAATGTGGATTTTCTCTGACAGAGAGAGTGCCCTCTGCCATTCTGTGTGTGTGTGTGTGTCTGTGTGGGGAGGGGAGGGGGGTGTCTGTGTGTGTGTGGCGAGGAGGAGGAGGGGGTCTCACTCTCTCTGTGTTTGTGTGTGTGTGGCTGTCTGTCTGTTACAGTGAAAAGAGCTTAACTATTTCATTCATTTGTTCTGCATTAAACGATAAATAATTCTCTAAGGCCTTGCTTTTTTGTATATAAAATATTTATATATAAAAATGATATGTATATATAAATATATATTAGGTATGTGACTGAGGATATTTTCCCACCGGTTAATCGATGTGTGACACCGGCGAGGGCTTTTAAATCGCTAATATGAAAGTAAAATACTCCCGTCCGCACCGACATTGATAATGCTTCGGAGCAGGGCGAGGGTTTTCCATTATTTGCTATGGAAGTAATGAACTAAAAAACGTTCGCTTTGTTCTGCTCGCTCCTCGCCGTGGACGCGCACCGTCATGAATGACCATGCAGCCGTGCACTTAGTTTATTTAAAATTAGTCCTGCATTAAAAGGATAAAGAAATATCTAAGGTCTTGTCTTTTTGCATAGCACTTTATGGATATTTTTAAAATGACAAAATATGCATAGAACATATCTTTTAAATGTATTGTTTGCTTTAAATAAAATTAATATTGTATGTTTGGTGATTCAAGCTGAATGAATTTAAAATTAATGTGCTATATATATTAGATCAATATATATGTTTTCCTTAAAATTTTAATCAACACTAACTTTATTCTCATCAGAATTATACATTTTTGTATAAAATAATACTACCATTAAAAAAAACAAAAACAGTCATTAGCTTGGATCAACAGGAAGTCAGATATTTTGGTCTGAATGTGGACTTTTGGCAAAATCAGCCTCTGATTTTTTACCCACTCCTCTTAAGTGGTTTATTTAATTCCCACGAAACTTTTTCAAAATGATGAAAATACTTTAAAGAAGCTAAATTGTAAACAGATAATAAATATCTCAAACGGTTTTGCTATGGCAAGGGATTAAAGTAATGTCAAAAAAGGAAACGCCTAAAACCTATCTTCTAAAAATGTAATTATACTCCATTTATTTCTAAATATAATTATACAAATATCAGATCTAAACCCATTTTATTCTGTTTTTTCAATTTAATAATTGTTTAAGTTTAAAAACATCCAGAATGTTTTTTTAGTCCAAAAAAAAATATATATATATATATATATATATATGTCATTCATAGTGCTATACTGCCCTCTTGTGTTCAAAGTCAGGTAGGCCTATTGTATCTATGTAAAATATAAAATATACTAGGTACCCGTATGTGACGGTGAGGAATATTTTACCACCGGTTAATCAACGTGTGACACCGCTGGGGACTTTTGAATTGCTAACTTAAAAACGAAAGTAAAAAATGTTCGTCCGCACTGTAATGGTGTTGTTTTCCGTCCAATAATCAGTGTATGTTTAGTTATTTTAAGTAATTCCTAATGTTCTAGAAATGAACTTTAACGGTTATATATTTAACGGTTTTAATAAACTATATCGGTTATTATAAACATAAACAAATGTTCCCTGAATCTTTGTGTGAAATAGTGGTTATTTTATGATGTAATTTTTCATAATGATGAACTCATGTATAATGGTGCAGAGCGAGCGTTTTCAATGAATTCCTATGGAAGTAGGAATTAACTAAAAACGTTTGCTCTTCTCTGCCCGTTCCTCGCCGTGGACGCACACCATATATATATATATATATATATATATATATATATATATATATATATATATATATATTTGTTACATATATATAATGTATATATATATTTTTTTGTTACATTTATTTATATATATATATATATATATATATATATATATATATATATATATATATATACATACATATATATATATATATATATATATATATATATATATATATATATATAAATATAGCTGCGAGCAGCGATGGAGGGCCCAAGCCGGTGACACCGCCACCCCCGGTGCCTTTAGTGTAACTAAAGGCACCAGGGTGGCGGTGCCACCGGCTTGGGCCCGCAATCGCTGCTCGCAGCTATATTTATATATATATATATTTATTATTATTCTTATTTTTCTGTCAACCTTTCGGGCACTTTTGAGACCCTTAACGTGCTCGAAAACTCTTGAAACTTTGCACACGGGTCAGAACCCGCGGCCATCAGGGCCGGGCTGAAGCTGGTACCCGGGCGTGGCAGGGGGGCTCAACAGCGCCCCCTTGAACGGGGTCCGAAAACTTGGTCCATAAATCAGACACGCTTGCATGTAATAATATGAAACTCGGTACATATATAGATCTCATCGGGCCGAACAACTTTCCTACTTTTACTTTTTACGCCAGCCCAACAGGAAGTCGGCTATTATGGGTTGTTTGGAAACGCATGCTCAGGAATTTGATGTACTCCTCCTAGAGAATTGATCCAATTGCCTCCAAACTCAGTGTGCATGAAGTCAAGACATTGAGGATGAAAAATTGCCAGGGGATTTTTGATATCTCGAACGGTTTGGCCGTGGCGAGGAAACGAATTTATGGCGAATAAAGGGTCACAGGAAGTGTATTATAACTTCAGCATACATTAACTGATCTTGATGAAACTTCCACAGTGTGTTCATTGTAAGAGGCCGATCACATGGATGTGACTATTGTGAGTCAAAGTTATAGCGCCACCAACTGGCAGCAGGACATGTGTCACTTTCAAAATGCTTTGAAATCACCCTCTTATTTTTAACCGATTTGCTTCAAACTTTATGTGTATAATGTAGACACACGGCAGATGTAGACCTGTGAAAGGATTATTGATATCTTAGATACTGTTGCCGTGGCAACGCATCAAACTTTAATATTCTTTTTTGATGCTTTTGAGACTCTTAACATACTTGAAATTGCATGAAACTCGACAGACACATCACATTTATTAGCCAGTAGACATGTGCAAAGTTTCAGAAACGGGCGTGGTGCAGGGGCTCAGTAGCGCCACCTTTTGACAAAAGAGGGGGAGTTAGGTCTATACTTTTATCTACAATGATAAAACTCAGTACGTATATTGTTCTCGTCGAGCCGGACAACTTTCTAATTTACATTCATTACCTCCGACCAACAGGAAGTCAGATATTTTGGTTTGAATGTGGATGTTTCGAAGAATTTTCTCTCTCTCTGTGAGAGGGAGAGGGAGAGGGGGGGGAGAGATTTTTCTTTGAGTGAGAATACTTTGAATTATTGGTTTTCATGGTTTCAGGGGCATTTGGGGCCCTTAACATGCTCGGAAACTCTTGAAACTTTGCACACAGGTCAGAACCTGCAGCCATTAGGGCCGGGCTGAAGCTGGTACCCGGGCGTGGCAGGGGGGCTCGACAGCGCCCCCTGGAATGGGATTCGAACACTTGTCCATAAATCAAACACGCTTGCATGTAATAATATGAAACTCGGTACACATATAGATCTCATCGGCTTGAACAACTTTCGTGCTCTAAGTTTTACGCCAGCCCAACAGGAAGTCGGCTATTATGGGTTGTTTGGAAACGCATGCCCCTGGATTTCGATATACTTCTCCTTGGGAATTGATCGGATTGCCACCAAACTCGGTCAGCATGAAGTCAAGACATTGAGGATGATAAATTGCCAGCGGATTTTTGATATCTCGAACGGTTTGGCCGTGGCGAGGAAATGAATTTATGGCGAGAAAAGAGAAACAAAATGTGTGTTATAACTTAGTCCGTTTTACTTACAGTTACAAAACTCGCCACATATATTGTTCTCGTCGAGCCGGACAACTTTCTAATTTACAGTCATTAGCTCGGATCAACAGAAAGTCAGATATTTTGGTTTGAATGTGGATTTTCTCTGACAGAGAGAGTGCCCTCTGCCATTCTGTGTGTGTGTGTGTGTCTGTGTGGGGAGGGGAGGGGGGTGTCTGTGTGTGTGTGGCAAGGAGGAGGAGGGGCTCTCACTCTCTCTGTGTTTGTGTGTGTGTGGCTGTCTGTCTGTTACAGTGAAAAGAGCTTAACCATTTCATTCATTTGTTCTGCATTAAATGATAAATAATTATCTAAGGCCTTGCTTTTTTATATATAAAATATTTATATATAAAAATTATATGTATATATAAATATATATTAGGTATGTGACTGAGGATATTTTCCCACCGGTTAATCGATGTGTGACACCGGCGAGGGCTTTTAAATCGCTAATATGAAAGTAAAATACTCCCGTCCGCACCGACATTGATAATGCTTCGGAGCAGGGCGAGGGTTTTCCATTATTTGCTATGGAAGTAATTAACTAAAAAACGTTCGCTTTGTTCTGCTCGCTCCTCGCCGTGGACGCGCACCGTCATGAATGACCATGCAGCTGTGCACTTAGTTTGTTTAAAATTAGTCCTGCATTAAAAGGATAAAGAAATATCTAAGGTCTTGTCTTTTTGCATAGCACTTTATGGATATTTTTAAAATGACAAAATATGCATAGAACATATCTTTTAAATGTATTGTTTGCTTTAAATAAAATTAATATTGTATGTTTGGTGATTCAAGCTGAATGAATTTAAAATTAATGTGCTATATATATTAGATCAATATATATGTTTTCCTTAAAATTTTAATCAACACTAACTTTATTCTCATCAGAATTATAAATTTTTGTATAAAATAATACTACCATTAAAAAAAACAAAAACAGTCATTAGCTTGGATCAACAGGAAGTCAGATATTTTGGTCTGAATGTGGACTTTTGGCAAAATCAGCCTCTGATTTTTTACCCACTCCTCTTAAGTGGTTTATTTAATTCCCACGAAACTTTTTCAAAATGATGAAAATACTTTAAAGAAGCTAAATTGTAAACAGATAATAAATATCTCAAACGGTTTTGCTATGGCAAGGGATTAAAGTAATGTCAAAAAAGGAAACGCCTAAAACCTATCTTCTAAACATGTAATTATACTCCATTTATTTCTATATATAATTATACAAATATCAGATCTAACCCCATTTTATTCTGTTTTTTCAATTTAATAATTGTTTAAGGCGAGACACTACAGGTGAATAGGGTAACATTTTTAACTAGCAGATATCACCATGAAACTTTCCCAGTTGATTACCTACATTAAGATGAGAAGAAAATGTATTACAAGTTTTCTATAATTTAATGTTTAAATATGCAAATGAGGCAATATCTAATTAAATATGCGCTATTTTGCATATATTTTAAAAAACGAAATCTGAGTATTGGATAAAGCCAGGTTAAAAATAATTTTTTCATTGTGTTCACATATTAGATGGGAAAAGAATTACAGAGGGATTTATGGATATCTACTTTAGTTATCCTGTAAATCAGAATATACTGTCAATAGCCTTAAAAAAATGATTTTCGCCATGTTTTTTGGAATAAAATGTTATATAAATCAGGCTAGGAATAATATATTTACAAATCCCTCTGTAAATGTCTTCATAATATAACTAGGTACAAGACTGGAAAGTTTGGTGTATATAGGTGCTACTGAAGTGAAGATTTCGTACTTGGAGTATGAGAGAAAGGTCATTTTGAGAAAACGGGCTTTAAAGATTTATCATCAGCCAATGAGATTGCGCATTCAGCCCTTTTACTTTCACGATTGGTTGCTGATAAAAAGGAAATTACCATATTTGGATCCGACAGCATTGTACAGGAGAGAGAGAGCTATCCAGACGTGCGTGTGATGACAGGAAGAAGACAGAGATCGCGGAGCAGCGGGAGGATTAAGAACGCCAACTTTTGTTGAATTTATGAGAAATCTACAGACGCCAACAGACAAAGTGTAGTAAAATAAAGACCTAAATGTGTATTTCAGACTTTTTTTCACCACAAGTCTGAAAGAAGACGTGTTATTGAAGACAAATATCCAAAAATCTCAAAATTGACCAGTAAAAAAAAAAAACGATGTTTTTGCCTGCCGTGTCTCGCCTTAAGTTTAAAAACATCCAGAATGTTTTTTTTAGTCCAAAAAAAAAATAATATATATATATATATGTCATTCATTGTGCTATACTGCCCTCTTGTGTTCAAAGTCAGGTAGGCCTATTGTATCTATGTAAAATATAAAATATACTAGGTACCCGTATGTGATGGTGAGGAATATTTTACCACCAGTTAATCAACGTGTGACACCGCTGGGGACTTTTGAATTGCTAACTTAAAAACGAAAGTAAAATATGTTCGTCTGCACTGTAATGGATAATGGTGCAGAGTGAGCGTTTTCAATGAATTCCTATGGAAGTAGGAATTAACTAAAAAACGTTTGCTCTTCTCTGCCCGTTCCTCGCCGTGGACGCACACCATATATATATATATATATATATATATATATATATATATTTTTTTTTTTTTTGTTACATATATATAATGTTTTTTTTTTTTTTTTTTTTTTACATATATATATATATATATATATATATAAATGTAAAAAAAAACAAAAAAAAAACATTATATATATGTAACAAAAAAAAATAAATAAAAAATATATATATATATATATATAAATATAGCTGCGAGCAGCGATGGAGGGCCCAAGCCGGTGACACCGCCACCCCCGGTGCCTTTAGTGTAACTAAAGGCACCAGGGTGGCGGTGCCACCGGCTTGGGCCCGCAATCGCTGCTCGCAGCTATATTTATTATTATTTTTCTTACGACTATTCAGGCACTTTTGGGGCCCTTAACATGCTCAAAAACTCTTGAAACTTTGCACACGAGTCAGAACCCGCGGCCATCAGGGCCGGGCTGAAGCTGGTAGCCGGGCGTGGCAGGGGGGCTCGACAGCGCCCCCTTGAACGGCGTCCGAAAACTTGGTCCATATATCAAACACGCTTGCATGAATTAGTATGAAACTCGGTACACATATAGATCTTATCGGGCCAAACAATATTCGTGCTTTAAGTTTTACGCCAGCCCAACAGGAAGTCAGCTATTATACGTTGTTTGAAAAACGTACGCTCTGGAATTTAAAATACTCCTCCTAGGAAATTCATCCATTCGCCTCCAAACTCGGTCAGCATAAAGTCAAGACATTGAGGATGCTAAATTGCGGACGGATTTTTGATATCTCGAACGGTTTGGCCGTGGCGAGGAAACAAATTTATGGCGAGAAAAGAGAAACAGGAAGTGCTTTATAACTTCTGCATACATTAACTGATCTTGATGAAACTTCAGCAGTGTGTTCGTTGTAAGAGGCCGATCACATGGATGTGACTATTGTGAGTCAAAGTTATAGCGCCACCAACTGGCAACAGGAAGTGTGTCACTTTCAAAATGCTTTGAAATCATCCTCTTATTTTTACCCGATTTGCTTAAAACTTTATGTGTATAATGTAGACACACGGCAGATGTAGACCTGTGAAAGGATTATTGATATCTTAGATACTGTTGCCGTGGCAACGAATCAAACTTTAAGATTCTTTTCGGATGCTTTTGAGACTATTCACATGCTTGAAAATGCATGAAACTCGACAGACACATCACATTTATTATCCAGTAGACATGTGCAAAGTTTCAGAAACGAGCGTGGTGGAATGGCTCAGTAGCGCCACCTTTAGTCAAAAATGGGGGCTTAGTTTTTCCTAAAATCACAAAACTTGGTACGTATATTGTTCTCATCAAGCCGGACAACTTTCTAATTTACAGTCATTAGCTCAGACCAGCAGGAAGTCAGATATTTTGGTTTGAATGTGGACTTTCTGGAGAATTTTCTCTCTCTCTCTGTGTGTCTGTGTGTGTGTATGTGGGGGGGGGGGGGGTTGTCTATTCCACTTAATCTTTGTTTTTCAAGGTTTCAGGGGCTTTTGGGGCCCTTAACGTGCTCAAAAACTCTTGAAACTTTTCACACAGGTCAGAACCCACGGTCATCAGGGCCGGGCTGAAGCTGGTACCCGGGCGTGGCAGGGGGGCTCAACAGCGCCCCCTTGAACACGGTCTGAAAACTTGGTCCATATATCAAACACGCTTGCATGAATTAATATGAAACTCGGTACACATATAGATCTCTTCGGGGCCGAACAACTTCCGCACTCTAAGTTATGAGCTCCGCCCAACAGGAAGTCGGCTATTATGGGTTGTTTGGAAAACGCTTGCTGTGGAATTTGAAACACTCCTCCTAGAGAATTAATTCAGTCGCCTCGAAACTCGGGCAGCATGAAGTCAAGACATTGAGGATGCTAAATTGCGGACGGATTTTTGATATCTCAAACGGTTTGGCCGTGGCGAGGAAACGAATTTATGGCGAGAAAAGAGAAAAACGAAGTGTTATAACTTCTGCATACATTAACTGATCTTGATGAAACTTCAGCAGTGTGTTTGTGGTAAGAGGCCGATCAGATGGATGTAACTATTGTGAGTCAAAGTTGTAGCGCCACCAACTGGCAGCAGGAAGTGTGTCACTTTCTAAATGCTTTTGACAAAAGTGGGGGGGTTAGTTTTACCCACAGTTACAAAAATCAGTACGTATATTGGTCTCATCGAGCCGGACAACTTTCTAATTTACAGTCATTATCTCCGACCAACAGGAAGTCAGATATTTTGGTTTGAAGTGGGTTTTTTGGAGAATTTTCTCTCTCTCTCACACAGTGTTTTTTAAATAAGTTAGATTTTTTATATATATATTTTTATATTATTTTATGCCTAAACATACCCAGTCACAAAAAAAATATTAAAGCTATTCTATGGCTTTATATCACTTTAACACGTTAAAGGGCTCATACTGTAGGCCTACATTTTGGCTAATTATTTCCAATGCTATCACGGATCATAACCTCATCATCTAGAAACTGCCACTCAGAATACATACATAGGACATAAAGACATCATAGGGGATTGTGAACATATTTCACCATATTTCAACTTCATCTTCATTACATATATTATATATATATATATATATATATATATATATATATATATATATATATATATATATATATATATATATATTTTTTTTTTTTTTGTGACAAGACAGAGAATATTACTTGTCTGATATATATATATAGATATATATATATATATATATATATATTTTGTTACATTTTTATATATATATATATATATAAATATAGCTGCGAGCAGCGATGGAGGGCCCAAGCCGGTGACACCGCCACCGCGGTGCCTTTAGTGTAACTAAAGGCACCAGGGTGGCGGTGCCACCGGCTTGGGCCCGCAATCGCTGCTCGCAGCTATATTTATTCTTCTTATTCTTATTTTTCTGTCAACCTTTCGGGCACTTTTGAGACCCTTAACGTGCTCGAAAACTCTTGAAACTTTGCACACGGGTCAGAACCCGCGGCCATCAGGGCCGGGCTGAAGCTGGTACCCGGGCGTGGCAGGGGGGCTCGACAGCGCCCCCTTGAACGGGGTCCGAAAACTTGGTCCATAAATCAGACACGCTTGCATGTAATAATATGAAACTCGGTACACATATAGATCTCATCGGGCCGAACAACTTTCGTACTTTTACTTTTTACGCCAGCCCAACAGGAAGTCGGCTATTATGGGTTGTTTGGAAACGCATGCTGTGGAATTTAATGTACTCCTCCTAGGGAATTCATCCATTCGCCTCCAAACTCAGTCAGCATGAAGTCAAGACATTGAGGATGCTAAATTGCGGACAGATTTTTGATATCTCGAACGGTTTGGCCGTGGCGAGGACACGAATTGATGGCGAATAATGGAAACAGGAAGTGTGTTATAACTTCTGCATACATTAACTGATCTTGATTAAACTTCAGCAGTGTGTTCGTTGTAAGAGGCCGATCACATGGATGTGACTATTGTGAGTCAAAGTTATAGCGCCACCAACTGGCAGCAGGAAGTGTGTCCCTTTCAAAATGCTTTGAAATCACCCTCTTATTTTTACCCGATTTGCTTCAAAGTTTATGTGTATAATGTAAACACACGGCAGATGTAGACCTGTGAAAGGATTTTTGATATCTTTAATACTGTTGCCATGGCAACGCTTCAAACTTTAATATTCTTTTTTGATGCTTTTGAGACTCTTAACATACTTGAAATTGGATGAAACTCGACAGACACATCACATTTATTAGCCCGTAGACATGTGCAAAGTTTCAGAAACGGGCGTGGTGAGGGGCTCAGTAGCGCCACCTTTAGTCATAAGTGGGGGGGTTCGTTTTATCAACAACAACAAAACTTGGTATGTGTATTGTTCTCATCAAGACGGACAACTTTCTAACTTACATTAACGATCTCCGACCAACAGGAAGAGAGATATTTTGGTTTGAATGTGGATTTTCTGAAGAATTTTCTCTCCCTCTCTCTGTGTCTCTGTGTGTGTGAGGGGAGGGGGGATTTGACTATTGCTTTTATATTGTTAATCAAGGTTTCAGGGGCTTTTGGGGTCCTTAACGTGCTCAAAAACTCTTGAAACTTTACATACAAGTCGGAACCCCCTGCCATCAGGGACGGGTTGAAGCTGGTACCCGGGCGTGGCAGGGGGGCTCAACAGCGCCCCCTTGAACGGGGTCCCAAAACATGGTCCATAGATCAAACACGCTTGCATGAATTAATTTGAAACTCGGTACACATATAGATATCATCGGGCCGAACAACTTTCCCCTGGTCAAGTTTTACGCCAGCCCAACAGGAAGTCGGCTATTATGGGTTGTTTGGAAAACGCTTGCTGTGGAATGCGAAGTACTCCTCCTAGAGAATTCATCCAATCCCCACCAACCTCGGTGTGCATGAAGTCAAGACATTGAGGATTCTAAATTGCGGACGGATTTTTGATATCTCGAACGGTTTGGCCGTGGCGAGGAAACGAATTTATGGCGAGAAAAGAGAAACACGAAGTGGAATAACTTCTGCATACATTAACTGATCTTGATGAAACTTCAGCAGTGTGTTCGTGGTAAGAGGCCGATCAGATGGATGTAACTATTGTGAGTCAAAGTTATAGCGCCACCAACTGGCAGCAGGAAGTGTGTCACTTTCAACATGCTTTTGACAAAAGTGGGCGGGTTAGTTTTAACTACAGTAAAAAATAAATAGTTTGTATATTGTACTCATCAAGCCGGACAACTTTCTAATTTACATTCATTAGCTCCGGCCATCAGGAAGTCAGATATTTTGGTCTGAATGTGGATTTTTTTGCAAAATCAGCCTCTGAATTTTTAGCCACTCCTCTTAAACTATTTATTTTATTCCCACCAAACTTTTTCAACATGATGAAAATACATTAAATATGCTAAATTGTGAACGGATAATAAATATCTCAAACGGTTTTGCTATGGCGAGGGATTAATGTCCAAAAAGGAAACACTAAAAAGCCTCAAATCTTCTAAAAATGTAATTATATACCATTTATTTCTATATAAAAGTATACAAATATTACAACTAAACCCATTTTTTTCTGTTTTTAAAAAGAATTTTATTCTAAAATTAAAAACAGTAAAAAAAAAAAAAAAAGTCATGCATAGGGCTATTCTGCCCTCTTGTGTCCAAAAGGACATCAAAATAGTATATACAACTTTTTACTAGGTAGGCCAATATTGTATTTAAATATACATTTATTAGGTATGTGTCTGAGGATATTTTCCCACCGGTTAATCGACGTGTGACACGAGCAGGTGCTTTTAAATTGCTTATATAAATGTGAAAGAAAAATACGGACGTCCGCACGGACATTGATAATGTTGCACACACAAATCACACACACGTTGGAAAGAATGATACTTTTAAACATAACACTAAACCGCCATTAAGTGTCGCCAGGCGACCGTCTTAATGAGTGAGTCATTGATTCATTCGTTCAAACGATTCGTTTGAATGACTGAGTCATTCATGATTAAGACATATGTTTATGGATTGATCATTCAATCTTTGAGTCAACCGATTCGTTCAAAATGCTGAATCATTCAGAAATGAGAAAACACATTGCTGAGAGATGCGCGTGATGATTCTGCTGTGATCTTTTTGTTTAACTATTTTCGCTGCTGAAACAGAACAAAAACAGTCAATATTGCATCTAAAATGTAAGTGACTTGATTGTAACTGTTTTTTAACCTGTTGTATGAAATCAATGTCACAGTTTCAATCGTGATTGTATTCAGGAAACAGCCTTCTCGTCAAGTGAGGTTGCTTAACTGTTATAAAATATATCAAAACTCCATATTTATCATTTTTATAGTCAGTAAGTTGTTAACTGAGTTTGTTTTTTGTGTGCTGATCTCATTTGTTTACATTTCTCCTGGAGAAGCTGCATGAGATGAGCCTCAGCAGCGCAACCTTGTTACCATTGATCAACTGATTACTGGTAATCCATTTATTAACAACTGTTGATTGCAACTTAAAATGAATGTAATAAAATTAGAATAATCTCTCGTTTTAGTGATTCCCAAGTTATTTTTTTGTCATTGACGTTCTAATCAGGCTACTCTGGTCGGGCAAGTAAAATTCTCTTTCAGGTTGGCCTATTGTATTTATATATAAATATATTAGGGATGTGACTGTGGGAAAATTTTCCCACCGGTTAATCGATGTGTGACACCGCTGGGGGCTTTTGAATCGGTAACTTAAAAACGAAAGTAAAATATGTTCGTCCGCACAGACATTGATAATGGTGCAGAGCGAGCGCATTGCAATCTTGATATCGCAGTCTGTTCATTATAGCCTTTATAAAATATAATAATAAAATAGTCAACCTAACATATAAAAATTACACTGCTCTGAATAGTATGAATTGTACTGACTATTTAAACACAGTAATCACCGCTAAACTGTGATGTTTCCAAGCACATATTTGCGCATGTGAAGAGGATAATTTTTCCCTTCAATAGTGGAACGTGAGTGAAGTACAAAGCCTATAATAAACAAATGTTTAGCATCCAAAAAATGTAATATATATATATATATATATATATATATATATATATATATAACAAAAAAAAATAATAATAATATATATATATATATATATATATATATATAAACACACTAAAAAAAAAATATATATATATATATATATATATATATATATATTTTGTTTTTGTTGTTATATATATATATATATATATATATATATATATATATATATATATATATATATATATATATATATATATATATATATATATAAATATAGCTGCGAGCAGCGATGGAGGGCCCAAGCCGGTGAAACCGCCACCCCGGTGCCTTTAGTGTAACTAAAGGCACCAGGGTGGCGGTGCCACCGGCTTGGGCCCGCAATCGCTGCTCGCAGCTATATTTTGTAGTTTGTATTTTATCACCAATACACCAATCATTTTCTGAATTAATTTTCCTAATGTGTTGTTTGTTCCATTTGTCTTTAGCTTTCCTAATATGATATAACTATGGCTGGGCTAAATATCAAATATTTATGATACATTACCGGTCAAATGTTTGGAACAATTAAGATTTTTTAATGTTTTTGAAAGAAGTCTCTTCTGATCACCATGTCTGCATTTATTTGATCAATTAAATTAGTAATATTATGAAATATTTTTGCAATTAAAAATAGCCATTTTCAATGTGAATATATTTTAAACTGTAATTTATTTCTGTGATTAAAGCCGAAGTTTCAGGATCATTACTCCAGTCTTCAGAGTCACATGATCCTTCAGAGATTATCTTTTATTTTCATTTCTTATTTTTATCAGTGTTGAATGAAAATGTGCTGCTTCATATTTTTGTGGAAACTGTGATTCACTACCATTCAAAAGTTTGAGATAAGTAATATAAAAAAAAAAGAAATTAATACTTTTATTCAGCAAGGAAGCATTAAATTGATAAAGAGTGACAGTAGAGACATTTATAATGTTACAAAAGATTCAATTTCAAAGAAATTTTGTTCTTTACAACTTTCAATTTGTCAAAGAATTCTGTAAAATATACATCACAGTTTCAACAAAAATATGAAATATATTCAAATGGAAAAGTTTTTTTAAATTGTAATAATATTTCACAATATTACTGTTTTACTGTATTTTGATCAAATAAATGCAGCCTTGGTGAGCAGAAGAGACTACTTACAAAAACATCACAAATCTATTCAGAACTTTTGACCAGTCCTGTATATTCAAAGATTTTGCTGGTGATATAAAAATAAGCAACATTGCGAACATTGTCAATGAATAATATCACTCACAAAGCTTTATGCTTCTCCTCTGCCAGGATCTGATCATTGGGCTTCAGTCCATACCTGCACACACACACACGTACGTACGTACGTTAGTTATTGATGAATAATTACACTAACAGAGCTCAAGGAAATCCATACAGTCTCAGGTTGTGTGATCACAGAAGTGTGTCGATCATAAGAACAGCGGTGCACGCATGACCTTGAAACACACACACACAGTTACGTCACTACTCACTTATCAAGAAAATCCTTATCCACCACTGCAGAGATGTCCAGCAGCGGATTCCCCATCCCAAACAGAGCGTTCTGACTGCAACACACACACAATAACACACTGATATTTACTCTTTATTCACTTTTATGTAAAGCACTTTGAATTACCATTGCATATGAAATATACTACATAAATAAACATGACTTCAGTTGCATATAATGTAAAAATTCTGCAACTTACTAACCCTCATTCATAATCTGGATAATGTTGGGGAGAGTTCATTTTAAAAAGTAATATAATACAATATTGTATTGTGCATGTTTTTATTTTTATATATATTGCAAGTGTTTAACAGCAGTAATGCATTCAACTAAATATGCACGTTACTCATTGTGAATATTGTTTGTTGTTGCATACATTAAACCCATGAAAAGCACAAATGTGTCATAAGCAAAGCAGATCAGTGCATGCAAATGCTTGATTTAAAGGATTAGTTCATCTCAAAATGAAAATTTCCTGATAAGTTACTCACCCCAATGCCATCCAAGATGTTCATGTCTTTCTTTCTTCAGTGGAAAAGAAATTAGGTTTTTGAGGAAAACATTTCAGGATTTTTCTCCACACAATGGACTTCAATGGCAACCAAATTGTTGAAGTCCATATCAATGCAGTTTCAAAGGTCTCTGCTCGATCCCAGCTGAGGAATGGGGTCTTATCTTGCGAAACAATCAGGCATTTTCTTAAAAAAAAAAAAAAATTCTATCCTTTTTAACCACAATTGTTCGTCTTGTGCTGGTCTGCGACGCGCCAGGCATTACATCATCAAGTTGGAAAGGTCACGCTGGACGTAGGCGGAAGTACCGCCCCATTGTTTACAAAGCGAACGTGCGAAGACTAATACTGATCAAAGGTAAAATAATGATGTCGGACGATTTTGAAGTTGGAGGAGAAAATGAGATGGAGTTTTTCATTTGCTTTGTGAACAATGGGGCGGTACGAACAATCGTGGTTAAAAAGTATATACGTTTTTATTTATTTTTTTAGAAAATGACTGATCGTTTCGCTAGATAAGACCCTATTCCTCAGCTGGGATCGAGCAGAGCCCTTTGAAACGGCATTGATATGGACTTCATCAATTTGGTTGCCGTTGAAGTCCACTGTGTGGAGAAAAATCCTGAAATGTTTTCCTCAAAAAAATTAATTTATTTTCCACTGAAGAAAGAAAGACATGAACATCTTGGATGGCATTGGGGTGAGTAACTTATCAGGAGATGTTCATTTTGAGGTGAACTAATCCTTTAATACCGCAGAATATTGCATCTCCTCTAGCCATTTTTGGAGTTTGATTGAATTAAGTCTTAATTTACTGTAATTGTATGCATGAGAACAGCATGAACATTCTGCTAATCTTCTCCTTTTTTGTTCTACTGAAATATTTTCAAGTGTTTGGAAAGACATTAAGGAGGATATTCAGAACCTTCATTCCTGAGGGAACTATTCCTTTAATATCTGAGAGAGTAACAGGTGGAGGTCACATGATCGGGTTCAGTGACACTGCCTTTGAGACATGAACCCTTGGAATGGAAGGTGGGTTTATTAGCAGGAGAGCCACACACACACACACACACACACACACACACACACACACACACACACACACACACACACACACACACACACACACACACACACACACACCAGAATCTGACTCTTTTCATGAAACGGACATTGTAGTTCAGGACATGTTTTAGATGTACAGTCCTCACTATGTGAAGCTTTTTAGTGAACTTTACTCTTTACAGGTTTAAAGTGACTCACTCTTCTAATATTAGCCTGACAAATGTCCATTTTACACATCGAACCAGTTGCATATTATGTCAGCTTTAAATGCAAGCTTGCAAAAAGTTCACAACAAAAACAGTTTACAGGCCTTTAAAGTGCTTTTTCATAATTAACATTGTGAAAAGTTAACACACCCTGAAATCTAATATTGGAACATATAGTGTGTATATGTGTGTTTAAACGTGTGTGTTTAATGGGTTTTACATGGGAATGTGTTTACAGCGCAGAACACATGCTATAGTGCTGACTAAACACATGCAGCACACACATATACACACACATACACACACACACACCATTAAAACTATACAGGATGGCCAACATTCTTCACGTGAAACATGGACAAGTATCAATTTGTCAGGGAATTAGAATGAAAACTGCCAGTGTTCTGATCACTGATCAGTGAAAGTACATGTGCTCATGCATTCTGTCATATATAATACTTACATGCACATTAATCTGACACTTAAAGGTCAACAAAAAACAGAATAATTGTGATTGCAAGTTGTCATTCCAGTTCTGTCATTTTCAAAATCTATCAACAGCCTTGTATGTATGTTTGTGACTGACACACACACACACACACACACACACACACACACACACACACACACACACATAATATATATATATATATATATATATATATATATATATATATATATATATACATACACACACACACACACACACACACACACACACACACACACACACACACACACACACACACACACACACACACAAAATTGTATTTCTTAATGTCATAAATGAGAAAATACAGCGCGTTGCATCACACAAACACACAATTCCCAACCCGGAAGCACACAAGCAGAGAGACTGAGTGAAGTGACACTGCTTTACTGTACCTGACTGTCGGCATGATCACACACACACACTGATTGTCTGCAGTAAAACTGATTCTGTGCTCTCGCGCCCCGTCCACGCTGCGAGCGCGTGCGTCTAGTCCTCCACACACACACTCCACACACAACCCGGAAGCCGAAATCCCTCCAGAGTTCCAGCTGATTGGTTACATCACACGCATGGGCGGATCAATAGATCCATCACGGTTGGCTGGCGAGCCCGCATGTGTTTTTAAGCTCTCTGAAATATTACTATCATACTATCATGTGTCGCGCGTGCACTGCATGCGTCTGACAGACAGAC
>CM038637.1:2253830-2256330 GCA_021554675.1 Leuciscus idus
GGTGGAGGTCTGGGCGGAGGCACTTCACCCTCCGGCAGCGGCGGTTTCGGCGGAGCCGCGGTGTCGCTGATCTGAAGAAGAACCAGCGTTCATGTTTAAACTCTTCCCTGTGTAATGAGTGCATGTTTCACGTGGTAAACAGTTGTGGTAGTGAGGCGTGACCTAAGCCAGCTCGCGCTATTTATACAGTGTGTATTGAAGCACTCATTAGAAAGAAGCAGTCAAGCACAGGAGGTGACAGTAACTGTAAGTGTTTTTGTATTGTATATTCGTATCAGTTGTAGTAACTAGGAAACAGTGTTTGTTTACTTTACTTTATAGTCCCATTCCTGGGAAATTTGTTTCGGACAACATAACACAGTACACAACTTCGATCACACATAACACAGTATAAAGCATACAATAATCAGAATATAACAACATTCCAATAATAAAAACTAGCAGTATCCTACATCAAAAATCCTACATTGTTTACGATGCTCACGAGCTGAAATCTGAAAACTGTTGTCCTATTGTTAAAGGGTTAGTTCACCCAAAAATGAAAACTCTGTCAGTAATTACTCTCCCTCATGTTGTTCCAACCCTGTAAGACTTTCGTTCATCTTCAGAACTCAAATTAAGATATTTCTGATTAAATCTGAGAGCTGTCTCACTCTTCACTTTAGTGAAACTTGCCGGCCCAGAAAGTTAGTAAAGACAATGTTTAAAATAGTCCAAGTGACTACAGTGGCTCAACCTTAAGTTTATCAAGCGACGAGAATACTTTTTGTGCGCAAAAACAAACGACTTTATTCAACTCTTCATTTTCTTCTGTGTTTCTCTGAGTGAGTTCACGTAGTGTAACAGCACAGCGCTTCTGGGTGTACGTCAGAACGGAGGCTCACTATTGGCCGATGCTGGTCATGTGATGAGACGGCTCACAGATTTAATAAAAAATATCTTAATTTGTGTTCTGAAGATGAACGAAAGTCTGACGGGGTTGAACAACATGAGGGAGAGTAATTACTGACAGAATTTTCATTTTTGGGTGAACTAACCCTTTAGTTTAACTGCTTCTATTGTCCTCATGTGGATAAAAGCGTCTGCTAACTGTAAATGTAAGAGCACGCAGGAGTGTGTGGTGAGTCTGCGGTGAGTCTGCGGTGAGTGTGCGGTGAGTCTGCGGTGAGTGTGCGGTGAGTGTGCGGTGAGTGTGCGGTGAGTCTGACCTGCAGCTGCTCCAGGTCTGGCGGTGGAGGAGGGAAGTCCGGCTCCTGAGGCTGGAACGACTCCCTCACTTTAGCCACGGCACTCAGGATCTTATAACCCGAGTCCAGGAAGCCCCTCTGAAGGCCTGGCGAGGAAGACAAGGGTCATGACTAGGGTCGCATGATGAATCGAGACAAAAAACTAAATCGTGTTGTGTGCGATATTGCCAAAAACGTACATATCTCGATATTTTCTTGGATTTTATCGATAACGATAATAAGACAATATTTTGCTTAATTGTCATTTGGGAAACACTTTACGGTTACACTTTATTTTAAGGTGTCATTGTTACAGTGTTATTATATATTTAAGTACTGAGTAATATTAATTAACAACGCACTTACTATAGGGTTAGGATTAGGGTTTGGTTGAGGGTTAGTTGCATGTAATCATGCTGATATTTGGAGAAATAAGGCACTCTTTTGTGTGAGATTAACTATATTAAATGATATAAATATAAAAGACATACAGATGTAATTTTGCCCCTTATCTTGAATACTGAGGACATTATAAATGCATTTTAATAGAGTAAATCATACAGTGAAAGTGTGCGCATTAAATGCACAAGTGCACTAGTCTATCCTACTAGACTACATCACGTAGTGTATGTGTGCGATCTCTAGATGTGTTTCTGTAAAGTGAGGGACATACTCGATAATGTCAGATCGCACATCATTTAAACAACAATCACGATATTAGTGTAGACGATATATATCACACACCCATAATATGGCTTACTGCAATTTAAATAAATATGCACCGCGTGTTTCAGACAGAAGCGCAAGCACAGTGTTTATTTACACGCTCACTGTTTTCAGTGTCTTGATTCACAAACTTAATCGGAAGAAGTGCCTAAAAATGGGCTTTTGTCAACCAAAGGGTGGTTTGCTTTCTGACCCAGTTCAAAAAGCCCAACTACAAGTCTCTATCATGTAGTGGCTTCCACAATGAAGTGAACTTCTCTCTGTGTGTCTCACCTGGGTCCTGTATGTTGCCGGCCACGGCTTTGGCGTCCATGACCATTGGTGAGATGGTTCTGCTGAGCTCGTCGGAAGCCGCTTTCACTGTTTCTCTGAACTTCGGGTCCTCCGAGTTCTCCACCTCTCGTTTTGCCACCAGCAGGATCCGATTGGCTCGTCGGGCGATGCTGGTTGCCCCGGCGACCAGCATCTGAGGCTGGTGATTGGCCATTGCTACCTGACACTTGTCCAGATCTTTCTTAATGGCGTCTTCTGATGCATCCAACAGAGAC
>CM038637.1:2258830-2266330 GCA_021554675.1 Leuciscus idus
AGGTGTTGTCGTGTCGCTGAAGATGTCAGACACTTCTTGAGTCATGGCTTCCTGCATTTTACCCTTCAGATCCTGCAACAAACAATATATTTTCAAATGTCATTTATTCCTGTGATCAAAGCTGAATGTTCAGCATCATTACTCCAGTCTTCAGAGTCACATGATCCTTCAGAAATCATTCTAATGATGATTTGGTCTAGAGAGGAAGATTCATATTCACTCACCAGCAGGTGGAGCTCTTTACTATATTGTTCTGCATGTGTGATATTGAATATGATGCTTGGTTGTTCTGTTTTCATGCACTTATACTTTTTTTTATTGTTTTTTTAAATAGTGATAATTGTGTATATACATGTACATTAAAGGGACTATTTAGCATTTAGCATTTTTATTTTATGTGAAGTCCACCTTTTTTTTTTGAAGTCCACAAGTTAGTCAAGGTTTCTTGCATCACAATCTAGTTTTTCATGATGCAAGAAACCTTAACTAACTTGTGGACTTATATATATATATATATATATATATATATATATATATATATATACACACACACATTATATACATATGTAATATACATACATTATATAACTATATAAAATAAAAGCTAATTCAAAAAATCTATAAAAAATAAATATCTAAATTTAATAGAATAGTTATGATAATTCACATGACTTTATCAAGTCATTAAAAACTGAATGTATGTTTACATGTAAATGATGCTAATGAGCTCATGGTTGTGATGTGAGAATATTTCTGAATGTTGTTTTCGGAGGTCAGGCTGAACTGGGAAGGTGTTGTTAGCATGAGTTTGTCACATTCGTACAGCAGTGGATGTCTTACTTTGAGAGCGTCACATTCGTACAGCAGTGGATGTCTTACTTTGAGAGCGTCACATTCGTACAGCAGTGGATGTCTTACTTTGAGAGTGTCCTGCAGCTGGTGAGCGATGGCGCGGGCCTGTGGACCGTCTCCCTCTCCGCGGGCCGCAAGCTCGGCTAACTGTCCCATCAGATGCTCCACCTCCTCACACTTACCCAGCAGCTCGTGCCTGTGGGACGCCGGCAACGCATTGGCCAGGCGACGCCCCTCGGCAACCAGCCCACGAATAGCAGCCTGACCTACAAGTACAAATGACAATGTTGCTGTTTGCCGTGAAAAAGGTTCCCAAAGTCCAGCGGGAGTTCTTCTCTATATCAGTGTCAGTGTTTCTTAACTCCTGAAACGCCTCCATTGTAGTCTTGAGTTTATTCCGGGAATGAACACGTCACAATATTCCTCATTTAAATAATTCATACACAGAAAAAATGGGCGGGGCCTGGTTGAGTTAGTTAGTAGTGCGCTGAAACCAAGCGGCAACCTCCGTTCTCTCTCTTTAATCCGACACTGAAGCGACTTAAACTGCAATTCATCGACTGGCCACTAGAGACAGGCTGCAAAAGAGAGTCAATCCCATAAACCCCCATGTTAAAATGGCCAACTTTACAGCAGAAAAAATTTTTTTACAGCCTGGTACCAAAAGTGGTTTTGGTCTGTATAGTAATTTTTTTATAACTCATCCGTTTAAATTATATTAAGCCTTAAAGTTCAGCATAATTAAGGGCGTGGCCACTTGAGTGACAGGTGGATTGCCGCTGATGTCACTACTAGCCGTTTGTCTGCTGTCTGTTAGCGTCACGTCACCTCAGCTAATCTGCCTCGCTGCCCATTTTCGGTTATCCGGGAGTGACGCGCTGCCAAGATGGCGACGGCCGGCTCCGCCCACTTTGGGCTTCAAAACTGCTCTTCAGAAACACTACGGGTGACGTCTAGAGGATGGATACCCGACCCGAGCCCGACGGGACCCGTCGGTACCCGACGGGCCGGGCCGGGTTCGGACAGATATTTAGAAATTATGTTCGGGTTCGGGTCGGGCTCGGTCACATCAGCGCGATAAGGCATTGAACATTTTAAATTTAAAATAGCTTATTATGTAGGTACGTTAGCCAATGTGCCTGATGCTTTCACTTGATGCAAACGTTCATTTTTTGTGATTAAAATGCATGTAAAATTGTACCATAACATCTGTCTTCCTGTGTGCGCAAATTTCAAATTTGTTTATGTAGCCGTGACAACCAAACACGTGCATGCGCGCCCATGTTAAGTGCGCTTGTTTCTCCGTGCGCGCTGATGCACTCATCCTGTTGACATTTCCGAATGCCTTCCTTCAGTTGCTTAATAAAAGCGGGCTTTCCACACAAACAAACGTACATGTGTCATTAGTATGAGAAAAAAAATGGGATTTTAACTGTCGGTCTCGGGTCGGGCTCGGACATAAATATCTTTATGCCTGTCGGGCTCGGGTCGGGTTCGGTTACTGCTCTGTCGGACGCGGGCCGGGCTCGGACAGAAAAATTCGGCCCGATCCGCACTCTAGTGACGTCACGCACACTACATCCACATTTTTATACAGTCTATGGTATAAACTGGCGGCTATGGTAAGGGGCGGGACATTTCCCAAACACGCTCGAAACGCCTGACCAATCACAACACACTGCTCCAGCCAACCAATCAGAGCACAGTGTGCTTTTCAGAAGGAGGGGCTTCATAGAGACAGGAACTAAACAGAGCGTTACTGACAGACTGGGAAGAGAGGAGCCGCAACAATGGAGAACATAAACATTCAAGCATGAAAACATACAAAAACAAGACTTTGTAAAAAGGCATAATAGTAAAAGTAAACAGGGTGAGAGACGCACCGACTCCGCTGTCGTCCAGAGTGGGGTTGTCGATCCACCTCTGAGCCTGCTCGATCTTGCCCTCCAGGTGAACCGCTGCTTTGGCCGGGCGAGTGTTGGCCACGGCTTTGCTGGTTTTGGACTGTAGATTCTGCAGAGCTGTGGCGATCTGTTTGGCCAGCGCTCGAGCCTCAGGGGAATCACCCTTACCTCTGAACACACAGCAGGAAAACACAAGATGAGCTCATTTACAGCTGACGGGGCATCTGGACCAGGCTCGTTCACAATGACGTTCCACTAAAGCCTCATTCAAGCAGGAACGAAATTAAATAATCTAGACCCTACATTTTTTATATATATATATATATATATATATATATATATATATATGTATGTATATGTATATGTATATGTGTGTATGTAGGGGCTAGATTATTCTATAAAAAATAAATAAAAAATTCCAGGCTGTTTATATAAATATAAACAATAGAAAAAAATATCTCTCTAAATAAATGTTATTATTTAAATATTATTTTTATTTTATTAAATTATAAAAAATTAAATGAATTAAGAAATGTAGTATAGTAATAATGCTAAGAATTTAATAATAATAATAATAATAATCATCATCGGTTTAGTTTGTCTGGTTAATACAATCAAATGTTTAAAAGATACTTTAAAAGTTGTTCTTGAAGAACTTAGTAACAAATAAGAACACAATTTAATATACTTCTTAATGTTTTTAAAAATATAATAGAACATTCAAACTTTTTTTTGATTAGCATAAATAAAATGTAAATACTATTAATATTATTTTTAATTTAAAAAAATATTGTTTTTGATAAAATTATTTAAACACTTATAAAACTTTGTAAAAAAATTTAATGTAAAAAATGTCAATATTATTTTTGATGAAAATATTTAAACAAATACGTTTAAAACATGTAAATGTAAGCACTTATTAAATAATAATAATTTAGAATATTTATAATTATTATTTATTTAAAATAAATTGTAATTAAAGTAATTATTTTAAAATTCAAGTACAGTAACAGCATCAACAAAACACACACAGCATCTGACTCATATATCCAGAACCTTTGAACAACCGTTGCTTAGCAACAGTCAAACAGTCAACAGTCAAACAATGGAAAAGCAGGATTCCTCATGTGGGAAGCAATGGAACATCACACTAATATTCCTAAGATTCGGGCCAAGAATCCCCACAAAGCCTTCAACTCAAAGTCAAGATGTTGGAGGTGTACGTACGCTTTCTTGAGCTCTGAGAGTTTGGCGGTGAGCGCTGCGATCTCGCCCATGTTGCGCAGAATGTCGTCGCGCTCCTTGGGATCATCGCAGAGATCCCCGATCTTCCTCGCTTCTCCCAGAAGAGCCCTGATGTTCTCCTCTCCTTCGGGACCTCCGTGAGGATCCGCCAGCCAGTTCTGCCGTCCACAAAACACAAACACAATCTTTTCCTCTCCGTTTTGTACATGATTTTGGATGCCATCAAACTCTCAATCTTGCAAATATTTAATCGCATTAATTCGGTGACCAGTTCTTCCTCTGAAGAGCTTTTTATACCCAGTAAATACAGTTTAAAAATATGTGCAATCCAATCAAACTCAAACTGAGGCCTTGTCCACACTAACACGGTTTCGTTTGATAATGCATCTTTTTTTAATCCAGGTTTGTGTCTTCTCAATGATGACTCTGACTCCTGTACAAGTTCATTACAAAAGAGAACGACGTTTGCTGGTAGAGAAAACAATAATGCAGAACTGGTTTACATACTGGATTCATAGCCTCCTCAGAATAGTGACCTGTGAATGTACAACAGCACAAATGAACAGAGCTAAACCTACAACCAGTGTTTTTCTTCCAACATATTACATTATATAAAGGAATGAACATATAAACCCTTTTTTTCCCCTTCAGATTGTTAAATTATTGATATGACAGTAGCCGCGTTTCCATTACCCTTCAAATTGCGCAAATTGAAATTGCGAATTGAAGATACGCCCAATGGAAACACGTCAATTTCGCAAAAACTCGCATTTATCGCAAAAAAGTTTTCCCGTTCGCATGAGGAGGTTTTTCAGGCAATTCGAAAAAGAAATATTTTGCAAAACTGCAATGGAAACAGTTTTTGCGCATTTACAGGTCAGCTGACGTAGATGACGCGGTGTGTTTGGACAGAATACGAGACAGAGCTCTTTATTAAATTCATATAAGGCAGAAGAATTACAGGAATACTGGATTCTAAACCTCAAATAAATGCCACTATCAAGACCTGGAAGCAGATCTGAGGGAGAAACACCCAGAAACACCTCATATGTGCCGCTCACAAGTATAATAAGGGTCGTTCCTCACCATTAATGCTTGAAAACACACACACACACACACGCACGCACGCACGCACGCACGCACGCACGCGTGTAATGGAAACGCGTGCCTTGTGTCTCCCCTTTTCCCTGTCTGTTTGTTTGAATGCATGTTATTTTGTTATATTTTGTTAAAGATAATAAAAAGTTGATCACAAAAAAAGAAAATGAACTGCATCTTTCTCTCTGCGTTTTGGCCTTCGCTCCACAGAGACGGAGTGTTTATTAATGAGAACACTCTCCAAAGTGGATCAATTTGAAAGCGTTGTAGTGTGGACTGTCCAAAACTGAGGTAATTGAAAACGATGGCGTGAGTTTAGTCATGTGACGCATATTGTACCAATGGATATAAATGTTTATAGCGGTATTGTGCCTGTTAATGTTTTTGAAAGAAGTTTCTTCTGCTCATCAAGCCTGCATTTATTTGATCAAAAATACAGAAAAATAATGTAATATTGTGAAATATTATTACAATTTAAAATAATTGGTTTTTTTATCAATTTATTATACTTTAAATTATCATTTATTTCTGTGATGCAAAGCTGAATTTTCTGAATTCTCCAGTCTATCACATGATCCTTTTAGAAATCATTCTAATATGATGATTCATTATCAAAGTTGGAAACAGTTCTGCTGCTTAATATTTTTTCATAACCTGTGATACTTTTTTAGGATACTTTGATGAATAAAAAGTAAAAAATAAAAAATAAAAATAAAGCAGCAAATGTTTTAAAAATAGAAATCTTTTGTAACAGCAATATCCACTACTGGTCAGTCATTTGGGGTAATTGTTTTTCTTTTTTTTTTTTAAATAAATCAATACTTTTATTCAGTGATAGTGATATTATTAGAAAATATTTGTTTATTTTGAATAAATGCAGTTCTTTTTAACCTTTTATTCATCAAATATATTAGGCAGCAGAACTGTGTCCAACACTCATAATAAATCAGAATATTAGAATGATTTCTAAAGGATCATGTGATAGACTGGAGTAATGATGCTGAAAATTCAGCTTTGCATCACTGGAATAAATTATTTTTTTTAAATATATTGAAATTGAAAAACCAATTATTTTAAATTGTAATAATATATCACAATATTTAAAAAAAAATCTGTATTTTTGATCAAATAAATGCAGGCTTGATGAGCAGAAGAAACTTCTTTCAAAAACATAAAAAATAGTAATGTGTCCAAACTTTTGGCCTGTACTGTATTTTTCCGTCTGTCTCGTCTCAGTGAGCTTTCGTGAGGGTTTACACATGCGCAGTAAAGGGGAATTTAGTGTTTTCCAAAAGTTTCTCATCCGCACTGAAAACGCCAGTGTGGACGGAGAGCGTTTTTAAAACGATAACACAGTTTTGAAATGTATCCGGATTAATGTAGACCAGTGGCGGCTGCTGGTCTCTCAAAGAGGGGAAGCTCATTTTCGGCCGACATCATAAAAACTGTCCATTTATTTATATGTAAATTCTACGTTCCTTTTCAAGAAAATGCTCTGTGACCCTGTCGTACAACTAGGCGTCACTTGACCAGTGTCCTCTCAATGGCCAGCAGAGCTAGGTATAAGTGTATAAATGTAATAATATAATAACGGTATAAATAATAATATAATAAAGTATAATAATACTACTACTACTAATATTTTTTTTTATTATTTTAATAATTCTTTTTTACGGGAATGCGTGAGGAGGAGATCGAGTCAGCCGACCTGCTATATGTATGAACTCGTCTTTGAGATGAACGTGTTCTAACGCATTTTTAGTCAATAAAATGTTAACACAATAGTACATATTTGACCATACATTTTTTGACATTATAGGGGAAGCCGAGCTTCGCTTGCAGTCTTCTGATTTAGACAGGAGTGGGATTCATCCAAACAGGACTTGTGTCCAACACACACACACACACACGCTCACCTGAGCGGCGTCGATTCTCTTGGCGATGGCTTGTTTCGAGCCGGTCATGGCCTCCAATTTACGTGCCGCGTTTTCCACTTTCCCCGTGAGAACATCCAGACCCTGAGAAACCTGCTGTGCTTTCTGCATGGCCACTGGACTCGCTCCCTGACCCCTGCGGAGAGATCACACAGGTTAAACACACGACACACAACTGAAGAACACTATGTTCCGGATTCACAGACAAGGATTAGATTCAACCTTAGTTCAATTAGGACATTTAAGTAGCTTTTATACATATGCCTTAGAATAAAACATTACTGGTGGGAATCTTGAGACGAAACAATGGCACTGACATATTTCAAGATATGCTTTCAGTTAAAACTGCTCAAACATGCATTTTAGTCCGGGAATATCTTAAGCCTTGTGTGTGGAACCGGGGAAATGTGTCCCAGATATGATTAAGCTTTCAGGAAACAGATGAACATCTGCGGATGGAACTGAAG
>CM038637.1:2271330-2276330 GCA_021554675.1 Leuciscus idus
CACGGCGAGAGAGAGAGAGAGAGAGAGAGCATGCGCACAGATCTTACCTTCTACAGGGGGAGGAAAAGAAACCAAGAGAGGAGAAACAAAACACAACTTTTAACAAGAACGAGTGAAAAGATCCACTGAGAGAAAAAGAGACAAAAAACAAATAAATAAAAACACCGAAAATCCACAACCACCTCATTCTCACGAAACCCACATCTGAAAGCTTCAGGCTTCCCAGACACACTCACTTCCCCAAAACACAGGAATCAATCTCACAAAACATCTATATATCATCCACAAAATTATAGTTTATTTGGAAGCCTATATTAGGACAGTTCATTTTTTTTTTTTTTTGCATTGTGCCATTATTTTCATGACAATTTAACATATTTCCTCTAAATGTTGTATAATGCGAATCACATTAAATGTATTATATATTCTTATATAAATAATACACTTTACAATAAGGTTAGATATATTCACATTAGATAACATGAACTATCAATGTTTAATACGTCCACAACACGTTAATTTCATTTACTAATACATTTTAACATAACAGCATTTAATAACTTAACATTTAACATAACATTTACTACATTTATTAAATCAAAAGTTGCATCTGTTAACATTAGTTAAAGCACTGCGAACTAACATGAGCAAATAATGAACAACTCTATTTTTATTACGTAACATTAACAAAGATTAATAAATGCTGAAAAAAAATTTATATTTTGTTCATAGTTATCTAATGCATTGACTAATGTTAACAAATGAGAGTGTATTGTAAATTGTTACCATGATTATATATTGTAATTACAAAAAAACTCAAAATTGTGGTAATGAATTTTTCAGGAAAATATGCTTAATTGTCATAACAATAATTGTCAAAAAAAAGCATTAAATCTTGATAGTCCTAAAAGAGACTTATGAAATATGATTTGTTTGGATTTTTGAGTTTGACTGTTTCGGTGAGATTGATTCACACAGATCTGAGAAGCTTCTTAAAGTGTGATATGCTGATATTGTCATGCATCAGCCAGATTCAGTGTCAGCCGCGCTGAGAACCAGGTTTCCATGTTCAATCCAAACACTGTTAAACATCATCCCTCATCCTCCCTCATCCTCCCTCAGGAACATGCGAGCAGAAACCCTTTAGATGCGTGTTTGAGGCAACACACTTATTTTCAGTCCAAACGTGATGTGGATGGACGTCTGTAATACTTTGAGTCCGGTTCACGTCTGTACACTTGCTATTGTTTGCACATGCCCATTCCAGCCAGAATCTTCACAAATCCAGCTCAAAAACACACACAAAGGCATGTACATAATGCAACACACACAACTGTATTTGCACACATATCACACACTAATTTAAAACCCTTCGGTTCTGCGTTATGTCAAATCTCTCACGTTTAGAACGACACGTGCATGCGTGTGTGTGAAGTGTTATATGTATAATAAATAAGATCCGTGCATGCGTGTGAGCAGACAGTAAACCTGTGCATGTGTGTGAGGCGAGTGTATGAAGCCAGAGATCTATCCGTGCACGTGACGTCACGGTGACCTTCGCCCTCTCACACACCTTATTGGCCCAGGCGTCCTCGTCCCAGGACGTGAGCTGCAGCACGCGGATGATCTCGTTGATCTCGGTGCTCATCTTCTCCACGGTGAAGTTCCTGTTCTTCAGAGCCTCCTCCACACCCTTTCCCTGAGACGTCCTGGTCGTCACGAAGATCTTAATGCCTGTGTGAGACGCCATCAGAGACAGTGTGAGATTCATGTGAGCAATAAACCACATGTTTTATTTACTGATACAACACCGTTCAAAAGTTTGGGGTCGGTTTAGATTATTTGATCTCCTCTGCTCACCAGGGCTGCATTTATTTGATCAAAAATACAGTAAAATCGGTAAAATTGTGAAATATTATTACAATTTAAAATATCTGTTTTCTATGTGAATATATAGTAAAGTGTAATTTACTCCTGTGATCAAAGCTGAATGTTCAGCATCATTACTGCAGTCTTCAGTGTCACATGATCCTTCAGAAATCAGTATAATATGATGATTTGATGCTTAAAAAAACATTTCTCATTATTATCAATGTTGTGCTGCTTCATATTTTTGTGAAAACCATCATACATTTCATTTTTCTGGATTCTTTGATTCTTTGAAATCTTTTGTAACATTATAAATACCTTTACTGTCACTTTTGGTCACTTTAAGGTAATCATTTATATTTATATTAATATTAAGGTATTTTAAGGTAAAACATTTATTAAATGTATTCATTTCTTTCAAAAAAAATCTTACTGGAAGTATATTTATATATATGCATTATATATATGCAAACCACTGGAAAGTATACGGCTATAATGCAACAATCTCTTAAATAAACATTTGCAAGAAAACAATAGCAGACGCTGGAAAGCGTCACACTAATATGAGCATTTGAAACTGACAGTGATTGGTGAAGTGTGAGGTATTAGAGGAGGTCAAAGGTCAGACCTGAGATGAGAACGGGGAGAAGCTCCTTCACGGTGTTCATGGAGTTGACCAGCATGACTCTGTGCTCCTGGTGAGTTAACTCCTGCTGTCGCTCGTCGATCATCTTGGCCATCTTCGTCATGCCTGTGGACGAAACAACATACAGTGTGACGCTTTCATCTGATAAACTGAGACTGATTAGCTAGTTTTTGCAAATCTGAGCAAAGGTCATGCAGTGTTTTAAAGTCTTAAGCCCTATTCAGACTAGACTAGTGTAACATGGAGAGTCGGGGTAGAGTAATAATCACCAGAGCTTCTCAGTGATTTTAGTCCCGTCTGAATGTGCGTCTCAGTGATCATGACGGACAATGTCAGTAAAGATTACGGAGACTTCTACCTTCAGTAAAAAGGTCCGGGAAAATTCCCTCAGGTGACACTGATCCCGTGCGAATACATCCGCTGTAAATATGTACGTAAATATTTCATATTTCCAGTTTAAAAGTAGTTTTCCGCAGTTTTTCAAATGCTTGAAGAAGCATCAGTTGTGTTCTAGTCGCTGGAACGAGTCTGTGGTAAAACTCAAGTGTTTCACACACACCATCAGATCAGAGAGAAGATCGACAGCACTTGTTAGAGGCACGACACATCTTTTAGCGTTAGCTAAGTGCCTATTACCAACACAATCCAATCTGAAGTTCATTAATACATCGTCCGACCAGACATAACTGTTTTATATATATAAATATAGATTATATGTGTGTGCGCACGTGATATCAGGAAGCAGCGTAACACACACATGACGACAGGAGTGACGGCGATGCGTAAATCGAGTTACTCTCCCACTTCTGCTAGTTTACTGAGATCTCTTATCCCGTTCTTACAGACGTCCCGTGGTAACATTACATTACTCCATCTACCCTGGTAAAGTTAATCCTGTCCGAATAGGGCTTTAGAGGACGGTCACATTTACTGTAGTTAATTTTGCAAGTGAAATCCAGTCGGAAAACACTCGCATGCTAGCCGACAACAACTTGTTTTATTTACATGCATCACTCTAGATCACTTTATAGAGTCAAACAATAAATGTGAACAAGACACATCAGAAACCAAACAACAGACTATGAGCAAATAGACTATGAACACAATTACAGAAAAACAGGTGCAACATGACGAAGCATTGCATGATAAATCATCTCAACCAGCATGTGTTTCTGTCCTGAAGGACCCGTTCACAGATGCTGATGATGCATTTCCACAGTTATTAACTTCATGAAGCAAGTAAAGTGTTTAATATTCTCATTAAAATTAATGTTAATTTATAAGACTACAATTTTAATGGTAAACTCTTTTCTGTAATTTAATGGAAACAAATCATCTTTTTTATTTTTTACTTTTATACTTTATTAGTCCCATCGCTGGGAAATTTGTCTTGGACAATGTGCAAACTATGTACGGACTTTTGCACATTGTCCAAGACAAATTTCCCAGCGATGGGACTAATAAAGTATAAAAGTAAAAATATATTTTTAAAATAAATAAATACAATTGTTACCATTAAATTACAGAAAAGAGTTTCTAATGCAATGGATGAGGGATTGATGGCAAATTCAACATCTTCTGACCAATGAGATTAATCTGTCAATATTTTTCTCTTTTGTCCAGTCATAAACACACTATCATGAATTTCTTCTTTTGCTATTGGAGCAAATGGGAATGCAAAATGATATCGGATGTAGTTTCCGTTCAGCACTATACAAGTTCACTCAACTATGACGGCATTCGCTTCTGAGAACCACGGATAAGTGAAACGTGTCCCTGAACCACATCCATCAACACTACTTTTATTACATCACGCTGGGTAGCTCCGCCCACAGTGAAATCTCATTGGTCTAAAATCATGCTTTACATAAAACACGTGGTTTTTAATGTTAAAATGCTTGCTCTTGTCCTGACCTGGTCCCAGGTTCTTGGTGTACGTGATCAGATCTTCCATCGACTCCACGACCTCAGCGACCGTCAGATACTCCAGAATCCCTTTACACACTCGGATGATTTTACGGACCTGAGGTCAGGAAAGAGAGCAGAGATTCTGTCAGTATCGATGCATCATCTCAAACCCAGAGGAATTAACCCGTGGAAGGTTTTGAAGGCCTCATGCCTCGGCCTCATCGAAGGTCAGGAGCAGATCCGAGGTTCCGGAGAGGATCCCGCGGGAACCGTCGATCAGATAATCCCGGGCTTGGACAGAATACGGATCGGCCTTCAACATCTGAGCGGCCTGAACCAGTTTAGTGCACGCGGTCTCAACCCTACAGAGAACAACACACACACACACACACACAGAGAGAGAGTGTTAGTTACTGTAAGATTCTCAGGGTTATACATTCATCTGGTGATGTAGTGAAGATATAAACACACATCTCAACAATAACAGTTATCTATGTGTGCATGTATGTGGATTAGGGTATTCGATGTGCGATACGATAATGCTTAAAGTGTGTAAAATAAACTTAAATTATCTTTA
>CM038637.1:2278830-2286815 GCA_021554675.1 Leuciscus idus
GCTGGAAGAACGTGTTTTAGAACAGCATCAAATGACATTCACATTCATGCATTTGGCAGATGCTTTTATCAAAAGCGAATCGAAAGCATGATCTTGTGTTGCTTTACTTTTTGAGTTACAGGAACTTTTAAACGTTTAAACACACAGAAGTGTAAAGGTCGCACATACGGATTTTCATTTCAAACCTAAGGCTAATGCAGACACACACACACACACACACACACACACACAGCCATAGACGCTCAATATTCACACAGCACTGCACACACACTTGACATAATGACCTTTACCTTCAACAGAGGGAGCTAGTGTGTGTGTGTGTGTGTGTGTGTGTGTGTGTGTGTGTGTGTGTGTGTGTCTTACTTGATAAAGGCAGGTGGCATGTCTCTCCTCATGATGGCATCTTCAGTGGTCTGAACCGTCTCTTTGCCCACCTGCATTAAACATACACACAACACACACTTAATAAATACATGTATAATCCATATCAAACACACTCTCAGACATGAAGATCATTTGAAATGTAATAGCACTTAAGTTTAATACCCAGAATGTATGACTTTATTTCTTCTGTGCACCATAAGAGGAGATATACTGGAGAATTGACAGAATATTTTTCATAATAGGGAAAGTGGCTGCATTGCTTTTTTCATAAGAATGTTTTAAATAGGATAGAGTTTAATGTAGGCATATACTGATTAGAGCTGCACAATATATCGAATGCATATGTATATATCGTGATAATCATATCACAACGGCTTGCAATAACTGGGGTCATGATCAAAAGACAAAGAGAAAATCACTCGCTGCTCTCGGCTGAATAACTTCTGTAGCTTTAATAAGAATCAGGATATATTATATAATATATAGCAGTGTTTATTTTTACATTTGATTATTCAGTTTCTGTTGTTTAATAACCCTAATGTAGGATAACCTGAACCCCTGAACCCCACTGATGTTAAAATAACACTTCTTTTATTAAATATTAACTTCTTATGCTACAGTAAAACACTGATGTTCACTTTCAGAAGTTTAGGGATGTTTTCTCGTCACAAAAAGAATGTGAAACACACATGTAGGTTATATAAGTTATATATCTATATTTTAAAGATAATTTAAGTTTATTTTACAAACTTTAAGCATTATCATATCGCACATCGAATATCGCAGTATTTACTGAGTTATCGCATATTGCATTTTTTTTCAATATCGTGCAGCTCTAATATTGATATTTATCACTATTAGTGGAAAACATGCCTTGATAATGTCATCTAGATGTTGACTGTGTTTCCGCTCTTATATCAAACAGTTTGAATTCTCCGTTCATTTGCGGAATAAGAAAAAGAGACTAAGAAAAAACACACAACTTAAGAGAGTGTGTGTGTGAGGTGAGTCAGACGTGACCACAGTGTTTATTCCAGATAATGACACACACACACACACACACACACACACACCGCTCTGCCATCATCCAAATGACTTCATGTTTGATTCCTCTCCAGCATCGGTCGGCTTGGCAAAGAAAGCTCAAGCCACGTTCAATGTCTCTCTCCCAAAATTATCCCTCTGATGTGATTTTAATGTGATGCAACTCAGTGGGATTCTCAGGAAATATAGATTTAACTGCAGGATGAATATTCAAGTTAACTAGAAACAGCTTTTTTTTTTGCAACCCAATTAAATAAATAAATAAAATAAATGAGTTCAAATAAATAATACTGCTTTTCCTGTAAGATAAGTCACACCTGACAATAACTTGCAAATATGCACTGTTGGGAGAAAGAAAACCCTAATATATATAAAACACCTATACACATTTACAAACATTATAAACACCACACATATGTATTTTAGTTCCCCTCATTACACACCAAATCGTGTCAACGTAACAGTATTTAGAAACAGGACTGAAATATAATATAATCAACATGTAATATAGATGTCAGGTCAACTAGAAACGGCATTCACAACACATTTGACTTCTGAGATGTGAATCTGAAGTGTAATAAGGTTCTGTGATGTTCTGGTCTCCTGATATGCTTCACTTCCCTCTACCAGTGTAAGTTAACAAGGTTTACTCAAATCACTCAAATCACTAACCCTAAATATGAACAACGCAGTAATAGTAGCGTCTGCCTTAGTGATCAGTCTCCACTGATACACACTTCTACATCACAGGCTCAGTGTTCAGATGAATCAGCAACAGTAGTGAATGACGTCAGATCAGATTCAAAAGCACATTCCTCTGTTTTTCCACTCTCTCTCTCTCTCTCTCTCTCTGTTTCCTCACACAAGAGAGCAGTGTGTGTTGTGTGTTCTTCTACGAGCTGTTCGGCTAAAATAGAAACTGCCTGGCAGAGACACCACAGACATTCCAGACGTTTGTGTTTAAAACAGGAGAAGAGATCGAACTCACACTCACACTCACACTCACACTCCATTCCAGACGTTTGTGTTTAAAACAGGAGAAGAGATCACACTCACACACTCACACACTCACACACTCACACACTCACACACTCACACACTCACACTCCATTCCAGACGTTTGTGTTTAAAACAGGAGAAGAGATCACACTCACACACTCACACACTCACACACTCACACACTCACACACTCACACACTCACACACTCACACACCATTCCAGACGTTTCTGTTTAAAACAGGAGAAGAGATCACACTCACACACTCACACACTCACACACTCACACACTCACACACTCACACACTCACACACTCACACACTCACACACTCACACACTCACACACTCACACACTCACACACTCAATTCCAGACGTTTGTGTTTAAAACAGGAGAAGAGATCGAACTCACACTCACTCTCTCTCTCTTCACACACACTCTCTCTCTCTCTCTTCACACACACTCTCTCTCTCTCTCTTCACACACACTCTCTCTCTCTCTTCACACACACACACTCTCTCTCTCTCTCTTCACACACACACACTCTCTCTCTCTCTCTTCACACACACACTCTCTCTTCACACACACTCTCTCTCTTCACACACTCTCTCTCTTCACACACTCTCTCTCTCTTCACACACTCTCTCTCTCTTCACACACTCTCTCTCTCTTCACACACTCTCTCTCTCTTCACACACTCTCTCTCTCTTCACACACTCTCTCTCTCTCACACACACACTGAAATTGCATGTGGGAAATGCACTACACAAGTAAACTTGGGCTCATCTCTCATTCTCACCAGTCCACAGGTTCACATGCTTGACTTTCACTGCATTATAAGTCAGTTTGCAAACACAGCAATAGCATGACTTCAGACGACCCGAAATACAGTGCATGAGTCATGAGAACTACTTTCATCCTCTTTTGTGTTTCGCTGAAGGAGGAACCTCACACGGGTCTGAGAGTCAGTGATGGCAGAATTAGAAGACACCGGAACAAACATGTGTTTTGAGAAGCACTGAGGCTGAAACATCTCTTAATGATGAAGTCACTGCCTTCTACCCTCATTAAAACCCTGTCAGCTTCACACACACTTCAGCTACACACACACACTTCAGCTACACATTCACAACCCGTTTAAAGCAGCGGATGAAAGAGTTCATGGAGAGATCTGAACACTGATGGTCCGCTGGTGGGAAATGTCACTGATATCGTTCAGGTTCGGCTAACAGACGCTTCTTTGTGCCCGCGTCTCAATGCTCTACACACACGCTGAGAAGAGCTCTCAGAGTTTCAATGCTCACACACACTGTCTGTGAGAGCTCTTGTGCTCAGCTCTATTAAATAAGACAATTGAGTTGAGTTATCACAGCACTGAATGCCACAAACATACTCGACGTTAGAGTAAAAAGAGGCTAGTGAAAACTCTTGGAAAATTGCAGAAATGTCACTTTAATCAGATTAGTGCTATAAAACATTTCACGAAACCACTAGCTATGTTTGGTGGTGGAAACACATTTATAAAATAAATCCCTCGATGCACAACACAAAACTCATTTGACTTTGCCTCAACAGAGTCTGTGATTGGATAACTGGACTAACCAGAGGACCAATCGCGTCGCAGCATCTCAAATGTTGGCTTGGTGGATCTGAAACGCTTGAGCCGAAGTCAGTCATCAGAATGATTTTGTAAACTGAACGCAGGATCACATGACAGAGTTTATTGTGTTTCGTCTGATGCTCTGAGACAAAACTCATTTATGATGGAGGATTAAAAAAAAAGAAAAAAAATGTCCCCCGATTGCAGCAACTTCCATTTTTATTACAGATATTTTGCACCAATTTTCTAATAAGTGTCGTGGGACACGTGATGGAAACGCTGCCTTATTCGCCAATGTTTTATGCAATATTCCAATTTTATGCATATGTTAAATTTGCAACTTTGCATGGAAATGGTAAGTAGTGAGAACAGTGAGTTGGGCTCTGTTGATATATTGAACATTTATGTGCAAAAAATACTAATTTCCCAAATTAAAAGATTGCATGAACAACTATTTGACTAATCAGTCATAAGAAAAGCTCAGATCTAGTAGTATTTCTATTCACTTCCAATCATTTTCGACAAAAACAATCACTTTAAAGCCATGAACCAAACCAAGCAGTTCAAGATGAAATCACAACATTACCACATGTGATTCAAAGCAAAATACGATATGAAAATCATAAAACAAAAATGAAAATAGTGTATTTAAATGTCTTTAAGAGGGAATAAACGACGCGTCCCATGAAGGCTGTCAGAGATGTAATCTAATATAATGTAGTATAAATGATGGTGCAATAAATATAAACACTACTGACGCATATTTTTTTGCACAATAAATATATATGCTTGTATTGTAAGAGTGTAAGGAGACTCAAATACGTCATTTGCAATGCATCATGGGAGTAGATGCTTCATCTTATGAGAACATCAACTTCTACAGGATTATAAACACTTTTATTAGACACTTCATTGTGGATAATGAAGTTAAAATCATACTGACTTGTGTCTTCTACAGAATCATATATCGTCGGTCTTAAAGTTTTAAAAGCTATAGTTAAGCCACTTACTTTATGGGGCAAATTAATGTGTTTTTGACCTCTTGAACCCGACGGTTTCGCTCTATGACACTGTGGTGCAATGAAGACACATTAGAGACCTTTCCATGTCAAATCAGCCAAATATCAGAAACTTCCCCATCTCAAATTTTTTCTTTTGTTAATATTTTTGCATAAATAGTGATGAAATCAGGTCCTTTGTTTTGGCTTTCATCTTTATTTATGCATTTCTTTCACCAGAAAAAATATTTTTGTTTAGCCAGGTACCTCTGGTTGAGTTGACAATCAATCCAGCCATTTCAATCTCTACAGGGTTTATAAACCCTTTTAATTAACCTCATAAACCACAGCCAAATCCTCACTAACTTACTTTCCGTCTACAAAAACTATTAAATATCTGGCACACACACACACACACACACACACACACACACACACACACACACAGACACAGACACAGACAGACACACACAGACACACACAGACACACACAGACACACACAGACACAGACACACAGACACACAGACACACACAGACACACACAGACACACACAGACACACACACACACACACACACACACACACACACACACACACACACACACACACACACCCAACATCACTCCATTTGATTGATATAAAACCGTAGTGCATGAATGAAGCTCTGCGGACACTGAGTTTCCAAGGCTGCCGTTTCTCCTGAAGGGTTATTTAGGAACACATTATCTCAGCGTGTAATTAAACTGCTTCGGCCGATGATAAACGTTCCCTTCTGTGAGCACTGAGAAATATCTCTCCGGTCCGGGACACGCAAACAACAAGTCAACCTCTCACACACACTCCTCACAGTCCTTACTGAGGAATGGATCAGGGAAGAAAAACATTCTTTTCTCCTTCTTACCAGAACATCTGTTGAGACATTATAATCCTGAGACAAAGCCAAAGCTTCCGGACGTGCCGAGTTCCCTCGTCCGGAACGCACCATCCCCCTCCTGACATCAGTTTGAGGAGAACATCTGAAGACTTCCTCGGAGAGTAAAGATTTCCCAAAGCTATTCATAATGGTGCAGAGTTCCTCATTTGGACCAGTCAGTGATCACTTACTTTTGGACGTCTTGAAACTATAGATTACTTAGAAACTCAAGATCTCTCAGGAAAGTAAGAGTTTATCTCACATGAATGCATCTACTGTTGAAGGCAAACCCATTGTTTTTCATGCACTGGCCAGTTTGGAGATTTTAGGCTAATTGGCTTTTCATAACGTGTCGTTTCAGACCAGTGGAAAGAAAACGTTGAAGTGTTTATTTGTATTGCACTAGTGTCTGTAGATTTCAATTACACTACATACCAGCAGCACTCGCATACTGCAAACTTTACAGTTTTATTCCCATTTATATATTCTGAAGGTTTTTACTGATGGGTTTGTTCTTATATCATTTGCCTGATTTTATAGAGCTGGTAAGTCCCGCCCATCCGTAAAACCCCACTGGACCTCTAGGTTGAAAAATCGTCAATGCAAGTGAATGGGAGAAAATAATTATTTTCTGGTCCCGTTTGAATTGTGCCATGAATGTGAACATATGTTGTCTATGAATTTTTTATATAATTTTTCATGTTACGAGTTTGACAGTGTATGGTATGATTCTTCAGCTAGCAGTTGTGGAAAAGACATAACGAGAAAGACTACATGTCGCCTATGTGACGTCACCCCATAAAGTTGACTTACCCGTGGTTTTCGCCAACCTCAACGATTTTGTCCTCTCCCTGAAAGAAGGCGGTGAAGTGCACCAAAGACACAGCCATGTTTAGCGGGATCCGTGAGCTAGTGTCCGTGTGCGAGTGGTGGTGACATTTCAAACGCGTCGAAAGCAGCGAAGAGTTGTAGTCCACAAAGTGCTCTCACACAAAGTCTAACCGTATCAAACTTCTACCCGCTAAATTGTAAAATTCTTTACACGTAAAATTATATTAAAAATTCACAGACAACATATGTTCACATTCATGGCAAAATTCAAACAGGACCAGAAAATAATTATTTTCTCCCATTCACTTGCATTGACGGTTTTTCAACCTAGAGGTCCAGTGGGGTTAGCGGAAGGGGCGGGACTTACCAGCTCTATACAAGTAATTTCTAAAAACATGGCATTTATAGCTTTAAAGAGGTGGATGATTATGATTTCTCTTTTCTAACTTTAGTTAGTGTGTAATGTTGCTGTTTGAGCATAAACAACATCTGCAAAGTTACAACGCTCAAAGTTCAAAGCAAAGGGAGATATTTGCTTTTAAAGAAATCGCTTTTTAAGGACTACAACAAACGGCTGGTAGAGACTACACCACATTCCTCCCGGGTTAGTGACATCACTAACCCTAAAATTGACATAAACCCCGCCCCCTGAACACAATTTATAGATTATCAAGACAGAATATGCTAATCAATGACTAGAAGATAACTACACATAAGCTACATAAATTCATCAAGTAACCATTCAGAAATGTCCTGTTGCTTCTACATGTTGTCACTTCTTCTTGAGTCTCTCCATCTTTGACTGACTCCGGTTTGAACATAAAAGGCTAAAAGTTTTTGAAATGTTCAGTGCATGTCTGTGTGAGTGCAGCTGTTGAAGCTCCGCCCCCTGCGCCGGGAGCAGCAGCTCATTTGCATTTAAAGGGACAGACACAAACGGTGTGTTTTTGCTCACCCTCAAAAACTGACAATTTTAACATGCTATATACAAATATCTGTGGGGTATTTTGAGCTGAAACTTCACACACACACACACACACACACACACACTCTGGGGACATCAGAGACTTATTTTACATCTTGTGAAAAGGGCATTACACCACCACCCCTTTAAATATGCAACTTTGCTTGCAAACCAATGCATAAAACTGACCAGCTGGATATAAACTAATGCAAATAGATGGTAACAATCGTGACATTAAACATTTGGGTCGGAC
>CM038637.1:2287315-2309815 GCA_021554675.1 Leuciscus idus
AAGATCTGTCTCATATTCTCTACTGTAGCCCACGTAAATGTGGCTGGACTAACAGCCATGAGTAATAATCTAAACCTAATAATTCAGATTTTACAGAAGGATGTCATCACAAATAATCACACTGCTTCTAGGAATTAACGGTTCTCTCATTCTTTTCTTATAATGATTCTAGATCCTTTAATTGATTTGTATTATGCGATCACATGGTGTCGTTTAATTTGAAAACTTAGTTTCTGAAGACTATTAAAAGATTTTGTAAAGACACATACCTGTGCTGACTTTCCTTCCAATACCTGCACATCATAGAGAAGATTAAAAATTATTCCAGTAACATGTTACAATTAACAAGCTATACAGTAATACTTGACAAATGTTTCAGCATTCAGTTATTTCCATGAGATAAATAAAATACGAAATGCATATATATATATATGAGAGAAAAGCTAAGTCAAAGCTCCTGGTTATTAGTTGTCGCTTCTCTACTTGACTGAAACTGTTTCCAGCGCGTGCCCCTCCCCCTCCCCCTCAAACACTCACACAAGTTACACGAACTCTGATATTGGAAAAAATACGTCTAAAAACAGGTCAGACCTGCAAATCAAACTGAGGCTAAACAAAATTGATATTTATTTTGTGAAAATCGAACGACAAACATATTGACCTACAGATACATTAAACCAATCTTAGTGTGGGATTTTCACTTAATTATTACTGGTAAAAATTGCCCTTCAAAATTAATTTAAAGTGATGTTACAGCATCTTAATGACTAATATTCGACGTCAAATATTAATGTGCCCGCTGGGTTAAGAACTAGGCCTTAGATCGTAAAATGTTACCTGTAAAGTTACTCTAACAACCACCGCGCCACACGACAATCATGACCAATACAAAATAAAATAAAATAATTGCGATGACAAATATGGTGAAGTCTTACCTGTCGTTCAGCAGCAGCAGCAGCAGCAGCAGCGCATTTATCGTGATGCAAACGCAATCTCTCCATCCTCCTCTTCAATCGCTCCATTTCTGCGGCACTCGCTGTGCAGGTGTTCGGGGAGTGGGGGAGGGGTGGGAGTGGGGGAGGGGTGGGCGTGGCCATCAATTAAGGCCTAATCAGGACTCAACTGAGCAAACTATCACGAGCATGTTCTCCAGTGTTTAAAGTCACAAACCGTCAGTCCAATTAATGTGAACAATATTAAAACGGCAGCTATTGCTGTAGTTAAATGCACATTCATGAACACACTACAATGGATCAGTAGTGAAGTACTCAAATTATTAATACAATGTGGAACTCTTTAAGTAAAATAATAATAAAAAATCTATAACCAGCTAAATATACTTTAAAGTAATTATTTTGAAAGTATCTTTTAGAATAAATACTAGATTATAATTTTTGATGCATAAATGAAACCAATCCTATTTTAATTATTAACCTTTTTTATTTTTTATTATTATATTGATATATTTTTATATAATTATATTATTTATATACTTGGTTGTTTTCTGTCAATAATATATATTAATCAATCAATCACTTTTATTTATATAGCGCTTTTAACAATACAGATTGTAGCAAAGCACTGAACATTATCGAATAGGAGAATAGAGTGAAGGTAATGTATAATGACCAGATTAAACTATTTATTCATCAAATGCAGAGATGGTCTCTGTAATCAAAATGATGATAATCACTAGAAATAAGGGGCCCCGAACTAAGCTAGCCAGAGGCGACAGCAGCAAGGAACCAAAACCCCATTCGTGAGAGAATGGAGAAAAAACATCTTGGGAGAAACCAGGCTTAGTTGGGGCCAGTTCTCCTCTGGCCGGTTTCCGGTTCAATATTAAGCACATGTCAGATTGTGCAAAGGACTTCTAGTGTGTGTTATATATAAATATCATTTTTGCATTCATGGTAGTTTCCTTACTAAGAAAACAAAAAAAGTGGTTCATTACATGGGCTCACTGATTAGTTTGCAGTGATTAGTCATGTGACACACTAAACATTTGAATGAGACCCGCTTCATTGCACCGGGTGGCCTTGAGCACCTTTTTCACTGTGCAGGGTCGTCTGATAGTCTTTAAGGCCGGGTCTCACAGACAGGACTTGGCCTAAACCAGAATTAGGCAATAGTTCAATTAAGACATTTTTATGAATATACCTTAGAAAAAAGCATTACTGGTGTGCATCTTGAGACAAAACGAAGACCGTGACATGTTTTAAGTTCAGTCAGGGCAAGTTTCTTTCAGTTGAAAGAGCTCAGACTAGACTTTCAGGTGAAAAAAACAGCATATGCTGGTTAGGTAGGTTTTGGTGCTGGGATGCTGGTTTTAGCTGGTTTATGCTGGTCCTTGACCAGCAACATGACCAACATAAACCAGCAAAGGACCAGCATAAACCAGCATCCCAGCACCAAAACATACCTAACCAGCATATGCTGTTTTTTCAGCAGGGTGAGTCCATCCAAGAATGTGTGCAGGACACACAAGCCCTGTTCAGACAGGACAGGTTTTACATTTAGAGATGGAGTACAGAAATTATTACCAGAGCTTCTCTGTGGTGTTTGTCTCGTACAAAAGTGCCGTGTCAGAGATCATTACAGACAATATCAGGACATATTATGCCAACTTCTACCTTGTGTAAAAAGGTCAACGAAAATACCTCAGCTAACAATCCTGTGTTGACAGAAAAGATTTGGTCAGTTTCTGTTTAAAAGTAGACACCTCGAGTGTTTACCACATACAATTCAGATCAAAAAGAAGGTTGAAGGCACAACATTTCTTTTAGCCTTCCGTAGATGCCTTTTTTTCTGACAGAATCCAATCAGAATTTAATTAAATTAATTTATATATCATTCAATTTGACCTGTGTATGTGTCACAAGACATGGATGTAAAGGCACAACATAAATCGAGTTACCCCAGTTTTACTGAGATTTCTCATCAAATGTGAATTCCCTGATAGCACAGGTACATCTCGGAGACGTCTATTTGACGTCTATATTTACATCTGCAAGACGTAGTTTGCTCATCTGCAATACAACTATTGGACGTTTCCTATCAGATGTCAAATAGACGTCTATTAGATGTCTTTAAGATGTTTATGATGTAGAATGTATGTAAAACTGACATCTTACAGACGTCTGCACACAGCAGATGCTTTCCAGATCAAGACATCTTTAACAGACATCTTGCAGACGTACGTGTGCTATCTGGGTTGGCCATTAAAATTACAGACATCTTGAGGTGATATTACACTACTCTTCTACTCTAGCCTGTGATTCTTCAGAAAAGCTCAAAAAGACTTGTTATCTTAATATGATACTCGAGGAACCCAAGACAACAGCACTTCTTCATCCACATTGTACACCAAACATAATTTAGCAAACTCCTGTTTTTGTTTCAAGGAAGCCTATATTCTTCAGTTAGCCTAATGATTCAGCAGTGGGGTGTTAAAGCCTGTATGAGTGTGTACAAATCTACACTCTTTAAACAAACAAAAGCCAAAAGCTCACAGGTATGCATCGATTAATGAATGTCCAGCAAGTTTTATCAGACAAAAAGTGACTAAAAATAGGTCAAATGGGGCCTAAACAATAAAAGCTCATCCATAACGTCATATTTGTCAAATTAGCTGGGGTGGACAGTAATGTAACAGTCAGTATTGTTACTTTGTTAATGTACTTTAGTAGAAGTATCTCTAATTTATCAAATAATTTTTATTTGTACAAACTTTTATTTCGCTTGACGCCAAGGTTTAATTGCAAGAATTTCATAAACACATGTAGTTTCTTATTATTTTGAAATAATCATCACGTGCTCCGAGACGCAGAAGCGGTGTTCGATTCGTGAACCAAATGATTCTTTTCAATCAAACTGTTAAATCGGTTCATTAAACACAACTGAAAGATTTGTTAGTTCGTTCATGTTGACGATTCAGTGATTCACCGAATATGATTCAAATAATGCGGTTTGAACGGATCACCGCGAACGGAAGACGCTGGCAGCGGGAGCGCGCGCGACAGACGGCATGTAAGTTATTAAAAACAGAATTTTGAAATATTGTAAATGAAGTCAGGACTGTTAGGTGTTTGTGAGCTAAATGTTTAAGCCCGCTGCATGGACTGCTTTAATGTGGACATGTTATTAATTAATGCACATGCATCTTCATACAAAACGAGTATGCTTGCGTAGTGTTACCTTTTTATATTTTATGTTTGCTATTGTCAATATGCATTAACACATGTTCTTTTTCCTTATTTTATATATTTTATTATTTGCACTCATTTTGTTTTCACACTAGGCCCTGGTTTCACAGACAGAGCTTAGCTTAATCCAGGACTTGACCTTCAATTATGATATTCAAGTAGCTTTTATAAAAATGTCTTAGAAATAACATATAACATATTCACAAAATGTTTTATCTTAACCACTAATAGCTTTCCTTAATATAATTTTACGTTGTTGAGAAGTTGATAGGTTCAGGGTAGGAGTGGGGTTTGGTGCTCTACAAAAGTATGAATATATATATATATATATATCCTTTAAATTTTTATACTATTTTTAATATAAAATGTATGCTTTTACAGATGCAAGGAATTGCGTGCCTCGTGGTCTGACACATGCATGTCTTTCACTGAAGCATCAGCATGAAGTACCTTGCATGTATTATTTATTATTATTATTATTATTAATTATTTATTAACATTAAAAAAGTGAGATTCTGAGCAAATATGTGATGAATTGAGAGTGACTTATTGATAGAGATACTGTAGAAGGAGGTGTATTTACACAGCTGTCTCACCTCGGGGGTTTTCTGCATCCCTCAGCACCTGACTCCTCGCTCTCTGCTGCTTCCTACTCCTAGCTTACACAGAGTAGCTACTCTGGGTTTGACTGAAGCTCCAGACTTGGAGACTGTCCTCAGACTGTCCTTATTATTTTACTCTATTCCATCAGATGTAAGGGTGAATTCATGAAAACAACTGCCCCAGGTAATCTGATTTTTTTCTTTCTTTATCTTCAAAGATTTGTGTGTATTATGATAGGACAGTAAGTAGACAGGAAGTGAAGTGGCAGAAAGGTTTAAGGCTAGTCTTAAAGTAAAACTCAAGTTAGAGCTGTCTAACTTTAAATAACTTGCACTGATAAATATTAAAAATGTCAGTGCCATTTTTTTTTTCTCAAGATTCACACCAGTAATGTACTTATCAGAGCCATTTTATTAAAGCTACTTACATATCCTAATTTAACTAAGGCCTAGTCCTGGCTTAGTCTTAGAGCTGTCTGTTAAACTGGGCCTAAATACACTAAAAATCAAGTCCTTTTGTACTCTTAAGGAAAATCAAAAAGGAATAATTTTACAGGACTAATATTTCATTAGTGTATCTGTCCTGTTATGCAAGTAAATGCATATGGATGTAAAAAGTTTTAAATAAAACACTGAAAATGATATGTAATCCATGTTAATAAATTATACCTCTATTAAAATGTACCACTCTTTTACTGCAGTAATATTTTAACCGTGACTATAGTAAACACAATTATAATAGACACGTCTATTCTTCAGAGCAAATTAACCATGGTTTTACTGTGCTATCCAAGGTAACTTAGTTTTTGTACTATTATACATACAATAATATCTAAAAATGGCAATGGTTAACTAAACTATGGCTACAGTCTTTTGTGGATTATAGTTAATCATTTTTAAAAGGGTAATCATGTTTTTGCATTGAAGCTGACCTTTAACCTTGTGTCAGCATTTCATCACTGTACCCTATTAGACGAGATACTTTTTTTAAATGTGTCCAAAATTAGCAAATCAATTCTTAATTTATGGCCTAAAAGTATTTTGTGAGTGAAACTGGACATCTGTATTAAATAAATTCCTTCCGTGATATACCACATTCACAAGAATGGGAAGAACATGTGGTTATAGTAATCTTGACCTTGACCCAAAACCTACTCAGTTTATCTTTTAGTTTGTGAACATCTGTGGCAAATGTGAAGAACTTCCTGATATAATGCATTGAAATATATGGAAAATGCAGTACACGTGAAAAGACAGTGGGGGCGCTAGAGAGCAAAATGGAGTAAACGTGAAAAGACAGTGGGGGCGCTAGAGAGCAAAATGTGTGTGAACGCCCGGGGTAAATTCACACACTTTTTTCTCATTTTACTATCTTTTCGAGGACCTCTCTGAAACTTTGAGAGAAGCCTATTTTCAGCCTCCAGAGGCCATTACAGTGAAAACAAAGTGAGGACCGGCCAAAATGTCCTCACTTTGCAAAAATGTCCTCACTCCAAAGGTTAAAAACTCACGAAGGTCCTCACAAAGATAGCTATACAAACACACACACTCACACACTCACACACTCACACACTCACACACTCACACACTCACACACTCACACACTCACACACTCCATTCCAGACGTTTGTGTTTAAAACAGGAGAAGAGATCACACTCACACACTCACACACTCACACACTGCATTCCAGACGTTTGTGTTTAAAACAGGAGAAGAGATCGAACTCACACTCACTCTCTCTCTCTTCACACACACTCTCTCTCTCTCTCTTCACACACACTCTCTCTCTCTCTCTTCACACACACTCTCTCTCTCTCTTCACACACACACACTCTCTCTCTCTCTCTTCACACACACACTCTCTCTTCACACACACTCTCTCTCTTCACACACTCTCTCTTCACACACTCTCTCTCTCTTCACACACTCTCTCTCTCTTCACACACTCTCTCTCTCTTCACACACTCTCTCTCTCTTCACACACTCTCTCTCTCTTCACACACTCTCTCTCTCTTCACACACTCTCTCTCTCTTCACACACTCTCTCTCTCTTCACACACACACTGAAATTGCATGTGGGAAATGCACTACACAAGTAAACTTGGGCTCATCTCTCATTCTCACCAGTCCACAGGTTCACATGCTTGACTTTCACTGCATTATAAGTCAGTTTGCAAACACAGCAATAGCATGACTTCAGACGACCCGAAATACAGTGCATGAGTCATGAGAACTACTTTCATCCTCTTTTGTGTTTCGCTGAAGGAGGAACCTCACACGGGTCTGAGAGTCAGTGATGGCAGAATTAGAAGACATCGGAACAAACATGTGTTTTGAGAAGCACTGAGGCTGAAACATCTCTTAATGATGAAGTCACTGCCTTCTACCCTCATTAAAACCCTGTCAGCTTCACACACACACTTCAGCTACACATTCACAACCCGTTTAAAGCAGCGGATGAAAGAGTTCATGGAGAGATCTGAACACTGACGGTCCGCTGGTGGAAATGTCACTGATATCGTTCAGGTTCGGCTAACAGACGCTTCTTTGTGCCCGCGTCTCAATGCTCTACACACACGCTGAGAAGAGCTCTCAGAGTTTCAATGCTCACACACACTGTCTGTGAGAGCTCTTGTGCTCAGCTCTATTAAATAAGACAATTGAGTGGAGTTATCACAGCACTGAATGCCACAAACATACTCGACGTTAGAGTAAAAAGAGGCTAGTGAAAACTCTTGGAAAATTGCAGAAATGTCACTTTAATCAGATTAGTGCTATAAAACATTTCACGAAACCACTAGCTATGTTTGGTGGTGGAAACACATTTATCAAATAAATCCCTCGATGCACAACACAAAACTCATTTGACTTTGCCTCAACAGAGGCTGTGATTGGATAACTGGACTAACCAGCGGACCAATCGCGTCGCAGCATCTCAAATGTTGGCTTGGTGGATCTGAAACGCTTGAGCCGAAGTCAGTCATCAGAATGATTTTGTAAACCGTCTCGCACGATTGCGTTCCCAAACACCAGCATCCGAACGCAGGATCACATGACAGAGTTTATTGTGTTTCGTCTGATGCTCTGAGACAAAACTCATTTATGATGGAGGATTAAAAAAAAATTTCCCCCGATTGCAGCAACTTCCATTTTTATTACAGATATTTTGCACCAATTTTCGAATAAGTGACGTGGGACACGTGATGGAAACGCTGCCTTATTCGCCAATGTTTTATGCAATATTCCAATTTTATGCATATGTTAAATTTGCAACTTTGCATGGAAATGGTAAGTAGTGAGAACAGTAAGTTGGGCTCTGTCGATATATTGAACATTTATGTGCAAAAAAGACTAATTTCCCAAATTAAAAGATTGCATGAACAACTATTTGACTAATCAGTCATAAGAAAAGCTCAGATCTAGTAGTATTTCTATTCACTTCCAATCATTTTCGACAAAGACAATAACTTTTAAGCCATGAACCAAACCAAGCATTCCGAGATGAAATCACAACATTACAACATGTGATTCAAAGCAAAAAAACGATATGAAAATCATAAAACAAAAATGAAAATAGTGTATTTAAATGTCTTTAAGAGGGAATAAACGACGCGTCCCATGAAGGCTGTCAGAGATGTAATCTAATATAATGTAGTATAAATGATGGTGCAATAAATATAAACACTACTGACGCATATTTTTTTGCACAATAAATATATATGCTTGTATTGTAAGAGTGTAAGGAGACTCAAATACGTCATTTGCAATGCATCATGGGAGTAGATGCTTCATCTTATGAGAACATCAACTTCTACAGGATTATAAACACTTTTATTAGACACTTCATTGTGGATAATGAAGTTAAAATCATACTGACTTGTGTCTTCTACAGAATCATATATCGTCGGTCTTAAAGTTTTAAAAGCTATAGTTAAGCCACTTACTTTATGGGGCAAATGAATGTGTTTTTGACCTCTTGAACCCGACGGTTTCGCTCTATGACACTGTGGTGCAATGAAGACACATTAGAGACCTTTCCATGTCAAATCAGCCAAATATCAGAAACTTCCCCATCTCAAATTTTTTCTTTTGTTAATATTTTTGCATAAATAGTGATGAAATCAGGTCCTTTGTTTTGGCTTTCATCTTTATTTATGCATTTCTTTTACCAGAAAAAATATTTTTGTTTAGCCAGGTACCTCTGGTTGAGTTGACAATCAATCCAGCCATTTCAATCTCTACAGGGTTTATAAACCCTTTTAATTAACCTCACTAACTTACTTTCCGTCTACAAAAACTATTAAATATCTGGCACACACACACACACACACACACACACACACACACACAACCCAACATCACTCCATTTGATTGATATAAAACCGTAGTGCATGAATGAAGCTCTGCGGACACAGAGTTTCCAAGGCTGCCGTTTCTCCTGAAGGGTTATTTAGGAACACATTATCTCAGCGTGTAATTAAACTGCTTCGGCCGATGATAAACGTTCCCTTCTGTGAGCACTGAGAAATATCTCTCCGGTCCGGGACACGCAAACAACAAGTCAACCTCTCACACACACTCCTCACAGTCCTTACTGAGGAATGGATCAGGGAAGAAAAACATTCTTTTCTCCTTCTTACCAGAACATCTGTTGAGACATTATAATCCTGAGACAAAGCCAAAGCTTCCGGACGTGCCGAGTTCCCTCGTCCGGAACGCACCATCCCCCTCCTGACATCAGTTTGAGGAGAAGATCTGAAGACTTCCTCGGAGAGTAAAGATTTCCCAAAGCTATTCATAATGGTGCAGAGTTCCTCATTTGAACCAGTCAGTGATCACTTACTTTTGGACGTCTTGAAACTATAGATTACCTAGAAACTCATGATCTCTCAGGAAAGTAAGAGTCTTTCTCCCATGAACTCATCTACTGTTGAAGGCAAACCCATTGTTTTTCATGCACTGGCCAGTTTGGAGATTTTAGGCTAATTGACTTTTAACGTATTGTTTCAGACCAGTGGAAAGAAAACATTGAAGTGTTTATTTGTATTGTAGATTTCAATTACACTACACACCAGCAGCACTCGCATACTTTACAGTTTTATTCCCATTTATATATTCTGAAGGTTTTTGGTTTCTGATGGGTTTGTTCTTATATCATTTGCCTGATTTTATACAAGTTATTCCTAAAAACATGGCATTTATAGCTTTAAAGGGGTGGTTAATTATGATTTGACTTTTCTAACTTTAGTTAGTGTGTAATGTTGCTGTTTGATCATAAACAACATCTGCAAAGTTACAACGCTCAAAGTTCAAAGCAAAGGGAGATATTTGCTTTTAAAGAAATTGCTTTTTAAGGACTACAACAAACGGCTGGTAGAGACTACACCACATTCCTCCCGGGTTAGTGACATCACCAACCCTAAAATTGACATAAACCCCGCCCCCTGAACACAATTTATAGATTATCAAGACAGAATATGCTAATCAATGACTAGAAGATAACTACACATAAGCTACATAAATTCATCAAGTAACCATTCAGAAATGTCCTGTTGCTTCTACATGTTGTCACTTCTTCTTGAGTCTCTCCATCACTGTCTGACTCCGGTTTGAACATAAAAGGCTAAAAGTTTTTGAAATGTTCAGTGCATGTGTGTGTGAGTGCAGCTGTTGAAGCTCCGCCCCCTGCGCCGAGAGCAGCAGCTCATTTGCATTTAAAGGGACAGACACAAACGGTGTGTTTTTGCTCACCCTCAAAAACTGACAATTTTAACATGCTATATACAAATATCTGTGGGGTATTTTGAGCTGAAACTTCACACACACACACACTCTGGGGACATCAGAGACTTATTTTACATCTTGTGAAAAGGGCATTACACCACCACCCCTTTAAATATGCAACTTTGCTTGCAAACCAATGCATAAAACTGACCAGCTGGATATAAACTAATGCAAATAGATGGTAACAATCGCAACATTAAACATTTGGGTCGGACTTGCGTGTGTTTTTGTCACATTGTTTTAACCGTTTGAGGTTCTACATACCGCTGCTCTCCACTAATGCAGAATCGTCAACAACTTCACTACTTTATAATGATATGAAAACAAAGTGTACTGTATAGATACTGTTTAGTTGTATAAGTTATCTGAAGTGTCCCGCGTTGTGGTGGATTTTTAATAGATAAAATAGTAAACTGTATATTAAACTAACCATGTTTCTATTACTAACCTTTCTTCTCTTTTTAGGCCTAACATGATAACACGTTGAAACACAATGTACTAAAACGTTCTGTCCTGTGTTTTTGAATGTTGTATGTTGTGTTGCCATACCCCTTTTACTTTGGTAGTGTGAGTGTATGAATAACAAATTTGGGAACTGAAACTAGACAGATGACTAAATTTGAACCTTGTGATTAACAATGAAGTAATCATTAAAACAAAGTTTGCTTTTCCTGGGAACAGATCGTTACCTGGTTTTGCGTTACCTGGTTTGTCTATGAAAACCAATCAAATTGTGGGGAAATGATGTAATGCAGCATGACATTTTTGCCATACCTCCTTATTCTATAAAAACTGTTGTATTCTTTAAGCTGGTGGGATTCTCAATGGAATTTGTCTGAGATCCTCCGGCCTTGCTTCTTCTTGGGGGAGATTCTCTGAGAACTGCTCGAGAGATCCTCTGGCCGTGATTAAGGCATTTAAAGGACATTTGCTAAGGTCTGTTTGTCAATTATTCCTGTGCAGGAAGAAAGCTAGTTAGGGAAGCAAGTTAGTTAGGTAGACTATATATTAAGCGTCGATTGGAGACGTTAGGGATTGGAGATTGGAGATGGCCCAGGTATTTATTAAGCATCGATTGGAGACGTTAGGGATCGTCGATGTGTAGACGCGCTAGGGTATAAATATTATAGGCCCAGGTAGGCTTAGGTCAGATGAGATAGGACTTAGTTAGGTTTAGGGAAATATCTACGACAGCGTCAAAACAAACTCCATGAGGCATCAGTGATAGTTTTATTTCACCTCTAGAAGCCGATCTCGTGCTGTTTAATGACAGCGGACGCTTCTCAGACGCTCCAACACTGGACGCAACACGGAAAAAATTATCTACATGGATTTTCGCCAATAAGATTGTTTCAGCAATCGGTTATCGGTGCCGATTAATCGGCAAAAACGGATCAATCGGTCAAAAAGCTCTCATTTTTGTTCTGGAAATGTATACAAAAGAGTGCATATTAAATAATTACACTTATACATTTCAGAAAACTTGTGATTCAGACATGTAATTAATGCAATTCTTAATCTAATCAATCAACTGTGGAAGTATTGTGACTGGCTTTGATCATTTTCTGAGCGCATGTTTAAATATAAAGAGCTGTAGAAGATGTGATGCTGAAACTGTGAACAATCATATTTCCGTCTAAAGCAACTTCCTAGAAAGCAAATCAAGTCTAAGATCTGCAATCAGATTAAACGTCTGATCTTTCATCTGGAAGATATTGTTTTTAAGGCTGGAACAAGTGCAAAAGGAAAGGAAATAAATACAACTCCCATCTCCTCTGGTGCCTGGATGCAAATTCTTTCATATAAAAGAAATCTCCTAAAATAAGAAGCAAAGGAGTTCATGACCTTCCGCAGCAGAAGCATTGCCTAATAAAGCTGGATTTCTCTCAGTTCTGATAACAAACGCTTCTCTTGTAGTGATGGGAGGTTTTCATATACATGTGTGGTCTTGGGAAATGTTCACCTCATCTAACCCTTCCGCCTCTAACAAATCTAGAGAGAAATCCTGAATAAGACACAGACACACTCCTCACATTCCCAACACTGACGAGTGGACATAAAGCACAATTTCCAGGCATCCTAAACAACAAATCTACAGTAGCTACACTGTGAAGGAAAAGTCCACCAATTTTTGCTTCACTTAGGTTCGGTTTCCGCCTTACATTTTTAAGTATAATCAAGTTGTAATTTCGATTTAAATCACATTAAACTGCCTTAAAGCGAGTTAAATCTTGTGTAACTTAAAGTTGCTCAACTTATTTTGATGAGCTAAACTAAACTAATGTAAAACATGACTTACTGATCATTTCGTTTTTTACAATGTGAGTAAAAAAAATCCATCTAAGATGGCAGACAATATTTGTAAATATAATTTTAAAATAAATATTTTATATTTAAAAATGTTAAAATAATTCACATTTTTCACTTTTAATAATATAATTAATGTTTATTTTTAAACATAAATTTTAATTTATAAATGTATACTATGTCCTTATTTTAAAGGTATAGCGGAGGATGTTTTACTTTTACCTGGTGGGTAGTCTAAACTATTGGTCCTCCTAATTGTCAGTCATTCTGGTGAATCAATCAAACTTTTCAAAAAGTGGAGAGGGCGGGTCTTATCTAAAATTTGGAAAGATCCTCCGCTATACCTTTAATTATATATATAGGCTATATATAGGCTAGACCCAATCACCCAGCGTCATGCTGTTTTTCATGAGATGTTGTCATTTCAAAGAAAACGCAGGACAAAATGACATGAATCAGCAAGTCTGAAGAGTCTCTGTGGTCTAAACTGGAGAGAGACATGCTGAATAATTTACTGAAGTTCATTCAGGATCAAAATAATTTCTATTTAGTGCTCTGAGCTCTGATGTGCCATCTCAGAATGAGCAGGAAATAACTTCAGACTGTCCCTGCAAAGTGTAGGAAGTGTAAAAGTCCAGCGATAATAATGTAATAAACCACAAACACACAGTCATGAAGACTGCATGCACACACCCCCAAACCTACGCTATATTTAGAGAATCTGATTCAGAAAACACCACTAACGCATGAAATTTCATATGAAGAAATATAGAGGAAGAAGAATAAAGAGGAAGGAAAAATGAAAAATACACAAGAAGAAATAAGACAGGAACTGTTCCTCCATGCATGGAGGAATAAAGCTGTAATATTGTGCTAAATTGAGCCTCTCATTACTGTAAAGCGCTCAGAAAATCTCAGATGAACACGATCAACATTTGAAACCGCAAAGATATTTGAGAAAATAACATCCTCTAAAGCGGCGTCACACACACACACACACAGGAAGCGTTTGACTGGGTGGGGTCGCACTCACACACACCTAAAATCAAGCTAATTCTGAGCTCAGGTCGAGATCTAACACGAGTTTCTCAGATTGATTAGATATATTGAGCATAAGTGACTGTGATACAGACTTCAGTCAAATTTGGAGGAACAAAAACCACCTTCCATGTTATTTCAAGAGTCTAAAGTTAACCCTGGATAACTGCTAAGAATAACTGAAGAGCAGCGGGCTGTTCCTGAATTTACAACTGAAGGTTTTGTTTCCGTTTTAGGAAAACCACACAAGCTGTCAGACAGCTGATAGAAGCCGTATCTCTTCACGACAGAGCTCTCCTCTCCTCTCCTCGGGTTAGACACGTCGCACACAAGTGACAGGAGATCGGCTCTGTTGTGATGTGATGAGGAGAACAGGGTCAAATATACATATTCGTATATATTCTGATATATATAGCCTAATATATATAAGAATGTACATTCATTGTAAGCATGAAGAATGTATAATCTAACAAATGTATTTCAGATGTATTCTCGCAGTGTTTATTTTGTTATGATAGCTTGTGCATTGTTTACAGATACTTTTTTTTTCATTTACTTTTGTAAATTTACAGGCTTTATTAAATTAATTGGTTCGATTTGACCTAAATAGACTAAATGTCTTACTGTAAAAAAAAAAAAAAAAAAAAAAGTCGCTGCTTTAAATTTTTTAAGTACAATCAACTTGGATGTTTAAGTCATTTCAACTTAAATTGCAGTAAACTAACTTAAAAAATGAGTTGAACCTTAAAATTGTTCAACACAGACAATCACCGGATTACAGCATGTCGATGTAGAAACATATGTTGTAATACTTTTTTACAGTGAAAAAAAAAAACTATTCTAAGAGTAGAATATTGACTCTGAACCTTTTTTCTTCTCCATCTTTCAGTGGTTGCACCACAGAAGTTGAAGAATCGTGTGGTTTAATGCACAAGCCTCCTATGAATAGCTGTAGGTTTATCTGAGGTTACTCGAGAAGATTAAATCAAATGAATGCTCTGCACATGAAATGAAAGACCTTTGCTGCTAAATGAAAGCCTGTGGTTTGGTTTGAGATGATGATTCGTGACCCTTCACCGCTCATTCATTGTGTCCTTGAGCAACACACTCACCTCGTGTGTAATAAGTGCACTACATAAATCATCAGCTAAATGACTAGTTTAATTCCTTCTGACAGTTGAGATCGGTCATATATCAGATGCACGGATGGCATGGTTAGTGTTTCAGTGGGCAGGGCGAAATCCAAGAGGAAAAGGCGGAACTCGGTTTGGATCAAAGCCAGAGAACTTCAGGAAACTTTCGTGGATACATTGAACACCGAACAACGATACTTTATATCCATCTGTCTGGTAGATGAGCATGCTTCTGACTGATAGTGAAAGACTGGAGCTCTTACCCGGACCAGGTTGCTGACAGCTGCCTGCACTGCGGCCACAGGAGCGGTGAGATCCGGGATGGCTTTCCCGTCCACCTCTCCCTCCTCATGCATGATGACCAGATGAGAGATCTGCTGGGCCACCGGCTCCAGGATACTCTCTATCGTCTTCGTGTGAAAAACCGGCATGGTGATAGCTTAAGAGACAGCAAACTCTCTTTCAAAGTGTGTATCCAAACTCCCCTATCCGTATCCGAACGCCGAGACAATCCCACTCCTGAACACACTGACTCCCCTTCATGCAACTGACTAACTATCGTGGAAGCGCTGCTTCGTCTAGAACGAATCGTTCATTGGAGTCGAATCTTTCCAGATCGCGAATCGAGTCTTTCGCGCATCGCGCTTCACGACTCAACAACTTACTGAACAACATGATGATCTGTTTGAAATGTATTGCTTTAAATTCAACTAGCATCGGTTTTTGGTAACAATATTTATTTTAATTAGGCCTACTAATAAATAATCCAGTTGTGAATAATAACTTTAATGTCGTTAGGAAATAATAATATAGAGTTAGAATTAGATTTGAATTTACAATAGACTATCGCAAAAGCTTAATAGTTAAAGTATTAGGTTTACTGTGAATAGGCCTCAGTAGTTATTCATAAGATACTAATATATGCATATTTATTCTAATATTCTAGCTGGACCAATTGATTAGGCTATTAGTAGGATACTTGCTATTAATCACAATTGTTACCATTTTTGTCATGGAGTTCTGTTTGGCTACACATACAGTCAGATATTTAAAAACCCGTGGTGACGTAAAAGAACCATTTCTTTGAACTGGCTCGTTGAATGAACTGTTCGAAAGAATCGATTCGCTGCTTACACTCCACCTAAACCTCCTTGATGACGTGTATTCTCCATCTGCCAATCAAACAACAAGTGCTGGCGCGCCCGTGAATGCGATTGGTTCAGACAAACGTCATTCGTCATGATTTGCTCCGCCCTCTTGCCTTTGTCGAGAGTTCTTCCCAATTTACGTAATACATTCTCATGCCCTAAAAAGGAAACTTGATTCTAGTGTTCTGGATGAGGAATTCTGAGTGCCATGGGGCACCAGCGCGGGCTGATAGCTGGGAGTATTCCTCAGCATAGTTTAGGCAGTGTTTCACTTATTTTGCAATAAACAACAACAAAACAATACAATTAATTGATTTACAATATTTACAGGTTATGGAAGCCGAAAATGATACATGAACATTATATAAGCCCAGCCTACTTAAAAAACAAAAAACATTTTAATTATATTTTATTTTGTTTTACTATTTCATGGCATTGTCATTCGCACTTTGAAAGTTACTGCTTTAAAGTTATAGATAACGTAAATTATTTACTGATGAAGAAACTTGTTGAACCTCTTGAAAGCTCAGAATCTAGTAGAAATGAAATGTTAGAGCATGCCGTAATGGCAAGGTTTGAACACCAGAACATCACAGCTCTGATCATCAGACTGGAGTAACAGCAGCAGAACAGAGACTCTCCAGAATCTGCCCGTCTCAGCGCGAGACCCTCGGCATGACCGAATATGGAAGAGGCTTTAAAGAGAGAATTAAGGAATTCATTTCACAGAGCTCAGAGTAAACATGCGCTGTGTGTGTTTGAGTCTGTCTGTGTGTGTGTGTGTGTGTGTGTGTGTGTGTGTGTGTGTGTGTGTGTGTGTGTGTGTGTGTGTGTGTTTGAGTCTGTGTTTGTTTGTTTGTGTGTGTGTGCGTGCGTGCGTGCGTACGTGTGTGTGTGTGTGTGTGTGTGTGTGTGTGTGCTTGTGTTTGAGTTCATAAACTCATCTCAGTATACAGCAGATTCTGCTTTGATCTGACCTATAAGTGTCACAAATAGTAGCCTAGTTTCAGGAATATTATGTCAAATGAATGTTGCCAGTGTAACTTTGCCAAATAAATGTATGGGAGTGATTCTATGAAAGTAACTTCCATTTTTGGACTTAAATCACACATTCTGTAATTTATCTTTTAGTTTGCTTTGATTGGCTATTGTAAGGCATTGGTTGGTGATGTTATGCTTCATTAATGCATCATGATCATCATTTCCTCTGTTGTTCATATCACTCCTCCTCACCAGTGACCCGTGATCTCACAAACCAGTGTTAATACTAATATCAACTGATGAAACATGAAGTGTGTGTGAACACTGTAGGATAAAGTGTTGACTGAGTCACTCACATGTACAGTATACTTCTGATCTCATACTGCCGTCTAGTGGTGGAATATGAATACTGCATCATCGTTCTATCTATCTATCTGTCTGTCTGTCTGTCTATCTATCTATCTGTCTGTCTGTCTGTCTGTCTGTCTGTCTGTCTGTCTATCTATCTGTCTGTCTGTCTGTCTGTCTATCTGTCATCTATCTATCTATCTGTCTGTCTGTCTGTCTGTCTATCTATCTGTCTGTCTGTCTGTCTATCTGTCATCTATCTATCTGTCTGTCTGTCTGTCTGTCTGTCTGTCTATCTATCTGCCTGTCTGTCTGTCTATCTGTCATCTATCTGTCTGTCTGTCTATCTGTCATCTATCTATCTGTCTGTCTGTCTGTCTATCTATCTATCTGTCTGTCTGTCTGTCTGTCTGTCTGTCTATCTATCTGTCTGTCTGTCTATCTATCTATCATCTATCTGTCATCTATCTATCTGTCTGTCTGTCTGTCTGTCTGTCTATCTATCTATCTGTCTGTCTGTCTGTCTGTCTGTCTATCTATCTGTCTGTCTGTCTATCTATCTATCTGTCTGTCTGTCTGTCTGTCTGTCTGTCTGTCTATCTATCTGTCTGTCTGTCTGTCTGTCTATCTGTCTGTCTATCTATCTATCTGTCTGTCTGTCTGTCTGTCTGTCTATCTATCTGTCTGTCTGTCTATCTATCTATCATCTATCTGTCATCTATCTATCTGTCTGTCTGTCTGTCTGTCTGTCTGTCTATCTATCTATCTGTCTGTCTGTCTGTCTGTCTATCTGTCATCTATCTATCTGTCTGTCTGTCTATCTATCTATCTGTCTGTCTGTCTGTCTGTCTGTCTATCTATCTATCTATCTATCTGTCTGTCTGTCTGTCTGTCTGGCTGTCAGGAGTGAGGGATTTCTTGTGAATGACATCAGTGTTTTAAACTCCATCTGTGAGTCACATGACCTCTGCTGACCCGATGACATCACCTCAGTTTCTGTAACTGTGTAACAGCTTTACCCCTCGACAGCTGGACAGGAAATACACACATCTGTTACAATGAGACTGAACTGGCCATACTGACATGTTACACACATTTTTTTCCTATTATTATATTACAGTGAGTGTGTGTGAGAGATAAAGAGGGAGAGAGAGAGAGAGAGAGAGAGAGAGAGAGAGAGAGAGAGAGAGAGAGAGTGTGTGTGTGTGTGTGAGAGAGAGAGAGAGAGAGAGAGAGAGAGTGAGTGTATGAGTGCAGTAATTATTATGTTCACATTATGTATATGTTTAAATAAAGAGTGTGTAAATGTAGGGTGTGTTTATTCTGACTGTTCATGGAGTGTGAATATATTCAAGGAGATTAAACATGTAGAAGCGTGTCAGTGCTGATAAAACACACAGAGAATCTCAGACCTTCCTAGAATCCATTTATTCATATTCAGATTCCAAAAGACTTTATGAAAATAGGAGGGTCATACATTCATTACTTACTTTAAGGTATTCATAAAGTAAACTTACACTTTAAAAAAGGTTCAAATTAAACATATAGTGTCATTGATATAACAAATAGTTTCACAACAATATAAAATTACACAACCGTATAAATGAAAACACTACAAATGCCACTGTACATTTCAAGAACATTGCAAAATAATAGGTTTATAAACATTATTAGATCTGCTGTCATATCTTGGGAATAGAATGGAATATAAGAATGATGGAGAGAGTTTAAACATGTTTGTTCAGGATCTGTGTTTCAGGTGTGTGTATGAGCACAGGTAAACTCATGTTCTCAGGTGTGTGTGTGTATGAGGGCAGGTAAACTCATGTTCTCATGTTCTCAGGTGTGTGTGTATGAGCACAGGTAAACTCATGTTCTCAGGTGTGTGTGTGAGCACAGGTAAACTCATGTTCTCATGTTCTCAGGTGTGTGTGTATGAGCACAGGTAAACTCATGTTCTCAGGTGTGTGTGTGTATGAGGGCAGGTAAACTCATGTTCTCATGTTCTCAGGTGTGTGTGTATGAGCACAGGTAAACTCATGTTCTCAGGTGTGTGTGTGTATGAGGGCAGGTAAACTCATGTTCTCATGTTCTCAGGTGTGTGTGTATGAGCACAGGTAAACTCATGTTCTCAGGTGTGTGTGTGAGCACAGGTAAACTCATGTTCTCATGTTCTCAGGTGTGTGTGTATGAGCACAGGTAAACTCATGTTGTCAGGTGTGTGTGTGAGCACAGGTAAACTCATGTTGTCAGGTGTGTGTGTATGAGCGCAGGTAAACTCATGTTCTCAGGTGTGTGTGTGAGCACAGGTAAACTCATGTTGTCAGGTGTGTGTGTATGAGCACAGGTAAACTCATGTTGTCAGGTGTGTGTGTATGAGCACAGGTAAACTCATGTTGTCAGGTGTGTGTGTATGAGCACAGGTAAACTCATGTTGTCAGGTGTGTGTGAATGAGCACAGATAAACTCATTGTCAGGTGTGTGTGTATGAGCACAGGTAAACTGATGTTCTCAGGTGTGTGTGTATGAGCACAGGTAAACTCATGTTGTCAGGTGTGTGTGTATGAGCACAGGTAAACTGATGTTCTCAGGTGTGTGTGTGTATGAGCACAGGTAAACTCATGTTGTCAGGTGTGTGTATAAGCACAGGTAAACTCATGTTCTCAGGTGTGTGTGTGTGTGTGTGTGTGTGTATGAGCACAGGTAAACTCATGTTCACAGGTGTGTGTATGAGCACAGGTAAACTCATGTGTGTATGAGCACAGGTAAACTCATGTTCTCAGGTGTGTATGAGCACAGGTGAACTCATGTTCTCAGGTGTGTGTGTGTGTATGAGCACAGGTAAACTCATGTTCTCAGGTGTGTGTGTGTGTGTGTGTGTATGAGCACAGGTGAGCTCATGTTCTCAGGTGTGTGTGTATGAGCACAGGTAAACTCATGTTCTCAGGTGTGTGTGTATGAGCACAGGTAAACTCATGTTCTCAGGTGTGTGTGTGTATGAGCACAGGTAAACTCATGTTGTCAGGTGTGTGTGTATGAGCACAGGTAAACTCATGTTCTCAGGTGTGTGTGTATGAGCACAGGTAAATTCATGTTCTCAGGTGTGTGTGTATGAGCACAGGTAAACTCATGTTGTCAGGTGTGTGTATGAGCACAGGTAAACTCATGTTGTCAGGTGTGTGTGTATGAGCACAGGTAAACTCATGTTCTCAGGTGTGTGTATGAGCACAGGTAAACTCATGTTCTCAGGTGTGTGTGTATGAGCACAGGTAAACTCATGTTCTCAGGTGTGTGTGTGTATGAGCACAGGTAAACTCATGTTCTCAGGTGTGTATGAGCACAGGTAAACTCATGTTGTCAGGTGTGTGTATGAGCACAGGTAAACTCATGTTGTCAGGTGTGTGTATGAGCGCAGGTAAACTCATGTGTGTATGAGCACAGGTAAACTCATGTTGTCAGGTGTGTGTGTATGAGCACAGGTAAACTCATGTTGTCAGGTGTGTGTGTATGAGCACAGGTAAACTCATGTTGTCAGGTGTTTGTGTATGAGCACAGGTAAACTCATGTTGTCAGGTGTGTGTGTATGAGCACAGGTAAACTCATGTAGTCAAGTGTGTGTATGAGCACAGGTAAACTCATGTAGTCAAGTGTGTGTATGAGCACAGGTAAACTCATGTAGTCAAGTGTGTGTATGAGCACAGGTAAACTCATGTTGTCAGGTGTGTGTGAGGGAAGACATGCTGGTTTTCTCCAGGATCCAGTGATGGTAGTTGCTCACTTTAGTATAAACACCAGGACGAAACTGTCGGGAACATCCCTCTCCCCAGCTCACCACACCGAACAGGATCGCACGGCCTCGGACACGACACACCAGCGGCCCGCCGGAGTCACCCTGAACAAACACACACGAGCACACACTGATTCTCAGAGATAAACATGTGCAAACATTTCACTTGTGCCAATATACACTACTGTTCAGAAGTTTTAGATTCGTAAGATTTGTTTATGTTTTTAAAGCTACACTGTAAGATTTTCTCCCATCTAGCGGTGAAATTGTTTATGACTACCAACTGAATATTACTTTCTAGCCCCTCCCATTCCGAGGGCGTTTTAACTCCTACGGTGGCCGTATTATTTCAAATCTGCCGGCAGTCGCGAGTAATCTCCCCCTCGCATTCGTCTCGGTGCCACTGAGTGTCAAAACGCGAAAGGCGAAGCTTGAATTTCCAGGTATGTCCCTCTTTGGCTAATGTATTTTCAAGATGGATGCGCAACATGGCTGCCGCCATTCGAGCGACTCGCTCGTATGTATTCTAAATGGTAGATTCTACGCTTACGAGAATACTTAATTAGTTGGTAGAAATAATTACACATTAATATTTTCAGCTGTTTTCTATGTGAATATATAGTAAAGTGTAATTTATTCCTGTGATCAAAGCTGAATGTTCAGCATCATTACTCCAGTCTTCAGTGTCACATGATCCTTCAGAAATCACTCTAATATGATGATTTGATGCTCAAGAAACATTTATGATTGTTATTATTTACAATATATTCACATAGAAAACAGTTCTTTTAAATTGTACAAATATTTCACAATACTACTATTTTTATTAGGGCTGGGTAAAAAATATAGATTTCTCGATTTTAATCGAATCTCATTTTTACGAACCGATAAGCCTTGAAGGCATTTTTAGAGTTGTTTTGTCTGAGTGACACACACAAAAGTAAAGACTCATAACTCCAAAACTATAACAAGGAGAGTCAAAAGTTAGGTATCGTTTGATAGAACACTTAAAAAAAATTGAAAATATAAATTACATTACATTTGGACATTCTCCTGCCGAGAAACTGCTGATAAAAAAAAAAAAATATATATATATATATATATATATATATATATATCATTTTTTAAGGGGTTAAATCCCAAGAATCGATTAGTCATCCTGTTCT